>CM055909.1:23572450-24172450 GCA_029582155.1 Panopea generosa | reverse complement strand
TCCGCACCAATCAACAACATACCTTACACACACATAAAGCATGTATATAAATATATGAGTAAAAAATAGTTAAAAATAGTTTGTTTTTTTTTTTTTTTTTTTTTTTTTTTTTTTCATACATGGAATAGGAGTAAAAAATATTAAAAAACATTTTTTATTTTTTTTTTTTTTTTAATTGTTCATGAAGAAATTAAAATGTATTTATCACTTTGTGCCACATAAGATCACCATTCTTTAAAAAAATTATGCTTTTCAAGTATGTATAATTGTTATGCATGTTTTAAAAATAAAAACAAAATAAAGTTTTTGCTTTATAATTAGAACTGATTTTTACTTTTAATTTCAAATTTTCAAGCATTTATAGGAGTTATGCCTCTTTTTAAAACAGTTATAATGGATCTGCTTTATGCACAGTAATTACTGTGTGTTTTATTTAATTTCATATTTTTATCATGTAGATATATATCTGTAGTTTTCCAGCTGCAATTAAGTGAAAAGTTACCAAAATTAGTGTGTGTTCCTGCATACTGTAATTATTGCATAATTGGTTAGTTCCACCACTGTTGCTATTGTTTTCACATGTCATAAAGCACAATTACATCTCAATACCAAATTTCTCACCGTAATTTCATGTTATACAGTCCACGGATCATTCTTGTTATCTCCATTATTATAACAAACACGGGTTTTTTGCTATTTTATAAAAGCTAGTCATCTGTGAATCATTGATTTTTCTCTCACCGTTTTGTATTTCAAGTGTGACTCTACAGACTTCTGTGTGTTGGATAGCTTCATATTCATCAGAATCATATGCCTGTAATCCCCTCCCCGCTAAACCCAACACCAACCACCACCAAAAAGTTAATGTGTTTTTTATATGGATATACTGGTATTTTATTTTAAAAAAAAAAGGACAGGAAATGTCCAGGGCTTGAAATACTTTGTTATTAATGCTCCTCTTCCTCCCTCCCAAATATTATTTTTCGAATGCTTAAAATCAAATTAATATTGAGGTTAGTGTTTTAAATCTTTCTTGAACTGGATAAATGTTTATTCATCATGGTGGGCAGATGAGTGCAATTTTCCGATCCTGATGTCAATATATATAATCTTCCCCGTTTTTGAAATTAACATAATATAGGCATATTCATATAAAACTTGTTTTGTTTTTTTGGGTGGTTGCTGCTGGGGTTAGGGGGTGAGGAGGTACAGGAATAGGGGATAATTCAAACACCGATACTGCTGCCTGTGCGTAGCTTCAAACTTTGTTATTCTTACATATCAGTCAATTGAAATCAGAAACACTCGTTTTCACGAAATTTATATTCTCGGTACTGACGTTGCCACTTTACTACTGGTGCGATGTGTGGAATGTCTACCATTGTAGAAAAATAAGCAGCAGAACAAAAGCAGTTGTAGAACTTGTAGAATTGTAGAATAATATAACCTGAAATGTGTTGAAAGTGGCATTTCACTCCATTAAAAAATAAATTACCCAAATTTCAGTGTGTCCCTTTAAATGGTTGAGTCGTAATGCAAGACTGTTCCTAATGTATTAAGTCCAGCATCAAAAGTGTGTAAATCTGATTGTAATGGAGTAAAAAATATATTTAATAATATATACCATGCCCATCTAGTTCAGTCAGTAATGTGTCACATTTTCAATCCAGGGGTTGTAAGTTTGAAACGCCGCCTTGCCACATTCTCTGTGAGGTTTAGCTATGAACTTTAATTAATTCAGGGCCATGAAACTCCCAATATCTCTGAATATGTGAAGAAGTTATCATCAGAGATAAAGGACTGGTGTGTATTGGTTAACCGCTTGTTTGATCTCAGGAATAATGAGTAGGCCATAATAAATTAATTGCTAGATTATGATCCCCACCCACCCCCTAATTTTCATTCCGCCCAACCCTTTTTATTTTCATAAAAATTTTTTTAAAAAAAAATAAAAAATTTTAAATAAATTTTTTTTAAAACATGAAAAGTTGAAGAAAAAAATACTCCCCCCCTCCTTTCCCCCTTTTTAAGAAAAATTGGGATGATAATCTAGCCATTTATTTATAATGGCCTTAGGTGCACTAATATTTGCTAAAATGGTTCCCGAGAAGCACCGAACACAACCAAGAAATGATGATATCATTCCCGGGGTTTAGTGGGTCTGTTCATGTGGGGTCATATCATACCCGGGGTTTATAGGGTCTGTTTATGAGGGGTAATGATGCGTGCAATATCTCGCACACCTCCTCCCGCAAACCCAAGGACTTATATAGAGAAGGAAAAGCAACTGATTGAGATATTATGAACACTCACGTATTTACGCAATATCTCGTTTTCAGATATCCTAACTTCTATTCATCTCAGAAATACAAATCAAAATTCTTTCTTTGCACGATGGAATTCTCTACAAAATGAGACCATTGTGTTTAAAATTGTTGAAATACTTATGTACTGCGACTGAATAATAAAGGAAAGTACTTCAAATTTTACCTCAAATTGCAATATTTAAAACTCAAGAATATTTTCATGTTTAAAACATTATAAAACATCTAATGTTACATATACCTTACATTTTATGCAAAAAAAATTGTTTGCCTGTGAAATTTGAATGGTTTATTTGTCAAATTACTAATTTATCGCATGCTACATTATTTTATCAACATTTAGTAGAGAGATGCAAGTTTCCTATCCTTCTATACAAGTCCTTCCACAAACAACATGAAGATTTAATAATAGAAATGATGCAGAATCTGATTCTTGTACATTTTCCCTCTCATGAACAGCTTTTCAATTTTTATTAAATGATATTTTGACATTTCATGATATTAAAAGCCATAAAACATGTGTGATTGTTAAGACATAATTTTATATTACACAATATTTGTTAATGAGATCTGAACTTTTTAATTGTCATTTTATCTGTTGTTTTGTTGTCTGTATTTTATTTATTGTATCTTTTAAATGTGGTGCTATTTATATTTTTTTGGTTCTTCTTCCTTAGACTTTTACTTGCATTTAATTCTATGTCAGCTTGATGTACATGCTATTAAAACTTTGGTATACAGGGTTGTGACAGTTTGCCAGGGTAATTTTTATGTACATTGCAACTTAAAAGCTTGATTCTAAGTAAAGCTTCCAGGTGATCAAGTTTTTAAACTGGTTCCAATACATTGCATATTGTATTATTTAAGTTTATCCCATAGTAGATAAATAACCAATCCGTGAAACATAGTTATTTATTAAGAATTTATATGAAACTTTTGAAAATATTTCACTTCGGTTTCACATTTACATACATTTTGCTTAAAAATTTAATGGTATTTGACTGATTACTTCATATTCTGTTATCAGTGTTAAAATAAATATATGTAATTGTAGTAGAACCATTCTTAAATCTTGATCATCAAGGTGCTTTTCTAAGTGTTTTAAGTAGTTATGTACATAGATGTACTTAAAAAATCTTGGTGAAACTGAAGCCTGCTATGGTTTCTCTGATAATCTCAGAATGCCATGCCATGTCAAACTTTAAAGGTCATGCAATTATAACATAACAGAACAGAACAGAACTGTAATTTTATTAAACAGACATATGCATATCTTGTCTTGTCTCTCAAAATTGAAGATGATATTGGATCAGTCCCCTGCCAAAGTCATTGGTGGTGTCCTTTAACAAAACATTTTATTCGCATACATCAAGTTGATAACCAAAAGTTATTTTATTCATTATCAAAAATGTTGAATTATTTATTTTTTACAATTTTAGCAGTTGAAAGTTAAATGTAACATATTAAAATTAAAGAGCTCGAGCATGCTGTATTTTGTCTTGTTTTGAACAATATTCTATTTCCAGTACAAGCACATATCCAAGTTAAATCAGTAAATACCAAGTTTGTAAATAAAAAAAAATTCAATTTCAAATCAGGTTACCATTTGCAAGTACATATCACATTTCAAACAATTTTGCAAACCACTTTAACATTTTGGAAAGTCCTATTTTCATTGCATATGTACAAATCAAAAGTACCAGTAGATACCACATTTACAAATCATAAACAATGCAGGACATATTTTCAAACTCTACTGACTTCATTTTCATACAATACTTAACACCACATTTCCATATATTAACACACCATATTTGCACGTAGTTCAGACCATATTTACACATTTTCATACCATATTTACACACATTTTCAGACAATATTTACACACATTTCAGACCATATTTACACATTTTCATACCATATTTACACATTTCATACCATATTTACACACATTACAGACCGTATTTACACACATTTTCATAACATATTCACAAGCCATATTTTAATACCTTTCCATGACAATCCAATGAACAGTTAATACCTATATTGAAAGATAAACACAACAGCTTAATAACAGCTTAAAAACAAATTTTAAATGTTTGGAAAAATATATAATGTATAAATAGATAAAACTGAGAAAATGGAATCAGTTCAGGTGTAAATTCTACTCCTGTTTTGTAAATGTTGGTGCTTTGTTTTATGTTTGTAGAATACTGAAAGGACACACAGCAATGTAGAAATTGATTTTATTCTGAATCAGGCATCAAATCCATATTTACATTTTTTAAAAATATTAACATGGATATAAATCTTCTTGTACTAATTTCTATACTGAAGAAAATATTATTAATTCTTTTTTTTTAATACATAAATTCGTGGTGTTTTTTTTAGGATTTTTTCTATCATATTAAAAACTGATAAAAATAAAAGATTTTTTACCTTTTTTGTAATATATGACTCCGAATATGGGAAATAGGATGTCTGTTAACCATTTCCAAGAGTTAAACCCCTTTTCAAAATTAATTACAAGTCTGTTGCACACTTGCCGAGGTATTCTAATTTTATATTTGCATTATGTGGATGTATAAACGTCAGAAATGGAGTTAAAATGAAAAATTATCAATATTGTCATGTGTCCCTTTACAATTAAAGTGTACAAAATAACTTATTGGTAACTTACATATAACTTACAGGTAACTTACTGGTAACTTATTGGTAACTTATTGGTAACTTATCAGGTAAGTTACTGGTAACTTATTGGTAACTTACTGGTAACTTATTGGTAACTTGCAGGTAACTTATTGGTAACTTACAGGTAACTTACTGGTACTGGCAACTTACCGGTAGCTTACTGGTAACTTACAGGTAACTTACAGGTAACTTACAGGTAACTTACAGGTAGTTTACTGGTAACTTACTGTAGCTTACAGGTAACTTACTGGTAGCTTACTGGTAATTTACAGGCAACTTACAGGTATCTTACTGGTAACTTACAGGTAACTAACAGGTAACTTACTTACAGGTAACTTACAGGTACAGGTAGCTTACGGGTCTCAGATCATCTGTAAGCTTATATAAAACCTCTTTGGTTCATCTAATGTTGTTTTTCCTTACAGACTTAATTAATACAAGGAATGTAAATGTTAGTCTATCATAGTTATAGAACTCATTTGTTTTTTTGTTTTTTTTTCTACTTTCTGTCTGTAATTTTATGTACTGAAAGGGAGGTAACTGTTGCATAATTTGTCACTCTATGTTATAAACCCTATTTAAGTGTATTGGTATAGATTCTGATATAAATTACTGAGATGAAAAAGTTGCTTCCCTTTGTTGATTTTTTAATCTAAATATTTCATAAAAATTTCTGGCATTTCAAAATGTTTTTCTTGCATACCGGATAAGGATATCTGCAATTTTATCAGGGTCAAATATTTCTCACCCAAGGGTCGAGGTGTTGGAACCATCTGTGACATGACTTACATAAAAGATATAATTTGATGTCTTAAAAAGTGGTTGTGGTAAAGAATAATTCTTAGCTTTTAAGATTTGGAAAAAAAAATTCTCATCAGAGCCTTGGTCCCACCGAACATTTATCACTCGGAATGTGATTTTCTATCTGAACTTCAAACTCATGTAAGATTCTTAAAATTTCCCTATATTTAATAGTTTATATAAGGCAAAGTTCAAAGAATTGATTTATTTATCTGTCATTTGGAAGGATACATCATTAGCAACTCCATTATTTTTATATTTGAATTTTGTTCACCATTCCCTTATCCATCCCAAAATTATAATAAAAGATTACATAACAACTATTTATAGTTTAATATGCCCCTTTATGTTCAAATTACACATTCTGTTGTTAATTTTTTCAATAGCCTACTTGCCAGTCACCAGTGTAGCTACATGTAAGCACTGCACCAACAGTTTTCCCCAAAAAATCTGATTTGATTAAAATTCCCGTAAGTAGTTAGTATGTTTCACATAGAAAAATACACACAAAACACCTGAGAATACACCATTGGCCATTTACACTTAACCCCCCGCCCCCTCCACCCTGGACACCTTGTAAAATTTCTGGGCATGCACTTTCGAAATTAGCAAGCTGTGTCCTGCCAGTAAATACACTATAACATCCCCATGATTGAATGAAATAAAATATGTTCAAAGAAAAAATATTCTATTTTAGCACATAATTTCTGGCAGAGTTAATTAAAGAAATGAATTTAAAAAAGATGAGTATTTTATTGACTGAGATAAATAAAAAAAAGTTAATCAAAGGGACACAACTTAGTCATTCATCCAAATGTTCTACATATTACAAATGTAATCCCATTCCTTGATGCTAAATATTTATATATGCCCATCCTGTTTAGAAGATGTATGCATTGTACCAAAATATGTTTACATTGAATGGAAGGTGTATACAGGATTCCCAAAGGTGTTTGCATTGAACAGAAAATGTTTACATTGAAATGAATTATGTAAACATCACACTAAAGATGTTTACATTGAATAGAAGGTGTATACAGGATTCCAAAAGGTGTTTGCATTGAACAGAAAATGTTTACATTGAAATGAATTATGTAAACATCACAATAAAGATGTTTACATTGAACTGAAGATGTTAATATTGAACTGAAAGTGTTTACATTGAACTGAAGATGTTTACATTAAACTGAATATGCTTACATTGTATGGAATGAATGGAAGGTGTTAATATTGCACACAGTGTTGTACCAAAAATGTTTACATTTTTCTAAAGGTGTACATCGTACATTGTATGGAAGTTGTATACATTGTACGGAAATTGTATACATTGTATAGAAGATATTTAAGCATACTGTTAAATGTGCAATCTGTTTAAGATGAATTCCAAGAATAAATAAGTTTATAAATATCTGATTACTGTTATGTTTCTTCGAAGTCCATTTTCAATTTACAAACCCGTGTGGCGTCATAATTATACCCCCGACAAACGAAGTATATTGGAGTCACCCTGTGGTCGGTCGGTCGGTCGGTCTGTCCGTTGCAATTTTCCTTGTCCGGAGCATCACTTGAAAAGTACTGGATGGAATTTCATCAAACGTCATACAATGGTAGAATATAATGAGAGGAAGTGCAGTGTACAAGAAACATAACTCTATTCTTGCTAATTACAGAGTTATTGCCCTTTGATAATTTTTCTTGTCCGGAGCATAACTTGAAAAGTACCGGATGGAATTTCATCAAGCTTCATACAATGGTAGAATATAATGAGAGGAAGTGCAGTGTACAAGAAACATAACTCTATTCTTGCTAATTACAGAGTTATTGCCCTTTGATATATTTCCCTTGTCCGGAGCATTACTTTTAAAGTACTGGTTTTTGTCTGGAGCATAACTTTAAAACTATTGGATATAATTTAATAAAACTTCATACAATGGTAAACCATTTTCTGTCATGGCGGCGTTCGGGGGTATTCATCACCTTCAGTGATAGCTCTAGTTTATAACCATTAAAGTGTTGGTACGCCATAAAACCCCCAATTCATTCATTCAATTCACAGCTCACATGGGTAAAAGAATCATACCACAATACCCAGATATATAAACTGGTTCTACTGGTATTTTAAAATTAATTTTAAGCTCTACTGATAAAAAATTTGCAGAGCTCATTCCATTGCATCCAGCCATTTGCGAAATACTGTTTGTGGCAAGTACTCGTCCAAAACTATGGGTTGGGTCCTCTGTCACAGGATGGTCTAAAGCGCCGTCTCGAGATCACTTACCTATCAACGTTAAGGTCATAGGTTTGAGTCTTTTTTTCTAAAAAAGTTTTAAGTGAGAAAGTTTGCCAGTTATTTGCGGAAGGACGTTGGTTCTATTCAAATTTATTCTGTGAAAGGGAAATCACTCAATTGTAAAAAAACTAACAGATTTGTTTCCCTTTGTGAAAAATAGTTCCTGCTCAATAACTTGATTCATTTAATCTTTCCTGATGCTGTTACTGGCTTGTACGTAAAAGATGCCTGAAATAGGTCATTAGTTAAAGGTCACTGTTACTAAGAATAGAAGAGAAAATGTTTTCATGATCCAACAAAGATATCTTGATGAAATTATATATACACAGGCGCTGGTCACAATCTCTTTTTAGCTCACCTGATAAAGCAATACCATATTTTTAGCTAGTTTCTTCACAGCAAGAAGTCTGCTTGAGATTTTCAGTGTCAAATTGTACTTGAAATCTTGGAGGAGGAGCTTAATTGTTTTTGGGGGAGAGTGCACTGCAACAAAGATTCTTTCAAGCGATAGACTTTAGGATGGCTTGTGTTTGAAACTCATAGAAATATTTATTGTGCTGGAACTGTGGATTGTTTCATGCACAATAGTTTAGTCTGATGCTTTAGTTTGAAACCGTTCTCAAACATAACAGGTTAGTTTTGTGCTGGAACTGGATTTTGATCTTAGTTCGCAGCTATAGTAAAAACTTCAAAAGCCTTCTTGTCAGAATCTACTGACCTGATTTTGATGTAATTTCACTGACATTTACCATGGGTGAACCTCTACCAAGTTTGAACTCTTCTATGCATCTGTTACATCTTCAAAATAAATCAAAATTCTAACTACTTGCCCATCTCATCTTTCTGGAATTTTGAGTTTACATTGTATAATCTACTTATGTTGGGTAACTCAAGGTCAGTCAGGTGAGCGATATAGGGCCATCTTGACCCTCTTGTTGTAGTATATATGGTCATATATTGTAGTTGTGACTTGTGCCTGTGTGTATATATAATACATTTATATATTGCTTAAAAAAATAACTTGAGAATGTTTTTGAGGTCAATGGTCTCAAGGTCAAGGTCACTGAATCTAAAAATTAAAAAAAAGTTTTTTTTAAAAACCTGATTTCTGTTTGTAATATCCTGCCAGATGATTTTTTTTAGATTAATTGCTAATATTAATTTAAAATGAATTGCTTTTGAGATCATTTTACTGAAAGGTCTAAACAATTAACAATTCTTCTTTTTTCTATCCGACAATTAAAAAAACAATCGGATTGTGTCGGGTCATGCAGCTCTTTCTGATTTATATTTCAAAATTATTAAATTTCATCAAACTTGGAATTGGGAAAGAATCTAAAATGATTTGAAATATATAACTTGTGTCAAAAAACTTATAATTAAACTAAACATGAACTAAAATGTTAAAATTATAATGTCTTGTATGAAGGGTGCCAAAGAACAAGTCATATTGATCTCTTAACCTTTTACTCCATAGATACCCGTTTTCCCGTACCAATCACAGAAGGCCTTTGAAAACAGTGCAGGAAGAGTTCAGATTGCTCGTAACAAACAATCTGAACACTTCCTGCACTGTTTTCCACTCTGTCAGTTAATATAAACATAATTCACCCAATAATTCAATAGCTTTCTATATTAGAGGTGTCCAAAGGCGTCTATATTAGAGGTGTCCAAAGGCGTCTATATGAAGTAAAGGGTAAAAATAGTAATTTCATAACACATGATTTACTTAAACAATCCAGCATTCAGACATTTAAGGACCCAGGTGAGCTATTCAGATTGTGTCCAGTTTGTTTCCATGTCATTCACTGAGGGAAACAGCTTGGCACAAATGATCACCATGTCATTTCTATATACATTTAAGTAAAGACCTTAGTCTTGCACGTGGCACATTGTCAAGATATGAGCAACAACGGAAAGTTTGAAAGAGATCTTTGTATTAAGGAAGGAATTATGTGTCAGACAAGATTTCACCTACAGACGGACGGACACGGGGACACCAGAACCTATCTATACCCCTCTGTGCAACTTTGTTGTTTTGGGAGAGGGAGTTATAATTTTAGTTTCTCTAGAGGGGGTGGTGGGGGAGGGGGGGTGTTAATGAGGTTTAACGCCATTTTCCAACACATTTCAGGTTATAAATGGCATATCCAGTTGAACTGGTGGAGGAAGACCTCAGATTATTGAGCAGGAACTACTTTTCACAAAGGAAAACAAATCAGTGTTGTTTTTACAATTGAGTGATTTCCTTTTCACAGAATGAATTGAAATAGAACCAACGTCCTTCCACAAGTTACTGGAAACTTTCTCACATAAAGTTTTTGGAGCGAGCGGACTTGAACCTACGACCTTAGCAGTGAGAGGTATAAGATCTTGAGACGGCGCCTGAGACCACTCGGCCACGGAAGACTCGTGGAGAGGAAATTACTAGAACTATTTTTAACATTCCCAGTTATTTCAGTCAGTAGCGCACCTATCTATCAATTTAGCGGTTGTGAGTTTGAATTCCTGCATGGCCACAGTCACCATGATGACTGATATATAATTTTATGACATTGTGTCTCACTTCAATTTATCTCTCGCTCCGATTTAAGTGGGAAACGCAATCAGTTATTTTGCTTGAGTACTGGTACAAGTATCCCGTGAAAATGTGGTTAGGTTATTAGCTCTCCATGGCATAAAAATAATGCTAAATATTCAAACAAACATCTATGGTACAACATCAAACCCCAGATCTCCAGTCTGCAGGTGGGGAAAGATAACCATGACAACAGTAAACTCTTTAATGTTTTATTTAAATTCAATGATATAATCATAGTAATTATAATTTCATACCCAATATGCTGGACTTTGAATACAGCTATTAACAATTAAATATTCTATAAATAAGACATGTATATAATATCAACATGAACAACAACAAAAATAAGTAAATACATTATGCTATAACTGGAATGAATATAGAAATATTACTATACATAAATATCACATTTTTATATAGGGAATATTATATAAGGAATATATGTATACCAAAATATTTTTATTATATCTTTATTAATTAACCCTTTACTCCATAGATACACATTTTCCCACACCAATCACAGAAGGCCTATGAAAACAGTGCAGGAAGAGTTCAGATTGCTCGTAACGAGCAATCTGAACACTTCCTGCACTGTTTTCCACTCTGTCAGTTAATATAATCATATTCAAAAGCCTTCTATATTAAGTGTCCAAAGGCTTCTATATTAGAGGTGTCCAAAGGCGTTTATATGAAGTAAAGGGTTAACAAATCATGAACTGCAATTAAAGCTTTCTTGGACAGGTTTTTACAGAAAAATTATTTAAATTTATGTATTTTACATTAACTGTGAAACACTTCTTATAACTTGTGCATTTACAAATCATCCACTGATAAAAAAAATAATACAATTCACGTTAAATGGAAAATATAACTATACTGGGGGTGACAATGGCAAGTGGCAATGGAACACATGTTCTCGCCTAAAGGAATGAAACAGGAACTAGAAATGTGTCGACACAAATGTCCCCGCTATTGATCGGAAACCAAGTTTTTACCAAAAATTAAGTAAACAAGAGTTGTCAGAAGACAACAAAGCTTGCTGATGGGATAAAACTCACCACCAATGCAAATATTGAGATTGGAGGCAAACACCAAAACTTAAACGCATCGAAACGCAAAAGTTTAACCTGGGTGTCTACAGGTGAAAAATTAAGTCTTAAAGGGCCATAACTCTGCCAAAATGCAACCCAGAGTTATGGTTCTTGTCTCTGTGTGTTTCAATGATGATGGTGAACACACATGCAAAGTTTCATTCATATCCAATGAGTGGTTGCATAGATATCTTACCTGATAAAAACTTTAACCTGAAAAATTAAGTTGGAAAAGGGCCATAACTGTGCCAAAATGCAACCCAGAGTTATGGTTCTTATCTCTGTGTGTTCCATTGATGATGGTGAACACACATGTGAAGGTTCATTCACATCCAATGAGTGGTTGCATAGATATCTTATACTTAAACACAACTAAATGCAAAATTTAACCTTGGTGTTTAAGTCCAAAAAGGGCCATAACTGTGCCAAAATGCAATCCAGAGTTTTGGTTCTTATCGCTATTGTTCCATTCATGATGGTAAACACACCTGCTAAGTTTCATGGACATCCAATGAGTGGTTGCATAGATAACTGAAACTTAAACGCAAAAGTTTAACCTAGGTGTCTACAGACGACGCCAACGGCGACTCGGCTGGGGTCATGACAATACCTCTTCTTGGACTTCGTCCCGGTGAGCTAAAAAGTGGCCATAACTCCTGTAACATTTGACCAACATTGGCAAATATTGAACTTGTTCTGTATTTTACAATTACCGGTATACAGGTACATACAAAATATTAATTAAATACATTAACCCCTCCAGAAGTTACTGATTGGAATTCTTTTTTTTACCTAGAACTGATGCACCAATGAAAAGGGAAATAAACGGATGGACAAACAGGGAAAATACATTATCCCTTTTCGCCATTCTTCAAATGCAGGCGACATTAAAAAGGGCAATATGAGTACTTAATAAAGGGCCATGATACAAATACTAGGGACAATGCAAGTAACATTCACCGGAAAACAATGAGCAGACTAATTAACAAACACTAAGTATTCAGAGACTGTGGTGTCCTAAATTAAATGTTTGTTTTTTTTTCTCCCAAAATCTAAGATTTTTTCCCCATTTTGTAATTATATTTACTGGGCCTTTATTGCATAAGCCATTTAATACAACACACCAATATGAGAATAGCTTTGACTGAAATAATATTCTCGCTTAAAATTGAAATGCATTTTGGGTTGTATTTCATTTCGTTCATTTTAGTAAGAAACCCAATGAAGAGGCCTGGATTTCTTTAGATTATTTTGAATGTGTATTTGTTTGCAAAACTTGTGATGATCAATACATGTACAGTACAATGTAGTTATTTTAAAAAAAGAAATTTGAAATATTATCAAAGATTTTTTGGTTTATAAAAATTATAAATGAAATGAATGGATTATCACAGAAAGAACTATATAATATCAACACTCAGACTACCTACAACCTTACGAGGGTCTGCATGGTTTGTAAATAATATCACTGATGTGAAATACAAGCTACCATTCAATCATCCCATTGGTGCAAAAATATGTCAAGTGTACACAAGATTAGAAGATGCTTGGCACATTATTGCACTAATTGAATATTATATGAAACAAAATTATACTTTTTCAATGACTGATTTCAATATATACATGTGCATGTATAAAACATTTGATGGAGTAACTATGTAATATATAATTTCAAATTAACAATTTTATTAATTTATAAGATGAAATAGGATATGACCATATTTCAGATAAAATTAATCAATTTTATATAAATTTATATATTCATTAAAAAATCTTCCTTAACCCTTTACTTCATATAAACGCATTTGGACACCTCTAATATTGAAAGCATTAATTCACCACATATCAGCAATGGGTGAATTATGTTTATATTAACTGACAGAGGGGAAAACAGTGCAGGAAGTGTTCAGATTGCTCGTTACGAGCAATCTGAACTCTTCCTGCACTGTTTTCAAAGGCCTTCTGTGATTGGTGCGGGAAAATGCGTATCTATGGAGTAAAGGGTTAAGGAAGTAATCGTATGACACAAGTTCAATTTAATTCACTCGATATTTAATTTTCGGCCACCTGGGCTTTATCAAAATTTGAAAATTTAATATGGCAGCTAGGTAATGTCCATTTTACTATCAATTGTTTTTAAAAGGTAAGATGACTGAAAATTTAATATTGAGATTGATTGATTGATTGAATATTTAGCGTCATTTTTATGCCATCGAGGGCTAACAGACGATCAGTTAACCTAACCACTGTTTCATGGGATTAACCAGTACTCGAGCACAACCCATCTCCGCAAGTAACTGATAACTTTCCCACTTGAATCAGTGGTAGGAGACGAATGATAATGAGACACAATGTCGTATATCAATCATCACGGAGACTGTTGCCGGGCAGGGGATTCGAACTCACGACCCCTGGATTGATAGTCAGATGCGTAACCGACTGAGCTAATCGGGCCCGGCTTAATATTGAGTGAATTAAACATATTTGTTTTACTTTGAATGTAAAACAAGTTATTACAACTTATACAATGCTCTGTCTGCCTGGGTAGTACCAGTAGCTCCAGTGGCGTATTCTTCAAATGCATGTAGAAGGAAATTTACAAAACTGTGTTTCATGTTGTAATTGTGAATTATATTATATACAAAAAAGTCATTCTCACACATTATATTGTCAGCTAATAATATGTAACTTTCATGCATTATATTGTCAGCTAATATGTAATTTTTATGCATTATATTGTCAGTTTGTCATTTTCACACATTATATTGTCAGCTAATAATATGTCATTTTCATGCATTATATTGTCAGCTAATATGTCATTTTCATGCATTACAGTGTCAGCTAATATGTCATTTTCATGCATTTTAGTGACAGCTAATATGTCATTTCCATGCATTATAGTGTCAGCTAATATGTCATTTCCATGCATTATAGTGTCAGATAATATGTCATTTTCTTGCATTATCATGTCAGCTTACATGTCATTTTCATGCATTATATTGTCAAACTAACAAGTCATTTTCATGCATTATAGTGAAAAATTAATAATATGCCATTTTCATGCATTATAGTGTCAAACAAACATAAGGAAAAAATTATATAAAAAAATGAAACAAGAAATAGAAATAATTCTTTTGATTTTTATGATTATCTTGATTCAAGTATTGAGCCTAAAAAACATGCAAAAATGCATAATATGCAAATAAATGTAAGCTGTTTAAATAAATATGAATTATTCAATACTAAAATTAAAAATATTATGAAAAAAAAAAGATGGGAGAATATGTAATTATGGAACATGAAAAAAAGAATGGACTCTACATGGTGTATGAAGAAAACAACAACCGTATACACACAGTAAAATGCACCTTAAATGTAGATGTTTTTCAAATAAGCATACTGTAAGTGATATTATCTGTATCTTTTTAAACAATGTGAAAAATCACTGTATAATATCTATATGATGTTAAATAAAGATTTTAGGTCAGAGACCAATTCTGAATGTACAGCCAGCTGTGTTTATAAATGTAAATTGTCAATGACTGAAGGTAAATTAAGTGAAAATCAATCAATTTTGACACACTCACTCAAATCATTGTTCAGTCACATGATTTATACCAAGCAAATGATTGGCTAAGCTGTTAACAAAATGGTGGACAGCTGATCTACTATTCAGTTGAACTTTGTTAACATTACAAAACATTAACTAACTCTGTACACATTTGCAAGACATCTACTGTGCTCAGTTCAACATTTTACTGGCCGATGCAAAAGTATTTCCAAAAATGTGATCAGTAACAGAAGATGCTTATTGCCCATAGAACATTATAAAGCATTCCAACAACAGAGAGTATTAAAATTTTTGTGATCAAAGTATACCGTTCTACTACAGTTGTCATATTTTTTTTAACAATGGCATGCTCTCTATCTATAAAACAGAACAGAATAGATTTTTAACAGTTTGCCAACACAAAATGGTTGTATGACGCCAACAGAAAGGAGCACTCTCGATTCATTCTCCACTTACAATTTAAACAAAAGAAAATTAACTAAAATGAAAAAAATCAATGAAATTATATCAATAAATTATTTTAAAGAATGAACCTAAAATCTTGATACCTAAAGATCTGTATTTCACTGGTGGATCCAGTGATGAAAGGGCATCCTTTGGCAAGTATTGGTATGAACTGACTAAATATCCAGTGCCAGACATGGGTTTAAACAGATATGTAACTGGCATACACTCCCTTAAAACAACCAGATATATATAATGTATCCTTCGCCTTAAATCTGTATACACCAACCTTAAAATCATACAAAGATGACAGTGTCAAGAACATAGCCATCTAAAACTATTGCAGAAATGTTATGTAAATACATCTCATTCCTGGAAAGGGTAAACAATAAAAATATATACATGTGAAATAAAGAAATAACAAAATGGATATTAGAAACAAAAATTGTACTGAGAGCTTTGTTCACTTTTTGTTCTTAGAAAAACACAACATTTTTAAACTGTACTTGTTAACATTATGAAATAAGTTACTTATAATATGCCCATATTACACAGATGCCTCTGCAAAATATGTCAAAATTGGGCCATAGCTTCTGTCAAATTTTACCAACATTGACAAAATTAGAACTTGTCCATGTTTTATCATTACACAGGTATACACACAATATTAAGTAAAAAAACCCGTTTAACATCCGTATATTTTCAGGTTGGCTGAGATTGAAAAGGTGTCCGTGTAGATAAGACCATTTATTACAATTAAGAAAATACACCAAAAACTAACTTTGTGATAAAAGTTGTTTTTATTATCACATGCAATTTCATAATATACAGAAAGAAGCTGGTATTAACTCATTGATGGAAGAAAAACACTGCACTGCACTGTATTATACTGTTCTGTACTGTTCTGTACTGACTGAACTGTACTGACCAAACTGTACTGTACTGTACTGTACTGAACTGTACTGTGCTCAATTGTGTTGTACTGACCTGAAATGAACTGTACTGTACTGACTTAATTATACTGTACTGTACCTGTACTGTACCTGTGCTGTACCTTTACTGTACTGTACCGGTATTGGTACTATATTGTTTTGTGTTTAAAATCAAATTTTCAGCCTTATCTTGAGATAATATTTAGAATGCTGCCATACTGAGTATCATGTTGCAGACACATGGTTTGGTACAGCATCCAGTCACATTACACTGACACCGGGTTGACCAGTCCGAGAACTATCCTCTAAATGCTGAGCTACACTCAAGGGAACTTCTGCTTGTAGTTTTATATTTATAATATTTATTATGACCCAGCTTGGGATCAAACCCAAACTGCCCCGCAGATCGACATGTTCCATCACTAGATCACTGTGATGCCGTACATGATATGTTTAATACACACATTTAAAATAGCACCAGATAAACTGTTGTGCAGATCAATTTAAGCCATATCAGGTTATTTACCCAACAGTTTGTTCCTATAAAATTCCTGAATGAGTTTGGTTTAGATCCAACATGTAAAATGCCATGTTAAGACAGTTCACAACAAAAAAAATCAAGAGGACCAAATGGGCTTAAGTCGCTCACCTAATCACAACACAAATTATGAATGGATACCTATGAAGAACTTATTAAAGGAAACTTATAGATGAAAAAAAAGAGAGAATTAGCTGTGAAGAGAAACTGTAACTAATGTTGTTATAGCTTCAATCCATTTGCATGTGTTATATAATAATAATCTTACATGGGTTTGAGGTTCAGATACAAAATTCCATTCCCGAGGGATAATTGTTTTGGCGGGGACAAGGCTCGATCGAAGTCTTACAAAAACCGCTATTCCAAGGGATGGAATTTTCTATCCGAACTGAAAAATGAATGATTATTTTTCTTGCATACCAAACATATTTCATAATTATTTTAACTTTTTCATCAGTTTTTTTTACAATGGTCACTTTTATACTTTAAATTATATGATTTATGGCATATATTTAATATGTTACGTCATAAATGATTCTAACATTACAGCACAAGAATTTTATCTCAGTCCTAGGGTGAAATAAAAATATCTCATCACAGTGAAAATACAGATATCCTTATCTGGTATGCATGAAATTTGTTAACAGGTAAACTTATAAATGTAGGGTCAGCAGACATGATGCGACAACAAGGGATCATACTGAAAAATTGACCCAGCCAAGTTATAATGAGAATCTGCAAATTTGGAATCATCAATAAATAATCCAGAAGAAATGACATGGCTTTTTGGTCATCAAAATGCATTACAGCATCATGAAATGGTGATTGTCATGGCACAAAATGAAATGATAAAATCATCATTTTGTCTATGAATCAAAATATCAAATTTAGGTTTTTGTCCATGAGAAATGAATACTTCCATTTTGACATATATATATGGTATTAACTACGACTAAAACAATGTCAATTGCACACGTTTGAACAGAAAGTAAGCTTTTTCAGTTTCAATATAAACAAAACAATATTAAATTTAGGAAAGAAATAACTTGTAACATGTGGTAACATAAAATCAAACCTGTTTTTAGCAGCCAGTCATGGAAAGGAGATAAAGTGACCTTTAAGGACATGTTGATGCTTATACAGTTTATTTTACTCTGAAAGCATAGACATGGGAAACAGCAAATGTGACTGCTTAATTCAAGTGTCTGCTCAACAGAGGTGATCGCTTTCACTGGTTTGACTGTACCCTGAACTGAAGACAGGTATTTTAGTTTTCACAATAAATATTATGTTAATGTTCTACTTCCATGATTTCTTCACAACACATTCCTTTAGAGGCACTCAATAACTTTTTTAACACCATTTTCAACACATCTCAATAACTCATTATTAACTGCCAATTCAAATATTCTTTAATAAGGAGCTTCTGACATAAAATATTAATCAAATTAAATATTCACTCATGAAATACTCACTCCAACAATTAAATAGACAGAAGTTAGACATTAAAATAGATTAGTTGGAATGTTTCGATAATAAATAATATTAGAATTCTAATGCAATTTGGATTTTTTTCAACGTGGCTTAGACCTAGATATAAAACAAATTTTGCTTTAACTTATTAATTTCTCACAATGTAGACAGGTGGTTGCAAAATACAGGTTACTTGCTACGTTTCAACCACATAAATGTGTAAGAAATATAAAATATGGCTGCTAAAAACAGGTTATTGTAATATACAAGTTATGTTTTACATTGAAATTGTGAATATATGAGAAAAATCAAAATGGCTGCTGAAACAGCTTGTAAAAAATATGTTACGATTTTAATCATCAATTTATGAGACTTTTATGAAATATTGTGGCTAAAAACAGGTGTTGTTAAATACAGGTTAAATCCAACTTCACACAGGTTTTAATGTAAACCCACTGTTTATATAGTCACATTTAAAGTTTTTGTCAAATCAGTAATTTTTGTCAAAAATCACTTGAAACTAAATATATATACACCAGTAATAATGTGTGTAAAAAAAACTCATGTGCTTATAAATGCTTAATACAAAATGAGCAAAATGTGTTGAGTGAATAAAAAATTTCATAATTAATAAATATATCCAATGTAGACAGGTGGTTTAGAGTGAAATATCATGTGGTCAAATCGAGGAGACAAATTCTACTTTCCACAAAGGTAGAGGTTTCACTGTAAAGCTGGCTACTTGCTTGTCCTTGCCACCAATTATAAGTAAATATGGATGATCGCTGGGCACCGGCTGTGAAAATAAATAATAACATATGGGGAGTGCCAGTCAAAGTAGAGTCCAATATATATATTTTTAAGTATACAAGAAAGTTATATATCTTATGATTATCAAAGCCTTTGAGAGAAAGGATCGTGTTTTTTTCTCAGATTCATTCTGAAATCATCCTCAGCTTGAGTCATGCGTAACATTGAATACTGTTATACACCATTTAAAAACATCACAAGAGTACAAAATAGTCAATGTATGCCCTAAAACTAGCTGGGCTTGCCAATTCCTAAAATTATCTAAGCTACCCCAGTCCTAACTTGTCTGGGCTACCCCAGTCCTAAATTATCTGTGCTACCCCAGTCCTAAATTATCTGGGCTACCCCAGTCCTAGATTGTCTGGGCTACCCCAGTCCTAAAATAATCTGACCCACCCAGTCCCAAAAATAATCTGAGCTACCCAGTCCATAAAATTCTGAGCTATCCCGATCCTAAAATTATCTGAACTTACTACTACGAAAATTATCTGAGCTAACCAGTCCTAAAATTATCTGAACTACCAAGTCCTAAAATTATCTGAACTACCCATTCCTAAAATTATATGAAGTACCCAGTCCTAAAATTATCTAAGCTACCCCAGTTCAAAAATTTATCTGAGCTACCCAGTCCATAAATTATGAGCTACTCAGTCAAAAATTCATCTCAGCTACCCAGTCCTAAAATTATGTGAGGTACCCAGTCCTTATATTATATGAGCTACTCAGTCAAAAATTTATCTGAGCTACCCACTCCTAATATTATATAAGCTACTCAGTCCAAAATTTATCTGAGCTACCCAGTCCTAAAATTATGTGCTACCAAGTCCAAAATTTATCTGAGATACCAAGTCTTAAAACTATGAGCTACCCGGTTATTAACTAAATCAGCCTTATGGAGAGTGTTACTGCTTAAATATTTATTTTAATAAAGAGACAAGCTTTACCTTTTTATGTTTTGTATATCTGCTGTTGTATTTCTCATTTACTCTGTTTTGCTGTGGCACAGTGGGTACACATTGGAACGAGGTCTCCATATCAACTTTTGTAACTTCCCCTTGTTTCCTTGAATTCTCATCCATCTCTTTTAAACATTTTACTTTCTTGTACTGATTTCCTCTATGCGTCATGTCTTTCTTTCCACATACCGACTGGTTAATGCTGCCTTGAGAATCAGTTACTGATACATTAAGATACACTTTTTCCTGACTTTTATTGTATTGTATACAATTACGACTTAACGTTACAGGATTATGACCTAATACTTGGCATAAAGACTTGCTTCTAACTCTTGGACCGAAATCTCCCAGCTCTATTGTTTCAAGACCGTCCGAATCCATCTCGATTGACTCGGATGACACGTAACTTTTGAAATTCGAGCAATTTGATTTCGGATAAGGAACTTCAAGTTTGTGCGGAAAGCAGTCTAGAAATTCGAGATCTTCCAGAACCAAATCTGAATCCAGTCTACATCTTTTGGCACACATATGACTAAAGCTGTCTTCACATAGTAAAGAGTCCTGATTTGTAGGGACTGTTGAGATCCCGCTGTCGGTATTTTGGCGATACAAATGCTTTCTTTTATCAACATCTGCTGTTTGACTCGCTGATCTGTAAAAATTTGGTTGTGATGGACTCTCCACCTGACCATTATAGCCTTCAATGTCTTTTAATGCACTCAGACGGTTTTCTTGAATAAGTTCCTCGGTGCTTTTCGAGATCCCTGGATTATCTATTCCATTATTCACAACATTTCTGTTTAGCATGTTCACTGCATTATAATTGTAATCCGTCTGGTTAGGCACTAACGGAGATTTGTCTTCAGTGTTTTCTGCTGAGGACGGAAAATCTTTCAGACTTTCATCGCTATTAACACTAAACAATTGCAAAATATGAGGACGATTTATTTGCTGATTTAAACACTTTTCCGCATTAACTCTATCTATAACTTCATTTGAAACACAATTTTCAAAACGTTTTTCTATGTCGGACTCGACTGCATTAATACTGAATTTCGATCGTTCACTCGGACTTGATCTAGGTCGTTCAGCAGGACTAGATCTGGGTCTCTCAAGGTGAAGCTCCTTCATCTTTTTCTGGAGGTTTGGCATTGAGCTTTCTTTTAAGGCTGATTCGGATGAGGACGGAGAAATGGCAACAGCGCAATGAAATGTTCGTGGGCAGGGTATGTGGTCTTTTGATGTTATTTGTGACCATCTTTCAGATTCTGTCAAGATAAAAAAAATAGTTTTATATGTATCTGTGTATCTTTTTACTGCGTGATAGAATAATCAAAATAACACAATGCAAATGGCTAATTAGGGAAATAATTTAAACAAAGGCACCGCAAGTAGGTCAAACGCTCATCTTATTTCATTAAATAGGTAAAGGCCAGGGGTGTACACCTTTTTTTAGTTGATGGTGATCAGTTTGCAGAATCAATAGTATTACTGAAAAAAAAAATCAAACCTGAGCTAAACAAAAAACTTTAACCTAATGTTATAGAGCCCAAAGTATGGAAATTTAAGTAAGTTAGCTAGATACATTGTGTTTATAACATAATATAAATATGTTTATGAAGTTTAGTCTGACACCATAATGTAGGTAGTTAGTTCAGAAACAGAGAGAAAGCTGAGCTAAACATATAACGTTATCCGGCAGATGACGACAACAAAAACAATGCCAGTGTCATGACAATAGCTTTTCATTTATTTCAATAAGACAAGCTAATAAAAAAATCTTTGTTTTAAACAGTCATGTAATTTTATTTGGGAAATAATTTTTAACAACTGATTTTCTCAGAATGATCTTGTAATTAATCTGGGAAATAATACCTAAAATCATGTTTTAAATAGCTGTGTAATTCAATTTATGAAACAGTTTCCAATAAATTATTGTTTAAAATGATTATTTATAAATCTACATATAGACAAAATTCCAAATATCAGCCAATAAAAACTCACTAAAACTGAAACTCCACATCTGATTCACTGGTTCCCTATTACATTCTCCTCCATATAATATCATTTGGGAACCAACCTGAAAATATGCAAGTGAGTTAAGACAGAGTTACGTATAAATGAAAATATCTGAAGCTTAAGATGAACGATGAAGAAGAGTGGTAGTGTAGTGGATAGTGTTGGCTTCTCAAGCCAGAGGTTGTGAGTTCTATCCCCAGCTCAACCCAATGTGTCTACAAAAACAAGAGGCCTGAATTGCTCTACCATCAACAAATGGACAGATGAATACCTCAAAGAAAACAACTCTCGTAAAAAACAAAAATTGTGACGCCCCAAATTTCACCCTATGAACCCATACAAACCTTTCAGAAGACCTCCATGCGATGCTACATTTAAAATATCTAAGGTCTAGGCCTTTAACTTTCAGAGAAAATATTTTTTAAAGTTTCTTTTAAAATGTGCTTATAAGCACTATGGTGTGGGGCATTTGTGATTGAATCATGCTGGTTCAAGAACTCGTCTGAGATATTGTGGTTATATAACTTTTGTGAAAGTTTAGTCAAGAGTTTTACGATTGTCACCAAAGGCCAGTCAACAACAGCATTTCTGATGACTATCACTTTTTTACATAAATGATTTTGTTTGCTATAGATAAATTACAGACAAAAATATCAGAGAGAAATTCCATCTCAAAACAGGAAAAAATGATTAGTGAGAAAATATTGTATCAGCAACAGAAAAAAATTGTTAATTGCAGATACTATGGTTGGAAGTCTGAGCTGAAATTTTGAATACCGATTATTACCGTTATAGATCTAACTGACTTGTCGGTATTTTTATACATAAATTTATAACAAAGGAACAATGTTTTATGTCATTTACATGTGCAGACGTAAAGTTAGCTACCGGTAATGTGTTTTTAAACATTTTGTTACAATATATATTGAATTTCAACAAGAAGTGCATTAGAATCATGGTAGTGATGACGTAACAAAATTTAGGAAGACATGACCATGCATACACTTCATTCACTGGCATTTTTCATTCCTGGTTATAGGTATGTGAAAAGTGCATGCATCAGTCATTTTTCTTATTTGGCAGCAATTTTGTCCCTTATTTAGACTTCTTGTACATAAATCAACGATATTTTTACTCTATTTTACACTAAAACATGTCATACAAATTACAAGAACCCAATAAATCTAAATTTTAACACTTTGCAATGTCTTCTATCAGATTATATATTATAACATGAATTTCAATATTTAGTGGCCATTTTGGTGGCCATCTTTGATTTATGACAAGACGCCCAAGGAGCTGTTAGTAAGAAATGAATTTTTGGACTCGGCATAAAATTTACCTTTAGAAACAAGTCACAAACCTTTTGAAAATAAAAATGAGGTTTAATACCATTTTCAACACATTTCTGGTTATATATACATATCCAGTTTTTCAGAGAACCTCGGAATGATTCGGAGTAGAACCAACATTCTACCGCAAGTAAGTGGTAAACCACATCACATTAAGTGTTCTTTCCTTAACACAGTTCGCTGCCATATATAATAACTATCATCCACAATACTGAGTTTAAATTGTGTCAAACATATGTGTAAAAGAATATAGCACGTGACAACATCTTACCACAACAGCCGTATGACCTGTAAGTTGAGGCGGTCCGTACTTAAACTTTATCTTCTCCCATCTGTTGGAATCTACAAAACAATGATTATAGAACTGTACGGTGTGATACAAAACTAGATGGATTCATCATGTGACTTACCAGTGCAGGAGTGTATTAAACCCACATTTATTTTTTATTAACCTAGTGTAATATCACAACCCGATTCATTGCACAGTGTTTCCGTAAAACTCAGCCCTCATATGTTAAATGCTGAGCTACTTATATTTGTCATAGAAAATGACATAGTTGTGGTATGTTACGTCCCAAGCTCACGGAAACCGTATAAACAAAGAGTTATTTATACAATAGTGAAAAGCCTATTTTTTCTCTTACAGAAATGACCTAAAAATATATGATATAAGAACCATTATTCTGAGATATAAGATAAAAAGAACCCTACATTTGTGTTAATTTATTAATTAACTCATAGGCAAAATTAATATAATTGGTACAATATAAAATATTTTATTGGATCAAATAAACTTCTACATATTGTATGGTCACATGGTAACATTATTGATTAGCTCCATACTTACAGGTATAAAAAAAAAATCTTTATAAGAATTCAAGTCCATAAAGGCAATATTAACGTGCCTCAAAATCTGACCTGTAACCTGTAAAGTGTTCAAAATGGCCTCCAACTTTATACACCAAACAGTTAATGAAATTAATTCTCACTAAAGCTATACGTCCATAAATCTTGCTTCGGGACGAGATCAGTGTGGCCCCCATACAACCACATGTGTTTGTTGTACACCACGGTTGTGTGTCCATAGCGACCACCCGGTGTGTCATTTTTCCGTGGTAACAGTAACTCCCACTCTTCGTCATCTGAAATTCATGTTTGATAATTAACTTTCTTTCAATCAAATTACAAGTTTGAACATATTCATTTAACATTGATTGCGAAGTTCGTACAACTTATACAAATCTTGTTCAATGTCTTCCTGGGTAGAATGCATATGCTGATAAAGTGACTTACTCTAGACCATAACGCCGGTCCCATTTAGCTCAGTCAGTAGAGCTTCTGACTATCAATCATGGGGTCGTGAGTTCAAATCCCTGACCGGTCAGTCTCCGTGATTATTGATAATCGACATTGTGTGTCTCACTGTCTTCATCTCTCACCAGGGATTCAAATGGGAAAATTATCTGTTACTTGCGGATATGGGTGTGTACTGGTACTGGTTAACCATCCAGGATCCCAGGAAAGAGTGGTTAGGTTAAAAGGTTATAATAGGTAATGATTTAACTCAAATTTTTTTTGTCTTAATTCAGACATCACTGAATTATTTTTATTTTTTATCCGGCATACTACTGAATTAATGTTAACCCATTCAATCAGCAAATTCTATTTTTGCAAGAAGTATGTATGTGCAGTTTGACAAAAAGTTTAACTCAAACTGCCAAATACTTGAAATGCTAGCGGGTGGGGAACCTATGAGACATGTACCTTTACAACAACTGATTTGCGGCAATAAGGTGCTGGATCATCAATAAACATGACATAAGGCCCAACCAAATATTATGCAAAATAATGAAATAAAATATGTTTCAACTGCATGTAAGTTCATGTGACATGAATGTTTAACAGGTGAAATTAATTCTTAAAGAAATTGTAAACAAATTCATCAGTTTATTACAAAATTCCAAGCTCAGATATAGGTTAAACAAGAAAAGCAAATAAACTTTTTTTAAAGAGGATAAAACACATGTCATCTTCCATGTGTCCCTCTTCAGACACAGGTAACGTACCAACTTGGTATTGCCATAGTTCCGAGCTTGTTCCTCTCACATCCACATATCCTCCATAGATGTACATTGAACCATTGTACACGACTGCTGAGTGATCCCTACGCACACATGGTCTGTTTGAGCCCGGGTCCAGATTACTCTGTCTTATATACCCTAAATCTGAAACAGAGCCCAGTTATCTATATACATATGATTATTGGAATATAATGATCCAAATAATATAAACATGCAATACCAAGAAAAGTAAAATGGACGTACGACCTTCTTAAGAAAATTTTTAGACTTGAACTCAAGAATTACTTTTGAAAAACACACTTAGAGACCATTTTTTGAACCCAAACCTTGCAAGCATGTAGGGACACCTAATATATAGTCAAATAAACTATCACAATTATTCTATCTGTCATGGAAAACCAGATATCTAAGGTTGAAATTTTGATTTTTAAGCTGAAGTCTAAGAATATTTTTAAGAATGGTTGGTGAATACAACCCCAGAAATCCGTCAATATGCCTATGATATGGATATAAAACAGTTAATACAATTCTTCTACAGTTTCAAAACAGAGAAAGTTCAAAATTTAATGCACTTAGAAATATTACTTAAAGGATTCAGAGGGCCACTTGGGAAATGTGGATAAACAGTTGTGGGAAATGTGGATAAACAGTTGTGGGAAATGTGGTTGTGGGAAATGTGGATAAACAGTTGTGGGAAATGTGGATAAACAGTTGTGGGAAATATGGATAAACAGTTGTGGGAAATGTGGATAAATAGTTGTGGGAAATGTGTCGCAATACACTCAATATAAAAATAATTAAAAAATAAGAAAAACTTTAAGGAATTAAACAATTAGGCAGATTGCACTTGGAAACTTCCAGAACTATCATTAGTTCAGGGGATTTTCACCCTCAACCAATCATATCCAGTGACACAAACTCTGTACAAATATGTGCTTAGCATTCAATGCAAATCAAACAATCCTAGGCAAGAGGTTGGTAGATGTTGTGTACAGGTCACGAGTCAAATGACATCACATGAATTTCTACTCTTGTTTGTTAGAATATTTAGCATATTTTATGCCATCAATGGCTAACACATGATCTGTCTTTCCTGGGATCTTGAAAGATTAACCAGCACACCCATCTTCGGAACTGATTACTTTATCACTTGAATCAGTGGTGACGAATGACAAGGAGACACAATGTTGTATATCGGTCATCATGGAGACTGGATTGACAGTCAGACGTACTATGGACTGAGCTAACCAGGCCTGGGCTTCTACTCTTATATTTCAAATTAATACCACAGTTAAATGAGCTTTTACTCTTGTTTGAAGTGAAGTTGGGCATGATCACTTACCTGGGTTGATGATCCACAGAGAAGACTCTGTCAGGGCATCGCCAAACTCTCCACCAAACAACAGCAACAACTTCTGTGAAACAAATACAGAGAAAGTTGAGTACTACTAGATTTCTGAGCTAAAGTATAATATGCATCTATTCCCAGGGACAGACTAACAATTTGGGAAGTAATATGTGTAATTAAAGTTGATTTTTGTACCTTTTGGCTGCATATTCTACAACATTCTACAGTGCCAAATTTTATTGTTCATAATCCAATTTTGACACTGAGATGGAAGACAGGGGCACATACTGAATGGACATTTACCTCCCCGCCCCATTACATCACCTCTGATTACATGTAACAACCAAAATGTTCACTGTTTTGCTATCTCTTATGTAGCACCCTCTAATCACACACTAAGACAGGGACTGGTCATTTAACCACAATAATGAACACACCCTAAAATCACACAGGGACTGATCATTTAATCACAATAAAGAACATACCCTCAATTCACATAGGTGCTGATCATTTAACCACAATAATGAACACACCCTCTAATCTCACAGGGACTGATCATTTAACCACAATAACGAACACACCACCTAATCACACAGGGACTGATCATTTAACCACAATAATGAACACACCCTCTTATCACACAGGGACTGATTATTTAACCACAATAACAAATACACCCTCTAATCACACAGGGACTGATCATTTTACCACAATAACGAACACACCACCTAATCACACAGGGACTGATCATTTAACCACAATAATGAACACACCACCTAATCACACAGGGACTGATCATTTAACCACAATAACGAACACACCACCTAATCACACAGGGACTGAGCATTTACCCACAATAATGAACACACCCTCTAATCCCACAGGGACTGATCATTTAACCACAATGATAAACACACCATCAAATCACACAGGAACTGATCATTTAACCACAATAACGAACACAACCTCTTATCTCACAGGGACTGATCATTTAACCACAATAACAAACACACCACCTAATCACAGAGGGACTGATCATTTAACCACAATGATAAACACACCCTTTAATCTCACAGGAACTGATCATTTAACCACAATGGAAAACACACCCTCTAATCACAAAGGGACTGATCATTTAACCACAATAACGAACATGATAAGAAATGATAATATGGAAATGGTGTTCACCAGAGTAAATGCCACCTACAGAGACTGGCAATACACCGGTACTTGTACATGCAAAGAGATAAGCAAAAGTGTATTTTTGTTGTTGTTTTCATCATCTTTTTAATGGGGTTCCACACTATTTTCAGCAAACTACAGGTTATATAATATTAAGTTCAAAAACTTTAAGTGAGACAATTTGCCAGTTAATTGCAGAAGGACAGTAGTTGAACTGTTCTACTCAAGTTCAATCTGATGTCTTCTTCCACCAATAAAACTGTATATGCCATATATGGCCTGTCATGTGTTGAATGGGGCGGTAAAAAACAACACTCAGTACTGGGAACAGACTCAGCAATTCATATCAATTCTGAGCTTACTTCACAAAAAAACAACATGCAGTACTGGGAACAGACTCGGCAATTCATACCAGCTCTGAGCTTACTTCACAAAAAACAACACTCAGTACTGGGAACAGACTCGGCAATTCATATCAGCTCTGAGCTTACTTCACAAAAAACAACACTCAGTACTGGGAACAGACTCGGCAATTCATATCAGCTCTGAGCTTACTTCACAAAAAAACAACATGCAGTACTGGGAACAGACTCGGCAATTCATATCAGCTCTGAGCTTACTTCACAAAAAACAACACTCAGTACTGGGAACAGACTCGGCAATTCATATCAGCTCTGAGCTTACTTCACAAAAAACAACACTCAGTACTGGGAACAGACTCGGCAATTCATATCAGCTCTGAGCTTACTTCACAAAAAACAACACTCAGTACTGGGAACAGACTCGGCAATTCATATCAGCTCTGAGCTTACTTCACAAAAAACAACACTCAGTACTGGGAACAGACTCGGCAATTCATATCAGCTCTGAGCTTACTTCACAAAAAAACAACATGCAGTACTGGGAACAGACTCGGCAATTCATATCAGCTCTGAGCTTACTTCACAAAAAACAACACTCAGTACTGGGAACAGACTCGGCAATTCATACCAGCTCTGAGCTTACTTCACAAAA
The DNA here is from genome assembly GCA_029582155.1 of Panopea generosa. Lineage (NCBI taxonomy): Eukaryota > Metazoa > Mollusca > Bivalvia > Adapedonta > Hiatellidae > Panopea > Panopea generosa. The sequence continues at coordinate 24,142,952 of CM055909.1, read as the reverse complement.
AACAACACTCAGTACTGGGAACAGACTCAGCAATTCATATCAGCTCTGAGCTTACTTCACAAAAAAACAACATGCAGTACTGGGAACAGACTCGGCAATTCATATCAGCTCTGAGCTTACTTCACAAAAAACAACACTCAGTACTGGGAACAGACTCAGCAATTCATATCAGCTCTGAGCGTACTTCACAAAAAAACAACATGCAGTACTGGGAACAGACTCGGCAATTCATATCAGCTCTGAGCTTACTTCACAAAAAACAACACTCAGTACTGGGAACAGACTCAGCAATTCATATCAGCTCTGAGCTTACTTCACAAAAAAACAACATGCAGTACTGGGAACAGACTCAGCAATTCATATCAGCTCTGAGTTTACTTCACAATCAAGCTAAAAACAAATAAGTATAAACCGAAAAAGGTGTAGAAAGCGGTGTAACATCCCACTCAATATCACTGACAAAATGTATCAAATTTCTTATCAAATACGCACACACTTTGCTGTGTTAAGTGGCTTCCTTATTTTGAGAGGCCATCAAAAACAAAAATATAAATACCACTTAATCTAAGATACAAACATTTTTGTAGATATGCTGTAATTAAGGCTATGTCACAAATATAAGATTTTATTATTTGTAGATCACAAAATGCATCTATTGCATTTAACATTAAACAAATATGAAACAGTTATATATACCATCATAATTAATACATTACAAAAAGGGTTGTTAATACATTTGGTTATTAAACAGAATTATCATCTATTTATAGTGTGGTGCACATGGTTTTGTGGTAGAGCATCAGATCATGGATTCAAGGATCGTATGTTTGATCACTTGACACAGCTCTGTGTGTTATCCATAACTTTATCTAATAACTTTACATGTGCATGCTAAAGTACTAGTTCCACCCTGGATTGCATCACGAAAGATTTGTATAAATATGTTTCACAGTCAATGTAAACTACTGTGAGATATGTTTAAAACAATTTACTATTTAGTTGCTAAAATGTGATAACCATGGAGGATATTGGCAACCGAGCAGCGTTATTACTGAACATACTGAATATGCATGAGCATCCTTATTACTGGGTATACAGAATACACATGAGCATCAGTATTACTGGGTATACTGAATATTCATGAGCATCATTATTATTATTACTGAGCATACTGAATTTTCATGAGCATCATTATTACTGAGCATACTGAATATTCATGAGCATCATTATAACTTGATATACTGAATATTCATAGTACATGTATTTCTTAAAAAGTCAGTATCAATGAATAACATCATTTCTTTCACTATTTCAACCATTTTATTTTCAGATTATACATGCCCAAAAAACCCGCCACAAAGAATGCATCACATAATAAGCAGATGAAAACCAGGTATCAGCAAAACATAATAAGAAACTGGTTTTAAAAAGTTCCAGCTGTTAATATGCCATTTGAAGCAGTCTTCAACGACAACAGCACATATTATCAAAATTATTTCATCTAATCTGAATTGACCAATCCTGTGTGTGAAAATAAGTAAATGCATATAGCTCTACTGTAGTCCATTGCATGAAGCATGTATGCGATTCCGTCTGATATTTATATTGTTCGATATGACATAAAGTGGATATTCTCCAACTTTTTATGCATGGTATACACTGTATGTTGATGAAGTTAACATCACTTACCTTATATGATACCAGAGTGTGACCCTCCAAATGTTGTGGCATATCGCCACGGTAACAAACCTTCTCCCATTTCAAACAGCCTGCAAAAAATATGCAAATTATTATAACTGAAAGACTATAATGTACGCACATGGACCACAGGAATAGTGTTGGACCCAATTTAGTTGGGGTTTGGGTTCAATCTCAACCAGCGCCACCTGTTGCGTCCTTATTCGCAGTTGATTAATTAATAATAATAAGAAATGGGGGTTGTTTCGCTACAAATCTCAAACTGAGATGTTCCTCAACTAAAAAATCTCAATTTCCCTAAAGGACTACATGAACTCATTCCACATTAAATGACTACACATATTTAAAGATTGAATACATTTTTACTCCTTAGGCCATTTTTAAAAAAATATTTGTTTGCTGTGCTCTGACCAAGGTTTTTTCATGTGGGTAGGTAGGTAGATAGTTATTATTTTTTGCCAGATTTTGATTTTACATTGTTATTTTAAAAAAATAATGGACAAAAAATCTGGGGAAAAATATTCAACACTTTGAAAGTCAATAAAAAAGTTGAGTAGCTGCAATTTTGAGTGAGTAGGTACAGCAAACAAATCTTTTTAAGGTCAGCCTTTGTAACATGTAAAATGATCAATACATTTCAAAAATTTAAGTAGAGGAACCACTGTCACTCACTCTACATATATTTGCCAAATTTTCACCTAAAATATTTTTGACAGAGCTGGGTTCAAACCCATGACCTCAGTCCTTAAGAAATGACCCAGTTTACCATGGTACATACCACGGTACTCACTATAAAAGCACTGTATACCACGTTCCCTTTTTTTCTTACAGCACCCACCTCTATCATTTAAAAAGGGTGTTAATCAGTACTAAATGACTGCGGGTCAAACAATGCAAACTCTTTACTTGCAGACAGATTTGGGTTTACTGGTACATTGTTTGCCAAAGATGTATCATTTACATTCAATATCTCATTTCCGTCTTTATTCAATAAGATGTTATCCGGTCAATGTTGACCAGGCCAGAATATAAAAACAGGAATGAAGTCATATGGTTCAATATACAAAATATGAAAGTATTTCAATTTGCAAGCATATCCAAAGAGTGTGTTATGCTCAAATGGAATGATGATTTTTTTTCATATTGTGTTTGAATATCTTTGATATAATATAACTGATTGATTGAATATAGCGTCATTTCATGCCATCGGATGCTTAAACAGACACTCAATTAACCTAACCACTCTTTCTGGGATCCTGAAAGGTTAACCAGTACATGAGCACACCTCATCTTCGCAAAAAAAATAACTGATAACTTTCCCACTTGAATCAGCAGTGGGAGATGAATGATAATGAGACACAATGTCATGTATCAATCATCACAGAGACTGTTGCCAGACAGGGATTCGAACTCACAACCTCTGGATTGATTGTCAGACGTGCAACCAACTGAGCAAATTGGACCAGGCTTCAAAGATATAATATAACAAAATTTTTAATACATGATGTTGTTGTCCATATTCAAGTTTACAGACTGGGAAGTCCACAAACTTGCATATCAGCCAAAACACTATGTATAATTTGTTAATGAACTGAGTTAGCTACAAGTTAATAAAAATAACCCGATTGAAAAGTTGACATGATTATGTAGGTCACTTGTCACTGTATCTTATACACACTTGACACATTTCAGAGGTTTATGTAGCTTAATAAAGTAGCCAATACACTGAATATGAACCTACCAGTATGTGTAAAAATTGTCGAAATTATTCTTTAATATCATGGAAAAGGTTTTTATTGCCAAATCACGGCTTGTTTTATTGTATTAAAAGGTTTATGTATCTATGATCTTTTCAACAAATATTGAAAAATATCAAAACTCGTATATCATCTTGCAATGGTAGCAGTTGGAAACCATTTTTTTTACAAAAATTAAAAAAAGATCACAACACCAGTGACCTATAAAATTTGACCGATGTTGGTAAATATCAAACTTGGCCTGTAATTTATAATTATACGATTATCAACAAAATATTTATTATATAGACTGTTTGTGAAGTTATTGATTGGAATGTTAAAGACCACAGAACGAATGCCAGCAGGACCACCTTCCTTCCATATATAAATGACCAACTTTTGATCTAGCTGGACTACCATCCAATACATTGTTTAAACTTTTTTATTTTACTTCGATTGTGAAACAAGTTCTTACAACTTAGGCAAATCATACTCAAAGTCTTCCTGGTTAGAACCAGTACTTAGCATATGCTGAAAAATGTCTTGCTCAAGGACACCACACGTAGCCATGGCAGATCCATTACATCAGTTAGGTTATTGTTATTGGGACGGTATCTTAGAACATTCGGCCTCAAGCCTTGAAAAGAAATTATTTTGCTGTATAACTTTACATCGTGTGGTCTTTGTAACAGAAAGCAGTTGATTGGAAATCTCAAAAAAATTGTTTGATTTAAATACAAACCTGTATTAAATTTCCAAAAATCCTTCAAGGAAATATTTCCATCCTTTCCCGCATAAACATACACATGATTCTCATGTGCGCACGCTGCATGTTTGTGTCTGGACTGCGGGTAACCACATTTGGTGGAAAACTTCACTGGACTGCATCTACATTTTACCTCTATTTCCATAGCAACACACTAGCAGCATGGTAACCACTGTAAAAATGTCACTTTCATCTCATACTGTTTTCTTCAATGCTGACACATAATTCTAAAAATATAAAAAAATATCAATTAACAAGTAAAATACTACAAATGAGTTAGCACACTATCATGTAACTATGTATTAAAGATGCATCACCTACAGCTTCCAGCTGTTCAGTAAATGATGGGAAGTTTAGCGAACCACAAAGAGGTAGGTCCCTTACAAAAATAATAGTCAATTCCATTCTTGCAATGTAGTTTATCTTATTTAAGAGAAATTCGTTAATACAAAGGTCGGCATTTTCCATTTTAGCATAAGTCGATACTGGCCAATGAGTGGCTTTATCCCAGACCGCGATTAAGTATTCAACACTTACAGAGACACAAAAAAATATATAAAGTTATTGAACAGAATATCCATAATATATGATGTTTGATATAAATGTGCAGTTTTACAGTTGAGATAAAAAAAATATAGGCTATATAGGTGAGACCTCTATATATATATATATATATATATATATATATATATATATATATATATATATATATATATATATCTATATTTGATTAATAAATAAATATATATATATATCTATATTTGATTAATAAACAAATATATATATCTATATTTGATTAATAAATAAATATATATATATCTATATTTGATTAATAAATAAATATATATATATTATATATCTATATTTGATTAATAAATAAATATATATATATATCTATATTTGATTAATAAATAAATATATATATGTCTATATTTGATTAATAAATAAATGAGGGTTGACAGTAAACCGAGACAACATGTAAGTAAGGAATAGTCCAGGTTCACACTCCATGTACAAAAACAACATTTATACGTCTGAAAAAAATATAATTATTTTTAAAATGAATACAAAATAAATAATTTTAAGTAAATTTTTATCAAACTTTTTCCTACATGTCCATTTAAAAAGCAATGCTTCTTATGTGATAAAGTATATTATGAAAATTTTACTATGAAGATCATAATAAATAATTGCTAGATTATCAACCCCGCCCACTCTAATTTTCATGCCGCCCGACTCTTTTCATAAAAAAAATAAAAATAAATAAATAAAATCCTCCCACCTCTCCCCCTTTTGAAGAATAATCAGGATGAGAACCTAGCAATTATTAATTTATAATGGCCTAAATGGTAATGTACCTAAAACAATCTATATCCAGACTTAACATAAATATCAATGCACAAGTCAACAACTGATCACATGCATGTGTTTTTTTACATGTATATATTCCATGGTAAACTTGGGAAACATCCCAAATTTGTATAATTATAAATAGTTGCTAAATCATAACAAATTATAACAAAAGCTTTTAAATACTGCGATATTTTTTATCCAGTCTTAGATCTTGAAACTTTATTTACTAATGTTTTGAAACTTAACCCATGCTTAAATGTATGCAAAATGTGAGGCCGCAAGTAGACAACTTTGTTTTCCTGTCCATAACCAGTACGTGTTTTAATTATCTATATGCGGATTACCGGTAATGACATTTTTTAAACATATTTTTTACTATTTTTTTTAAAATCTACCATAGTTCGGTTTTTTATAATAGTCTAAAAATATATTCTAAAAATAATTAAAATTTATATAAAAAAACAGCCAGACCTGGTTAGCTCAGTTGGTAGCTGCTAGAATGTCTGACTATCAATCCAGGGGTCGTGAGTTGGAATCCCCACCACAAATTCCCAGATTATATAATACGGATATCATGTCTCATTATCATTTGTCTCTCACCGTTGATTTAAGTGGGAAAGCTATAAGTTACTTGCAAAAATGGGTATGCTTGAGTACTCAAGGTTAACCTTCCAGGATCCTAGGAAAGAACGGTCAAACTAATCATCTGTTAGCCCTCGATGGCATAAAACTGGCACTAAATATTCAAACAAATATATCAGAAACACATTTACTTTCACCTGTTTAATTTTCTTATAATTTTTGCTCTAAACTAGAATGCAGATCAATAAATTTGAAAAACTTTGTACCGTATATATAAAATTAATATAATATAACTTTTGTAAATCTTTACTTGCAATTGGTTATTTAGGTGAGAAATGATCAAACGATGCTCTTTTTGCCCACGTTACACGTAGATAAATCTCAAGTTTTGCATGTTTAAATATCGAGCCAGTTGGTTTATTTCTTAGCTTTAACAATTCCCTTTGCTAACAATGTATAATTTGTTTCATGCAAAACAACTCGGTATTAATAAAAGAAAAAAATCTGAGGCAAAATTAGAAAACAATAACCACCAAAAAAACGAGGAACAAATCAACTAAAACTTTTTGTCTTTCATTTACATATAATTATGTACTATATTACCCCCCTATAAAAGTCCCTTGGATAAAAAGGGGATCGAAGGCGCATTCATTTGGGTTCATGAAATCAAAATTTAAACTTTTTATAAAGTGTATGTAAAATGCCATAAACAGCTAAGCAGTAATGAGGCATTTAGTCATTTTAAAATATTAAACTAGGCTTGTAATCTACAATGGCTATTGTTATTAAAGACCAATTTCCAGAGCGTTTAGGCCATTATAAATTAATTGCTAGATTATCATCCAAATTTTTCTTATAAAAGGGGAAGGTGGGGGGTATTTTATTTTTATTTTTAAATTTTTTGATGTTTTTTTTTTTTATATAATTTATTTTTAATTTTTAAAATGGCCTAGGCGGCATGGAAATTAGTTGGGCGGGCAGGGATGATAATCTAGCAATTAATTTATTATGGCATTAAGTAATTTCATTTTCCATACTTGGTGGGGGGGAGGGGGGTTGTTTATTAGGGAGAGCATTTATTCAAGGTATATGGTATACCAATCGCTAGAAATTACTGTGAAGAACTGAAACTAAGCAGTAAACAATACAAAACCTGCCATTACTGTCATAAAAATCCAAATTTTTAGAAAAGCACACACATTTCCAGTACACAAAAAATCAACATTATGGCATCTGTGATAATTTTGTCTGATTTTTAAATACAACAACATTATAATATTTACTCAATGTTGACATTAAAAATGTAAAATTCTGTAACACTCATCTGTACCTCTTGCTCCATGAATAAGATACACTGTACAAGGCAGTGTTGTTTAATACAACCACCGGAAAGCAAGAGTTATAACCCTTAACAGCTTTGGTATCATGGGTATTTTAGATTGTTATAAATTATTTAATTACAGTTAACGAAGACACAAACATTTTAGTCTTCAGTCATATTCCAACAACAAACCATGATGTGTGTTGATTGCAGAACGTTATTCTAACATGTATATAATAACACAAAGGTGTTAAGGTGTTCACAAGTCACTGGTATAAAAAATACAACGCGCTTAAAAACATGCCAAATATGACCACAACCAAATATCAAGTACATGTATACAAGTTTATATACCTGTAGTTGACAGTAGTTATTAAACATATTTAGACAGATTGATTGATTGATTGATTGATTGATTGGTTGATTGAATATTTAGCTTCATTGTTATGCCATTGAGGGCTAACATATGATCAGTTAACCTTAAACCTCTGTTTCCTGGGATCCTGAAAGGTTAACATGTACTCGAGCACACCTCATCTCCGCAAGTAACTGATAACTTTCCCACTTGAATCAACGGTAAGAGGCGAATGATAATGAGACACATATCATATATCAATCAGACTGTTGCCAGCCGGGGATTCGAAGTCATGACCCCTGTTGCCGGATATTTCGACAGACAGATAGTATGTAGATTGAGATCTTTATCGTGCATTTCAAAATTAATAAAACCCTATAGTCATATGGTGTTGTGGCTCGACCCAAATAGCTTCTCCAAAGACAACACTCAGTACTGGTCCTACCAAGGACACTGGCTTGAGAGTATATCATATCATATCAGCTCTGAGCTTGCTTCCCAATATGGCTACAATAAATGAGTGAAAATATTTCCCCACATTGAAACACTCATATTTGACAGACTGGTAACTTAAATTTGCCTCCAAAACAATCAATGGCAAACAAGCATTGTTTACATCGTTGTCTTATGTAATATCAACATAACACCTCACACACTGTTTCAAACTGACCCCAAAAAAGTTTGAATATGAACTCAAAATTGAAACAACTTATGTTACTGATGAACCTACCACAGATGATACTAGTTTAACACCTTGTCATAAGTCATTAACAAATCCATGTCAACCTTCTTAAATTGTCCAAACACTGTCACACATACCAAGGAATGAACACACAAACTGTCCATGTCCAAACACTGTCACACATACCAAGGAATGAACACACAAACTGTCCATGTCCAAACACTGTCACACATACCAAGGAATGAACACACAAACTGTCCATGTCCAAACACTGTCACACATACCAAGGAATGAACACACAAACTGTCCATGTCCAAACACTGTCACACATACCAAGGAATGAACACACAAACTGTCCATGTCCAAACACTGTCACACATACCAAGGAATGAACACACAAACTGTCCATGTCCAAACACTGTCACACATACCAAGGAATGAACACACAAACTGTCCATGTCCAAACACTGTCACACATACCAAGGAATGAACACACAAACTGTCCATGTCCAAACAATGTCACACATACCAAGGAATTAACACACAAACTGTCCATGTTCAAACACTGTCACACATACTGTGGAATGAACACACAAACTGCCCATGTCCAAACACTGTCACACATACCAAGGAATGAACACACAAACTGTCCATGTCCAAACACTGTCACACATACCAAGGAATGAACACACAAACTGCCCATGTTCAAGCCCTCTCCACGTATCTCCACGATGACAGCCACTGTCATTGTGCAGGTTATAAGTTATGTACAATAACTGTCAGATCTTGGTAGTTCCATAACTGAACAAAAATCCATTAATGGGTCCAGAAATCAATGACTGCATGGACAGGTTATATTTGGCCAGTCTGACATTCCCAGCAGACCAAACAATGGATATGGACAATATTGACAACCTGGTAACTTGAAGTACAATGTAATTGTGCATTGTGAATAAAAAAATATTAAAGCTGTATTTTATATTGTAAACAAAATTAATAATATTTATATAAGGTACAATCATAAGAGTAGATCGTATTTATTTATTTATAATTTAATATAGAGAGAAAGAGAAAATAGGAGAAAGATAATCAGAAATAGAGAAAAACAGAGAGAGAGGGAGAGAGTAGGAGATAAAGGAACAGAAATGAGCAATAGAGAAGAGAGAGAGAGAGAGAGAAGGGGATATAGGGACAGAAATATCAGATAGAGAGAGGGAGGGAGAGATTAAGAAATAAAGGGCAGAAATGAGCAATAGAGAGGGAGGGAGGGAGAGAGAAAGCAGGAGGTATAAGGAAAGGAATGATAGAAAGAGAGAGTAGGGTATAATAAGGACAGAAACAAGAGGCCAAAGAGGACCTGAGGATGCTTTACTGACTCATAGTGGCCATAGCACTTTTTGAAATTCTCCTATGCAAAAGAAATATCAGGGCAGGGTCATATTTAACCCTAGGGATACCATTTAAACAAATCTAACAATACTATAGTTGGTCATCATTACTACATAAACATTTTGAAAATCTGCTGGGCCGTTTATGAGAAGATTTCTTAAGTTTTGGACTATTTTTAGTAACGACGGCCATCTTGAATTTCAGATTGAAAAAAAAATCTTCTGTATAGTCTCCTATGCAACAGAAACATGCATGTGAAGTTTCAGTTTAATTGGCCTGGTGGTTTCAGAATAAATGAAAGAAAAAGAGAATTTTCAGTTTAACCATAGTATCCGTATGTAAAATTCTACGTCCCCTTACAGGGCCCCTATAAATTTTAGCCCTTTAATTCTTATCTGCAATCAAACCCCTACACATAGTGATAATTTATGCCAAATATGAACAAATCTGACATACCGGTTCTTAAGAAAACGATTTTAGTAATTCCCCATTTTTACCCTTTTGGGGCCCCTCCTGACCCCTTAAGACAATGGAACCCATTCATTTTTAAACAATGCTTCTGTGAAGATATAGGCAAAATCATTTCCATTTAAAAAAAAATATATTATAATGACAGTGTCCCCTAATTGAACGCTCAGATCGGGGTCATATTTAACCCTAGGGACACAATTTGAACAAATCTAACAATACTATAGTGGGTCATCAATACTTTATAAACATTTTGAAAATCTGTTGGGCCGTTCATGAGGAGAAGATTTTTTAAGTTTTGGACAATTTTTAGTAACAGCGGCCATCTTGAATTTCAAATCGAAAAAAAAAATCTTCTGTATAGTCTCCTATGCAACAGTAACATGCATTTGAAGTTTCAGTTTTATTGGCCTAGCGGTTTCAGAGAAAGTGCTGCTAACAGACGACAGACGGCGGACAATGCACCATTGCATAAGCACTTCTGGCCTTTGGCCAGTAGAGCTAATGATAGAGAGAGAGAGAGAGAGAGAGAGAGAGAGAGAGAGAGAGAGAGAGAGAGAGAGAGAGAGAGAGAGAGAGAGAGAGAGAGAGAGAGAGAGAGAGAGAGAGAGAGAGAGAGAGAGAGAGAGAGAGAGAGAGAGAGAGAGAGAGAGAGAGAGAGAGAGAGAGAGAGAGAGAGAGAGAGAGAGAGTAGGCAACAATAGGGACAGAAATGTGAGAGAGATAGGGAGAGAAAAAGTAGGGGATATAGAGATAGAAATGAGAGGTAGATATGGAGCAAGACGCAAGACATGAGGGAGAGAGCAGAAAATTGAGGGACAGAAAAAAGAGATAGAGAGGATGAAAGAGAGGGAGAGAGAGTAGGGGATATAGAGATAGAAATGAAAGATAGATATGGAGCGAGACAGGGAGAGAGAGAGCAAAAAATTGAGGGACAGAAAAAAAAGATTGAGAGGATGAGAGAGAGGGAGAGAGAGTAGGGGATATAGAGATAGAAATGAGAGATAGATATGGAGTGAGACAGGGAGAGAGAGAGCAGAAAATTGAGGGACAGAAAAAAAGAGATAGAGAGGATGAGAGAGAGGGAGAGAGAGATAGAAATGAGAGATAGATATGGAGCGAGACAGGAAGGGAGAGAGCAGAAAATTGAGGGATAGAAAAAAAGAGAAAGAGAGGATGAGAAAGAGGGAGAGAGAGAGAGAGTAGGAGATAGAGGGAAGAAATTTGAGACATAAAGAGAGATGGTGAGAGGGAGAAAGAGAGTAACAGATAGAGAGACAGAGATGAGAGATAAAGAGGGAGGGAAGAGAGGGAAGAAGAAAGTAGGAGATAAAGAGACAGAAATGAGAGATAGATGGAAAGACAGGAGAAAGAGAGTATGAGATAGAGGGACAGATTGAGGGCTTGGCGCAAAACTATTGTAACTAGGTTTTTGCAAATTGTTCAGGAGAAGGAAAAAACTGTTTTTTATATTCGTCTTTAGATATTTTTGCAAATAGTTTTCAAATTCAAATGAAAACTGCATTACTTACATTATTAACAAGTGTTATCAATTAAAGCTTTAGTATTACTTGATTTATTTGTAAAAGTTTGAGTTACAATAGTGTTGCGTTGAAAATTCAATAAAACTGAATTTATATTTGGTGCAAAACTATTGTAACTCAAGTTACAATAGTTTTGCACCAAGTTTTACGAGATAAATAATTAATTTCTAAGTTTAAAAATATTGTAACTCAATATAAAACTGTTTAAAATTATGTTGTTATTAATCCAAAATCAATTTTAACTCTATTAAAGTTTAACACAAACATATAAGAAGTATTGGAAATAAAGAAAAACATATACAAAAGTATATAAAGTTGTATTATTTATGTTTTAGCCTATAAATACAATAATTTTGATAGTTCTCATGTTAACAAACAATTAACCTATGTCATTAACATTATAAAGCGTAATATTTCAGTTATGAAAGTATTAAATTATGTTAATATAAGTAAATATATAAAATTATGTTTCCAAGTTAGTATTTAAATTGTGTAAATTTATATAGTATGCAGATACTATCTGGACCACAACATAATAGTAACTAACTGTCATGTTTAAGGATGCGACATTTTGATATTAATAACCAGTAAATATCAAACAAGATAATAAAACTGTTGTTTTCAGTCTTATAAAAAATATTGGTGAATTTTTACCTAGGGTGCAATAGGCAGTTGAGACCAAATTGCATACTACATGATTGTTTTGGTTAAAACCTCATTTATAGACAGACAAATAGACAAAAAATAAACCTGTGTTTTATTCAGTTAAAAATTTGGAAAAAGTTATCGTTTAAATTTAAACAAGCAGTAAGTGGGTACTGTGCCCCATGGGCCGACTATACCAACATCACTAACAACTGTACCATTTACATTTGTCATACTGACTCCAATTCCAACTGCACCTTCAAAATCCATCATACCAAATTAATAACACCTTTTAGTCTTCATACATGTACCAACTCCACCACCATGGTACTGTACCCTTTACACCCACAAACTAACATCATTATACCCACTGTACCCTATACAACCACCATACAAACATCATCAACTTTACATTCTACATCTAGTATACTAGCACCATTTTCAACTACATCCTCAACATCGTCCAAACCAAATCCATAAGACACTGATCCTTTATATTCATTACATGTTTCCACTCCATCGCCATACCAACTCAACTATCCACTGTACCTTCAACATCCACCATACCAACCCCACTTCCCATTGCATCCACTACATCCATCATACTGACCTAATTAACCACTGAACCATTACACCCACCAATCCAGTACCATTTTCCACTGTACATCTACATTCACTTTATGAACCTCATTACTTACTGTACCCTCTACACCCGCCATTCAGACTCAACTACATACTGTACCTTTTACATCAACAATACCAACATCACTACCCACTGTGCCCTAAACATCCACATACCAACTTCATTACTCACAATCCACATTATATCAACATCACTACCCACTTTACCCACTGCACCATACCAACATCGCTACCATCTGTTTCATGGACACTACATCCATCATACCATCTCAACTCTTCACTGTTCCTTCTACATCCTCTATAATTCTTTACTTATTTCACTACTCACAACCCCCTAAATATCAACATCACTACCCATTGCAACCATTACATTCATTATACCAACTGCAACACCACTACTCAATGTCCACTCTGCATCCATATAACTACTCGCTGTACTAACTACATCCACTATACCATATCAACCATCTTAATCACCCATTGTTCCCTTTACACCCATAATACCAACTATACTACCAGCTGTACCCTATACAGCCTACATACCAACTAAACTACTAGCTTTAATATCAATACCCACCATACCAACTACACTACCAGCTGTACACTTTATATTCGCATTACCAACTACACAACCAGCTGTACCCTCCACACCAAGAATACAAACTACACTACCAGCTATACCCTCCATACTCACAATACCAACTACACTACCAGCTGTACCCTTCATACTAACATTACCAACTACACTACCAGCTGTACCCTTTATACTCATATTACCAACTACACTACCAACTATACCTCCATACTCACAATATCAACTACACTACCAGCTGTTCCCTTTATACTCACATTACCAACTACACTACCAACTATACCCTCCATACTCACATTACCATCTACACTACCAGCTGTACCCTTTATACTCACATTACCAACTACACTACCAACTATACCCTCCATATTCACATTACCATCTACCCTACCAGCTGTTCCCTTTATACTCACATTACCAACTACACTACCAGCTGTTCCCTATCATCTACACCCACCATATCAACTATACTACCAGCTGTACTGTCTACGACTACGATACCATCTACACTACCAGCTGTACTCTCTTCACCCACCATACCAACTACACTACTAGCTGTACCCTCAACATCCACCATAAGAACTACACTACCAGCTGTACCTTCAACACCCACCATACCAACTATGCTTCAAGTTGTACCCTCAACACCCACCATACCAACTATGCTTCCAGTTGTACCATCCACACCCACTATATCATCTATGCTACAAGCCATACCCTCTACACCCACCATACCAACTACACTACCAGCTGTACCCTCAACACCCACCATACTAACTACACTACCAGCTGTACCCTCAACACCCACCATAGCAACTATGCTTCAAGTTGTACCCTCAACACCCAATATACCAACTATGCTTCCAGTTGTACCATACACACCCACTATATCATCTATGCTAAGAGCCATACCCTCTACACCCACCATACCAACTGCACTACAAGCTGTACCTTCTACACTCACAACACAAACAATGCTACCAGCTGTACCCTCTACACCAACAATATCAACTACATTACCAGCTGTACCCTCTACACCCTATATATCGACTACACTACCAGCTGTAATGTCTACACCCACTATACCCACTACACTACCAGCTGTATCATCTACATCCACAGTACCAACTACAGTACCAGATGTACCCTCTACACCCACACAACCAACTATAGTACCAGATGTATCCCCTACATCCACCATACCCTCTACACTACCAGATGTACCCTCCACACCAACACAACCAACTATAGTACCAGATGTACGTCTACCATACCCACTACACTACATGATGTACCCTCTACACCCACACTACCAACTATAGTACCAGATGTACCCTCTACACCCACACTACCAACTATAGTACCAGCTGTACCCTCAACACCCACCATACCAACTACATTACCAGCTGTACCCTCTACACCCTATATACCCACTACACTACCAGCTGTATCCTCTACATCCACAATACCAACTACAGTACCAGATGTACCATTTACACCCACACAACCAACTATTGTACCAGATGTAC
The DNA here is from genome assembly GCA_029582155.1 of Panopea generosa. Lineage (NCBI taxonomy): Eukaryota > Metazoa > Mollusca > Bivalvia > Adapedonta > Hiatellidae > Panopea > Panopea generosa. The sequence continues at coordinate 24,127,650 of CM055909.1, read as the reverse complement.
CTTCTACATCCTACATACCCTCTACACTACCAGATGTACCCTCTACACCCACACAACCAACTATAGTACCAGATGTACATCCACCATACCCACTACACTACAAGAGGTACCCTCTTCACCAACACAACCAACTATAGTACCAGATGTACCTCTGCACCCACACAACCAACTATAGTACCAGATGTACATCCACCATACTCACTACACTACCAGATATACCTTATTCAACCACACTACCAACTATAGTACCAGATATACCCTCTTCAACCATTATACCCCCTATACTACCAGCTGTACCTTCTACACCCACAATACCAACCACAGTACCAGCTGTACCCTCTACACACATCAAATTAATTCTGAGGAACCAAGGTTTATTGATATCTAAAATATATTGTTTTGGTTCTTTAACAGCCATTTTAAAATAATTAGATACAGTGTTGACTTCTAGTACTGATATATTAAAAAGAATAATACTGAGTGTACCAGGTAATTAGAATAATATCTCATTTTGGAAGTTTTCAAAAGGGATATATTGGTTAATTAAAGTTATAATTGGTATACATTAAAAGTATGTTGAGTAATATTGTTCGATTGGACGGCATTTTTATTATAAAAAAAATGCAAACCAAACAATTCACTGCAAATTTTAATAATCAGATTTTTATGGCTCTTTTATAGCACAATTAATTATTAATCATCGATTTCATTGTCACTAATGTCCAAATCAATAAAACATTTAACATACTCATCTGACTAAATTACTTTATTATCAAATTAAAATGTTTTCAAAGATGAGTAAAAAAAAAAAAAAAAAAAAAAAAAGTCTCTATACCTGTATTTCTTCAAAATCTTGCTAGATTTTTCTGAACTATCATTTGAAACTAATGTATTGCAATATTCTTGGACTAAATAAAAGTGTGGTTATACAAGATAACTGGGTTTAATAAATTTTAAATTCAAGTTACAATAGTTTTGCACCAATATAAATAAAGGTCTCCAAGATATTATTTGGTGCAAAACTATTGTAACTCAAGTTACAATAGTTTTGCGCTAAAGAATTTGTGTATTTGAGATACAATATTTTCACCAAAAGTGAATATCTTCAAAGTTATTTAAAATATCAGGACCAAATTTTAACACAAGATGCACATTGTAAAACTACAGTAATTTATGCAAAAAAACGATTTTTGGAAAAAAAGGAGTTACAATAGTGTTGCGCTGAGCCCTCGAGATGAGAGATAGAGAGAGGAGAGAGGGAGGGAGAGAGCAGGAGATAGAGAGACAGAAGTGAGAGATAGAGAGGGAGGAACAGAGAGGGACAGATATGTCAGATAGAGAGGGTGGATGATAATAGGAAGTAGAGGGACAGAATTGAAAGAGAGAGAGAGAGGGAGTAGGAGATAGAAAGACATAGAAAGAAATGAGAGATAGAGAGGGAGGAAAAGATAGGGACAGCTTAGAAAGATAGAAATGAGACAGATAGAGAGACAGTGGTATACATCGTTTCAGTATATAGTGTGAATTCTTTATGATCTGACTGCCCCTTGATCCACTACAGAATTATCTAGTCCAAAGAGCAAGTATCAAATTAAAATCAAAGCAGATGCTTAATGTAAAATATCTAAGGTCTAGGCCTTTAACTTTCAGAGAAAATGTTTTTTAAAATTTTACTTAGAACGTGCTTATAAGCCCTTGTTCAGGGCATTTGTGGTTGAATAACGCTGATTCACAAACTCGTCCAAGATCTTGTGGTTATATAACTGCTGTGCAAGTTTGGTTAAGATTCAATGAAAAATGAAGGTGCTATCGCGTCAACAACATTTTCCCTATATAACTCTATGTAAAACAGTGAACTTTTAGGGGACTTCCATTCAATGCTTAGCATTGCTACATGTTAAATATCTAAGGTCATAGGCCTTTTACTTTCAGAGAAAATGTTTTTTAAAATTTTACTTAAAAGGTGCTATCGCATCTACAAGAAAAAAGTTAACAGAAGGACGGACGACGACATATAATTTACCATGACATAAAACCCTGCTGGCCTTTGGCAAATAGAGCTAAAAATCACAATAAAATCAAATTTGTATCTCTACGTCCTCTGCTATGGCAATTGTAATTTGAAACTTTAAGAACTATTTTATTGGGCGGAGGAAACGTAATTGTGGTCAACAGAATAATAAAGGTATGACAAAATTGAACTATAGGCAACATGATCGCTATAGAAGACTTTGCATTTCAAAAACAATGACATTATGATTTACTATTCAATAAATACTCTTATTGTATCATCTAGGTCAACGTCACATGACATAAATATTGAATAAGATACAGATAGTTGAATCAAGCCCTGCATCTCGAGATAATACATTCAATATAGTCAATATGACTATGAATGATTATCAAGCTGGTGTTGTCACCTCCCAAGAGGAATTTAATCAAAAATTTCTAAACCATGTTATTGATTACAAATACATGAAACACATGTTGATATCAATTAATTGAAAGGATTCAATTAACAATAATCGAAATATAGCTGTATGTATTTTTTTTTCTTCTTCAGAAACTGAGACATAAATGTTTTTTTTTAACCTTTTCTTCATATAGAGGCCTTTGGACACCTCTAATACAGATGCCTTTTGGCTTTTGAGTTATTGGATGAATTATGTTTATATTAATTGACAGAGTGGAAAACAGTGCAGGAAGTGTTCAGATTGCTCGTTACAAGCAATCTGAACTCTTCCTGCACTGTTTTCAAAGGCCTTCTGTGATTTGTGTGGGAAAATGTGTATCTTTGGAGTAAAGGGTTAATACATTATGTATACAAATGCCGTATTGTTCCCATCATTATACAAATGATATATAGCAGGGCTCTCGTTTGCCCCTTTATATGGGCCATTATTCTGCCCCATTCTTAATGGCAAATAGTATTTTCCCCCAGTTTGGAGATTATTTAATACAAGAGTATCACATTCTTTTGTACATTTTATACACATTACACATATATTGTTACATATACTGAAGGAACCTGTGCTATGTAATTTTTCCAATTTCTTTAAAAAAAACGCTAATTTTCCCAAAGTCAGTGGCCCATCCCCGTTCCCAGAAGTGTAAGCAAGAGCCCTGTATAGCCCTGTAAGTTTTACTGGGTATGCCTCAGATTGAGGGCTGGAATTTCTATAAATTAAACTATACTAATGTCCACTTTTAGAGGATGTGTGCTGGATGGGTGGCTTCATATAGATTTGGGGGAGGTGTGGAGTGGGGAAGGTCATACTTCAGGTCTAATTAATGTTTTGTTAGAAAATCCTAATACAGTCAAACCTGTGTAAGCGGTCACCTCTATTAAGCAACCACTTGTCATGAGCAGCCACATTTGCTATTTAACATTTCTATGCCTAAAGAGCAAATTAACCTGTATTAAGCAACAATCTGTGTTAAAAGGCCACTTTTGCTAATTCCCTTGACTGGCTGCTTAAGACAAGTTTTACTGTATCTTCATGAAATGTATGTACACAAATTGAGATAATCGAGATACACTGAAGTCAGATATATATGATTAAGTTACTGCTAAAATTGAGATTTATTCAAAATTCACACTAAAATTGAGAATTATCAAAATGCACACTAAAACTAAATAAAAATACATGTAACTAAAATACATTAAAGTTAAGATACTAAATTAAGAAATTTAATCAGTCTGTTATTAATAAAACATTTGATTGGTATATGTTTTTTCAATTTTATTGGGGAATAAGACCTCAGAATGAATTTGAGCATTCTTAGTAACCTTTTTTTCCAACAGACAAACTTTCTCACATAACATTTCTGGACCATACCAACCCAAGTGTTTGAGAGGCAAACAATCTTAAGATAGTGCCTTAGACCACTCGGCCACAAAGAACCCACACAGGTTAGAATAAAAACAGAAAAGAGTCATACATGTAATTTCTGTATAAAAAGTTCTTCTAAATAATCAATTTGTAACCTGTACAGATATTTACACAGCCTGCTTGAGAACTTTTTATCAGACATTTTGTTACAAGGGGACCATGAAGAAAACTGTTAATGGCACTGACACTGTATGTTTAGTTACTTTATCAATATGTGCTTTCAATTTTAAATCAATAAACATCACAAATATATAACACTCAACTTTTGCCAATATATGTACATTATAAAATTATATACCTTGAAAAATATACTGAGAAAGCTGGGCAGTGGTGTAACAGATAGGTAGTCAGCTGTTCATGCCAGAGATTGTGATTTCCACCATAGATTTTGGGCCTGCTTAGTTCTGTCTGACTAATAATCCTGGGGTTGTGAGTTTGAATACCTGTCTGGCCACATATGCTGTGATGAATAATAAAGACACTCATCTCATCATTCGTCTGATTCAAGTAGTATCAGTAGTTGGTACAGTGGTATCAGTACTTGGTACAGTGGTATCAAGTACAGTGGTATCAGTACTTGGTACAGTGGTATCAAGTACAGTGGTATCAGTACTTGGTACAGTGGTATCAGTACTTGGTACAGCAGTATCAGTACTTGGTACAGTGGTATCAGTACTTGGTACAGTGGTATAAAGTACAGTGGTATTAGTACTTGGTACAGTGGTATCAGTACTTGGTACAGTGGTATCAAGTACAGTGGTATCAGTACTTGGTACAGTGGTATCAGTACTTGGTACTGTGGTATCAGTACTTGGTACAGTGGTATCAGTACTTGGTACTGTGGTATCAAGTACAGTGGTATCAGTACTTGGTACAGCATTATCAGTACTTGGTACAGTGGTATCAAGTACAGTGGTATCAGTACTTGGTACAGTGGCATCAAGTACAGTGGTATCAGTACTTGGTACAGTGGTATCAAGTAAGTGGTATCAGTACTTGGTACAGTGGCATCAAGTACAGTGGTATCAGTACTTGGTACAGTGGTATCAAGTACAGTGGTATCAGTACTTGGTACAGTGGCATCAAGTACAGTGGTATCAGTACTTGGTACTGTGGTATCAAGTACAGTGGTATCAGTACTTGGTACAGCAGTATCAGCACTTGGTACAGTGGTATCAAGTACAGTAGTATCAGTACTTGGTACAGTGGTATCAAGTACAGTGGTATCAGTACTTGGTACAGTGGTATCAAGTACAGTGGTATCAGTACTTGGTACAGTGGTATCAGTACTTGGTACAGTGGTATCAAGTACAGTGGTATCAGTACTTGGTACAGTGGTATCAAGTATAGTGGTATCAGTACTTTGTACTGTGGTATCAGTATGTATGGAGATGGGTGTGCTGGAGCACTGTTTAACCTTGCAGGATCCCAGAAAAGAGACATTAGGTTAACAAATCATCTATAGGCCATGGATGGCATAAATACGATGCTAAATTTTCAATCAATCAATCATTCATGCAGATGAGTCTGAGATTATACGCAAGTTAAATTCTAGACTAAACAGGATGATCTCTAATTAACAAAAACAGTCAGCTCATGTTCTAAGCAGGAAATGTCGCATAGACACAGCAGTGATTCACAAAACCTTGGAGCATACTTTCTAATTTAAGATAGAATATACTGTTAGAGTGAGAAGAAGAAACAGCCTTCATGGAGCAATACTAGCCATCATTTTCTTAGTTAAAATAATTGATTTTTATGCAATCATTGCATTTTTTCACTCAATCACACAAATTTTTTATTTAAAAATAATTCCAATCTCATTATCATATAATTATGTATTTAAAGCATTTTCATTGGACAAACGTCAATTTTTTAAAGACTTTTTTTTCGATAAAACCCTGGAACCGGACTACTTTTACGTTTCTCGTGTAAACAAAGAAGCATCGACATTTTGATGGTCGGTTTAACAATATATGAACTTAAATGACGTTCACAACAGTCCCATGCGTTTTTTAATAATAAAACACAACGAAAACAAATGTTAGATCTGGTCCTAGCTGTTTTCTTCGGGTTATTGTTTTATAGATTTCTTTGGTTCAGCGATTCAATCAGACCATAAGTTGTTTTGAGAAACAATGAAGTAGGTCATAAAATGTTCAGATTTGAGATGTATAGTTTACCATTGAACACAACCCTGGTTTATTGAATGTGAATGCTAGTCGTTGACAAAAATTTCCACAGGAAAAATTAACTTAAAACATGGACATGTAGTTGAAGTTCAGAAGCAGACGATCGTGAGACAATACTAATACACAAACCTTGCACGTAAAAGTCATTTAAAACGTTCCAAATTCGGATTCTCCATTAATGAGCGTGAATTTATATGACCTTTGTAAAAACTGACACATTTTTTAAAAACAAGCATGTAGACAAAAACTAAACTATGACGTCAGCGTCTACATATATACACACACTGCGTGGGTATTTCCTGGAATTATGGATTTTTTATTTGTCTAAATCGAGAGATAGAAGGCGGGTGTTTAATTTTTTCACTGCAATATATTTCGTCATTTTACCATAAACCAACTAATGTTACAGAGTTCATCTGATAATGGAAACAATAGCCGTTACGATATTATTGGATATTAGATCTAGAGAATTTGATGTCAACCAGGACAGAGGTGATGTATTCTTATGCGTTTACTTTGTAGCGTATAGTTATTTTTGTTTTGTTTTTTTATTCACTTGATGAGTCTCAAATTAAATATAATCATCAGGATTGGAATTATAAGGATTAAATTCATTTTTTCTGGTTTTTATGCATGTGTAAAGAATGTCAAATCACGCACAAATCTGACATAAAGTCCTTTGGACTTTATTTGATTTGTGCGTGATTCGACATTCTTTACACATGCATAAAAAAAACCAGAAAAAAATGAATTTAATCCTATAATGAAAATAATAATAAAATTATTACAAGTAAAGTAAAACGTAAACTGTTTGTTTATTATAGTGTCACCCCTATTGAAAGGGGGCCAGCCACACTGGACTTAAGAGACACATTTATGCTGTACACAGTTTCTTTCCCGAAAGCTATCATTGCCAGGCATCAGACTGTTAAACACTCTGTACCCCTCAATTTAACTAGCTACTGGGTGAGCAACTGGGCCGCATCAGAAAAAATCCAAGTGCTTTCACCAGGATTCAAACTTTCGACCTCCTGCTTCTTAGGCGGACACATTAACCACTAGGTCACTGAAGACGGTTTATAAAAATATGTTAATATTAATCACAAAACTGCCCTCTGAAATCTATAATCAATATATCCAGATGCACATGCATAATATAAAATTACCAAAAATTAATTGGAAAGGGACGATTATTCCTGTAAAAATTGACAAACATTGACCATTATGGAACTTGATCTCTAGTTCATAATTATAGAGCTACACATCAAACATTACTCGAACACAATGTCCATTGTTTTCCCCCCGAATCTAAGTTGAAAAGGGGCCATAACTCCAGTAAAATTTGACCAATGTTGACAAATATCCAACTTCACCTGTACATAATTATACAGTTACACACCAAATATTACTTAAAACATGGACTCTTTCAAAAGAAAATTATCAGAAACCATTAATTTACTAAAATTTAAATCCAAAACCTTTTGAAATGGGGCCATATTTTGGCTGATGTTGACAAATATACAACTCAACAGTCTGTATGTTATAATCACACAGCTTCTCATCAAATATTACATAATACTTGCAGAACTTGAAAAGCTAATTATAAATAAAAAATTTTTTATTCACTTGAGGATGGATGGAGGCAAAGATGGAAGGACAGAGGGAACACTTACCGGTAATATCCTTTTAACAAAACCCATTCAGTGGGGGTGGCCAATAACAGCACTTGATATGTATCTTCCCCCTACCTTAACCCTTTACCTTATACAGACACTTTTGGACACCTCTAATATAGACACCTTTGGACACCTCTAACATAGATGACTTTGGACACCTCTAATATAGATGCCTTTGGACACCTCTAATATAGAGGTTTTTTAATTATTGGGTGAATTATGTTTATATTAACTGACAGAGTGGAAAACAGTGCAGGAAGTGTTCAGATTGCTCATAATTTTTTTCTGATTCTGCGAGTAAAAAAATTGTGGAGCAAAACCATGAATTATTGATCAGTTAAAGTTTTTTTAGTGATAAAAATAACATACATTTCATTTTTCAAATCAGTCAAGCACTTTTTTAAAATGTCACAAAAAGATTGTAACTGTTGGCAAATTTCAATCCAACTTTTGATGAATGTTAAAACTCGATTCAACATGTGTCAAATGCCTACCATTATAATAAAAAATGTTAAAGTATAAAGACGACAATATTTTAAGTTTTTGCAAAATATATAAATGTTTTATGTTTTGGCAACAATATTGCCATCATATACCCAGGCATGAAACCCTAATTTCACATCCTTTGTAAACATCAAGTCATAAATTTATAAAATAACTATTTTGATAACATCACCAGTTCAAGCAATGATTTACTACATACTATCAAATCCAAAGTAAAAGATTTTTATTTACACCTAAAAAAGAGTGAACTCCTGTCACAGCTACCTTATTTGTAAATATGCCACTGGAACTGTATTTATCAAAACTAAAAAACATTTGACTGATGACACATACACCCAAACAATAAGAATAAAACCTCTCACAGAAATGAGTCTTCATATAAGAAATTGATTGCTGAAACAGAAAAAAACAAAGAAAAGAAACATAAAAAATCCTCTATTTTACATAGAATAAATGTAAAATAGACAGGATTTTTTTTCATATATGAACATTTCTCAGTGACTGGACACAAAATGTAGTAACTGAGAGTGAGCAATCTGATAATATTAAAGTCACTTCAGGAGTACCCCAGGGATCTGTCTTGGGTCCTTTATTATTCCTTACCTCCTTCAAAGTATCACCTCACAAGTTAGCCTATATTTGCAGACAATACAGCTGTATACCTTATGATCAACGATGACAAGATTGACAATCAGACTTTACAGACTGACTTTGACAGACTACAGAGATGGGAAGCCATACCGTGATACGGGATATGGAATTCAACCCATCAAAATGCGAAATTGTCCAAATAACAAGGTTAAAAAACACCAAACCCACAAGATACATACTCCTAGGACAAGCTTTAAAGACAACTGAGAGTGCTTGCTATCTAGGTGTAGACATCTCAAACAACTTGTAATGGAAAAACCATAAAGACAGAGTAGCAGCCAAGGCTAACAGCTCTCTAAGGTTCGTCAAGAGGAACATTAAGGTTCGTCAAGAGGAACATTAAGGTAAAGTCCCACAAGATCAGAGAGTGTGCCTACAAAACCTAAATCTGCCCCCAACTAGAGTATGCCAGCACCATTTTTGACCCTCACACTTAGTCTAATACTGACAAACTGGAAAGAGTTCAGAGACGTGCAACATGCTGGACCCTAGAAATAATATTACTACCTTTGACTTGATACCCTCTTGTCTCGTTAAATGGGAATGAAATGGGAATGTGCGTTTCTGTATTGAAACTAGCTGGACCGTAGATGACTATTTCCATTACTCCAGTGTTACTGACATGGTATATAGATTAAGTTGGAGAACCATGCAGCAGTGTCAGGCAGATGCACGCCTATGCCTCCTTTATAAGACTGTGCATGAGTTGGTTGCTATCTCTATACCTCATTACTTTGAAAATAACCACAGGGTATCAAGGTTGTCACTCCATGTCTTTTGAACAGAACCACACAAGGGTTGACTAGTACAATTATTCTTTCTTACCTCTTACTATAGTACAGTGGAACTCACTACCTACACAATTTGTATTGCTGCAAGACTGTAGTAGTCATTCAAGCTTGCTTTCAGCCAGCTCCAGCACACTGAGCCATGAGCATTTTGAGATTGTATTTAACCTTCATTTATCTTATTTCAACACCTTTTACACTATTTTTACCCTTGTCGCCAACATCACCATCTCTACATCTCTGGTAATCTCATCCCTCTGGAAGAATATTCTTAGGATGTGTCTTATATTATACAGTACTGTATTTTTTTTTCCCCCTGACTAACTTTAGACATGACGCGCAGCTGCCTGATTATGCCTGTGAAGGCGTTAGGATAAATATAAGAAAAGAGATCTATAGATTGATTTTCCCTGTGGAAAATATGGTATGAATCTTTATCAAATTGAAGTGGGTTCCCCATTTATTTTATTTTTGAAAAAAATCTTATTTCACTAAAATATTGAGAGCATTAAGGATATTCAACTGTTCTGTAGCAACTTTTTGACTTTAACTTTGCAATAAGATTAGTATCCAAGGTCAGTGACCCATGAAAAGTAATTTAAAACAAAATTAGTCGATGGAATATTAGTTTGTCCACAATATAATTGTTTTTTCATCTGTTTAACGTAATATAAGTAGATAAAGATAAAATAATATACTTACACATACCCTGATGCAGTCAAAGCCTTAGTAATATAAAATATCCGTATTATCAGTGACTTAATTATGTCTCGGCTGTTATTTTGAAACAATTTCCTATGTTGAAATTGTTTTGATCTATACTATTTTTGAACTTCTGCCAATGAAGAGTAGCACGTAACTTTTTAAGTTATTTCCCTTGGCAATGAAAACGGGGCCCTGAAATGGGGTCGAGTATTTATACAATTTTACAAGAGAAATCTATTTTAGTCTAACCTAAGCGCGTAGCCCAAGTCAGGAATTGCTTTTTCAATATATATTATTTTGGCATGTTTAAATAGACATTAGACATAGGTGGTCAGTGATTAAACATGGGCATGATATGTTGGAATGTTTTAGCCAATTTTAAAATTTTGAAAATCCCCATATTTGCCGTTTTAAGCCTTGCTGTATAGACCTATTTCCAATGGGGTCCTTTAATAAAAAAACATTAACTACTTTAGACTATATATAAATGTATACTATGTAATGTTAATTACTTCAGAAGAATATTGATTTTAATCATGTCAATGCATTCATTTCTTTTGATAAACATACGTTTATCACGTCATTGCTAGTTTATTCAGGCACATGACGGCGCCAGTTGCGATTCCTTTTATTCTCAAAATCTTTGGTTGGCTCTGATAAGATGTTGGCTCCTGATGAAATGATATCTGAAATAGAACCTATATTTTAAGAATAAATAGATCTATATATGAAAAAAATTCATTTACAGTTTTGAATGCTCTTGTTTCCCGTTACATTATCCTATTCTGTAGGCCTATGAAACTTGCATGTTATTGAGAATGGTTTGGAATAAATGAAACATTAGCACATTTAAGAAGTGATCTTATTTGAACTGTATGAATAGTGCACATTATTATTGATGTTTTGGTATACATAGCACATTTTAGAAATGATTACAGCTGACATCCTAATTTCATCGTTAGATATCTAGTTCACCATACCGATAGGATGAGTGTGAGAGTTTATTAGGTGTTCCTATCTGTTTGAAAATTTTGGATTCAAGTGTTTTTCAAATTTCATTATTAAGTTCAAGTCTACGAATGGATGGTGAAAATCACTCTGTGTCTCATCGTCGGATACCCACGTGTAATCCATTCTGATAATCTCCATTTATCACCCGTGGGTTTGCGTCGTTCCTACCAAGCCACAACGTAGCCTGATTAAATAAGGCGTGAATGGACAGCCTTTTTTATTATTTTGATATCTGATCTCGGGAGACGCAAAATAAAAATCTTTAAAAGGCTCACTAGAGACGTGCAATATGTCGCACTAGCCACAACGCGGCGATATGAGTGTTTCCTTCACGCTTTCATGAAGGGAACGTTATCCAATCGCAACGCTAGTTTCATGCAAACACCGTTTTGAAAAGAGGTTAACGTTAGCTGTATTTTGTTCTGTTCTGTTCAAATAAAACGACGCAGAGCTAGCGTAATTTCCCACACAGGGTGATGTATGGAGAGTATCGGAATTGACACCCGTGGTTATCTAACGATGCCTGGGTCTGTGAGTTAAGATATGACGTCATCAAGTATTTCCGACAGGGATACCCAGAGTCCTGCACATCCTGTTATATGAATGCTCTTTTTGTGACATATTTGCTTGTGTCGCGTACATAATAAAATGTGTTTAAACTAAATTTTTGTTTATGTATGTTTGAAAAAAAAAATTTACTTATCACGTATGTGCGGTAGACCTAATATAACATCTGTTTTCTCAATCATGTCAAGGTCGCAACGGAAACAATTCTTCATATGTATGGGTATCTGCAGAAAATTGAAAGGTGTTTCCTCTGCAGTATAAACGGTTGAATATATTTAAATATATAGAATTTATATAATATAAGACAAAATAATAACAGTCCAGCACATGAAGATGGCTTGTTTTCTTTTGATCAATAAGCATGTAAAAATAGTCTCAAGACTCTGACCACAGTCACTCTCCAAGACGCGTAGCGTGGCATACTCAGGATACTCTGCTGAGTAGTATTGGAAACCAAAGCCAAAGCATTGAAAACGCAAAAAAGTCGAGAGAAGCAATAGAAATATAACTGGAAAGCGTTACAAATAGATACATAGAGGTTTCGTGTTGCGTGCATATAGCAGCTGTGTTCACTGTTTCTTTTATGTAAAATATCGACCTAATTTAGAATGTGCAGTCTGGTGGACATTTCCCGATGTAGCTAAATATTGTTTCAAGTAATGTGATCTAGCTCAATGAAGCATAACATTTGAAAAGTCACCAGTAGTCACCTTTTCTACTTCTATTTCTAAAAAAGTTCCCATCACATTTGCACACCCTGTCCTTAGAAACTTGCAAAGTTGTCACGCTACGCCACTGTTTCCTGAAAATCCGAAAAACACTTCTTTGCCAACATGCGTTATTGTTATCATCATTATAGTATAGTATCAATATTATTATTATATTATTATTATTATTATTATCTATCATCACCATCACCTTCATCATCACCATCACCATCACCATCACCATCGCCATCGCCACCGCCACCATCGCCATCGCCATCATCATCATCATCATCATCATCATCATCATAATCATCATCATCATCATCATCATCATCATCATCATCATCATCATCACCACCACCACCATCATCATCATCATCATCATCATCATCATCATCATCATCATCATCATCATTATCATCACCATTATGCCAACAAACCAAAATTATGTAGTATAGAAATAGATAATTTAATATTCACTTTTACACCATTTTACCAAACAATTAAATTTATTGGCGACAACGCAACTATAAATAACTTATCCTTATCCTTAATTGTTAAACTAGTCACAGGAGTATGCCCCTTTCCAAAATATATCATTGCAATACCATGGCTCGTCATTTTAACGTGTTGATTCACAGTAAAAGATAGGTACGTTATTTGAAAATGAAACAAATTTAAGGGTCCGTGCCATGCTGGAATTTCCAATTTGATGTTTGAATTATGTGGTATGTAGATACATACTGTTCAGAGACAGTTTTAAATGAAAATTAATCGCATACTTTAATAGTTATCTAGTACTGAATCCGATGACGGATCTAATCTTTAAAGCAACCAGGCGCATGCCCCATAAACTCCCATTTTTGATAAATATCCACTATATTTCTACTAAAAAACAGGTGTGCCCGTTCAGATTTTGTGTTGCGCACCCTTGCTAAGTGTGCCCCCTTTAAACTGAAATCCTGGATCCGCCCCTGGTACCTGCAGTTCTAAGTATATTCTAAGTGCGATACGTTCCCACACAGGGGCCTACAAAGGTGTACGAAAACACACGGTACGAATCAGTATCGTTATATCGCCAGGTACGAACCGGTAGAGGTACGGTGATAAGTAACAGAATATCGTCTGCTATGTACAGGTTAGCGATTCGAAAACATTTTTGGTTGCAATTTCACTTCCCTTCTCCGGAAACACGATACAACTTCATTTTATCGAACATGGGTTAGCAATTCGGAAACATTTTGGATTGCAATTTCACTTCCCTTCTCCGGATACACGATACAACTTCTTCTTATCGACGACCCTGCCGATTGCCCTTCAAACAGATGGACGAGAAAGGCGATGTATTTCGGCAACCAACAGATGGTGAGTAGGCCTACGGTAGCAGGGCGGATCCAAGTGTTGTTTACACGTGTCTATAAATCCCCATGTTAACAGAAAGAAATGTCTGCTAGAACCGGAAATTAGTCCAAAACGGCTCGGTAGTACATGTGAAATACGTGTGGTTAATGTTACTAATAATAAAAAATAACAAAATTGAAATAAGAACAGTCTTACAGCGGACTTTCAGAGGCCAAGTTTTCAGTCAGTCCGCTTTTAATGTGCCTGATATACAATTTCTTTAAAACAATACAATGCATTGACGGTTCTAATAGAATGACAACCACTCTTTGAGGTTTTTGTTTTTCATTTAAAACGTTACAGGCGACTTTATTTTAGCAGTACTGGCATGCACAGATTAAGAGCCACACATTACCCGATCAACTACCTGTTGATATATGAGTCTATAACCATACATAAATGTACAGACCAAACTACAATGCAAACTATAGACAAAATATCAAGGCATCTACCAAACCAATAGATTTGGTGACTTGTTGGCTATACTATGGTTTTACATGCAACACATCTGGACAGGACGGACACTTAACATACATGAACCGGTAGCTATATATATATATATATGTATATATATATATATATATATATATATATATATATCGTATATATCAATAGTTTCTTAAATATTAAATCGTAGATAGTAACGGTTGAAGATGAAAACCCCGTGTTTTCACATTTTCACTGAACAGAACAGCTAACACGCCACTTTTGTATTTACAATACTTTCGTCAAAATATAGAGTATTGCTATTAAAGTGTGTTAAAGTCTGGAAAGAAGCATTTGTATGCGCTGTTTATAAAAAGGGAGACCCTTCCTTGGTTAATAACTATAGACCTATATCACTGTTAAGCGTAGTTGGCAAAGTGTTTGAAAGACTTAATTTTAAACACATGTATAATTTCTTTCGTGATACCAATTTTATCTCATCATTTTAATCTGGTTTTGTTCCTGGTGATTCAACAATTAACCAGTTAACTTATCTGTACAATATATTCAGTAAAGCTATTGATGACGGTAAAGAAGTTCGCGTTATATTTTTTGACATAAGCAAAGCTTTTGAAAGAGTTTGGCACAAAGGTCTAAAAGTCAAGTTAAAAGCAGCAGGAATATCTAATCAGCTTATAAATTTACTAAATTACTACCTAAAAGATAGGCAACAATGTGTTGTTTTGCCTGGTACCAAATCTGATTGGACATTAATCAAGGCCGGAGTGCCTCAGGGGTCCATTTTAGGTCCGCTTCTATTTCTAGTCTACATTAATGACATAGTATCTGATATCGCATCTAACATTTGTCTTTTTGCAGACGATACAAGCCTATACTTTATAATCGATCACAATAACAATATAAACAATGCTGCACACATTTTGAATTCCGACATCAACAAAATTACTGATTGGTCAAAACAATGGCTTGTAACTTTCAATCCGTCAAAGACTGAATCGCTTCTTATATCTAGGAAACGTAATCAACCCGTCCATCCACCACTATATATGCATAACCAACAAATATCAGAAGTACAATCACACACACACTTAGGTATACTTTTATCAAACAACTGTACCTGGCACTCTCATATTTGAATACATAAAGGATAAGGCAAGGTCAAGAATTAAAATCATGAGAAAACTGAAACATCAGCTAGACAGAAGATCCTTGGAGACTATATATACATCTTTTATCCGACCACTGTTAGAATATGGTAACACAATCTGGGATAACTGCACTAATTATGAAAAACACGAGTTAGAAAAAATTCAACACGAAGCAGCACGCATTGCAACTGGAACAACAAAACTTATATCAATTAATAACTTAAACACAGAAATTGGGTGGGAAAGTCTAGAAACTCGAATGACGAAACACAAATTAATTATTTTCTATAAAATGGTAAACCATATGACTCCTCCCTACTTATCTGCACTACAACCATCCCAAATAGGTGAAAATTCCCGTATAATCCCCAACAAATTCCAAGTTCGAGAACAACGCTCTACTATAATTCTTTCATGCCATCTGTTGTCCGTGATTGGAACAATCTACCTATAGAAACAAGACGAGCTGTTTCTATCAATGCTTTTAAGCACCAGCTTAATAAAAATCTTACCAAAACACCAAAACACTTTCACACAGGCACAAGAAAATGTCAGGTCTTGCATACTCGTCTTCGTACGAATTGTAGCACGCTGAAACAACACTTATTTCAAAAAAATATTGAAAATCCTCCACTGTGTACATGTGGAGCAATTGAAAGTACAAATCATTACCTCCTCGTCTGTCCTATTTATCATACCGGACGCGCTACACTTCTCGCATCAATCTCTCACATATGCACTGTTACCCTCAACACACTTCTCTTTGGTGAACCTCATCTCCCCCACAATACAAACGTCGAAATTTTTAATGCTGTCCACAAATATATACTCTCGAGTAAGCGTTTTAATAACGAAAACTAAAAACTTATCTAACAACGATGTAAAGCTTTAGACTTGTAAATAATGATCTATAATAATAATAATAATAATAATAATAATAATAATAATAATAATAATAATAATAATAATAATAATTTATATGTTGTTTTTCTCCTTGGCTCGCTCGCCTTAGTCCTGAACTCGTCCGCCTTTTTTTTTGTTTACCTTTTTTTTAATTCTAAATTATATGATTAATTATAAAATTTTGTTTTCTTTTAAAACATACCAAGACATACAACTATCGATGTAAAAATTATATTTCTTTTATAGAACTGTATTTTGTTGATATGTCAAAACTAATCTAATGAATCTTTGCCACCTTACACAAATGTTTGTAAATGTTACTAAGGAGAGAAACTATATAATAATTATTTCTTTCTTTTCAATCCTTTTACTATGTATGTTGTGTCATATGCTGTACATAATTTATGAATAAAATATGTTTAAACCAAAGTGTGTAGGCCTGTATGACATTAACAGTCACTTAAGCATTGTTTCAACGCCAAAATGTTTTAATAAAATACATAAAGTTTTGCATGTTGATCATTTATATTGCACAGGCAACTGATTTATTTTACATAAACTGTAAGGTGTATGTAACCTAAGTAGATGTTTTATAATGATTTTAAATACGCAAAATGATATATAGAATTTAAAATAATGCAGTTTGAACTAAAATTTCAAGAACAAGTATAATACTTGCATGATTTTTTAGTTGCAGTATATGCATCTTATACATGTAATCATAAGCACTTCAACAATTCTAAACATGTAATTGGCTGGAAATTGTCTCGTTTTTGGTCACATTGTGTAAAGAAAGAATTTTTGTTTTTATTTTTATTTCTGAGACGAATGGAAGCCGCCGTCATGTCAGCAACAACAAATCATAACAAAACGTCATTCAAATGAGTCGAGATTTAGCAAGATTTTGCGTGAATACGCGAGGGTTCATAACATCTTTGATCAGTTGCTTTTCCTTTTCTATATAAGTCCTCGGGTGTGTGTTTAGATCGAATCAATTAATACATTATATTACCAATCGTCCCAAAAGGAGCTACTACCATAAAGTATCTAAATATAGAGGGAGCGAGAATATATACCGATCGGAACAGCTAACCCGCCACCAGACATTTTATGTACCTGACATTTTATGTACTTTCTTAAAAAGTATTAACGGAATTTCTTTGAAATTTGGACATCAACAAGAAAGAACATTTAGTCTATGGTACGTGTCTGTTAATATCGTATTACTCATATACAGCTTTTAAAAATACTACTCAATATTTTGACGAAAATATTGGAAATACAAAAGTTGCGGGTTAGCGGTTCCGTTCACTTGACTTGAAACAACGGGTCGTCTCTTTCTGTTTGGAAGTTCCGCACACATTTCGTGCGTAATCTTTCATTTCAAAGTTTGAACATCTGTATTGTATATTCCAATGAAAGACTTTCCTATGTTATGGATATGCATTTTTATTAATCAAATTTACATAGGAAATGCCCGGAATACTGCTTTAGTAAACAAACTAGATATTTTAACATGTAATTCTAAGATTTGGTGTACACAGTCATAAGTCATGTGACCATGTTATTTTGATTGCGTAAACTCAGTATCTGAGACCGCCAATACTTCAGCTCAACTTTCGTTTTTAGACATGTTATGGTTTTGTTAACCAGTTATTTACATATCTGCATAATTTGATATGCCGCTTAACCATAAGCTCAATGCTAACTGCAACCACTTTGCAAATTACACAATTAACAATAAAAATGTTCAATTATACAGATTACCGCACCGCGGTTTTCATCTTAATAAAACTATAAAAAGTTTCTTTTGAAATCATCAAAACCATGATTTTTCTCCAATGATTCCTATGCTGTTCTTGTATTTGGAGAATACATTTGAGTGAGCATTTTCTTACCATTGCAAAGTGGATTGCAGTTATGTGTAAGTATGGTTCAATACTGATGACAGTAAACTCGAGTGTTGTCGCTCATACTTGTTGGTGTTATTTTAAAAGTAATATATGTGGAAATGATATGGTTGTATGTTATTGAAGGCCACATTGTAATATATATGTATACAATTTTGCATTTTACATTATAAGTCTTAATATGTAACCTTCTGAAAATGAAGATAACCACGAAAAGTTATTTATTCATTATTGCGCATGCGTATTAGAGCACACATTCAATAGTAAAGCGCGTGGTCAAGTGGTAGAGCATCGGACCTAAGATCGGAGGGTCATGGATTCGAACATCATTCGGTCTCCTTGTGCAAGACACTTTTTGTACATATGCCTAGTTCTGCCCAAGGACATTTCGAGCTTTAAGTTGTAACAACGTGTTAAATATTCGAAATAAAATAAATAAGTTAAAACTAATCCACAGAATATGATCAAAACCGGAACACAGTATAAACGCTGATGCATCCTGGTCAACTATAACGAAGCTTGTCTGTAACTGGAATTATATTATATTGCATAGTTGGGTTTTTTCATTAGTTGCTAAGTATCCAAAACTGTCATCTATATACATTTATATATTATGCGAACACTACACAATCACACTGGTTATATGCTATGCTCACTCAGCCGTGTCGTTTCACGAGTCGCAGAACTGACGATTTGTGCTTCATGCTCTTCTCTACTATGAGGACATTAATATCAGCCAAATAGTTTAAATACACACAGAAAACTTTAGTTTATTTTTATACCATTATTAAAATAATATAGAACAGTGAAACTGAATGAAGGCGAATATTTACAGAGTACTGTGGCTTGACATTAATACTAAGAGCCAATTTCGACGTAAAAACGACACGGAAAGTGTATATCGGTGTGAAAATCTAGATGGCAAAATATTTATATTCGTCACTACGCAACAACTATGTTTTATTGCAGAATCTGCAGCAGTTATAGTTACGAGTAACCGTGGTCGTTGTAGACACAGGCAGCTAATTTCAATATGCTTATGGAAGTAAGGAATAAGACATCGTTGCCCCAACAAGGTATGGTAATTAAGTCCTGTCCCTGCAAGGCAATGTTCGGTTGCGTTTCCTTTTACCTTCAGTATATATACGTCCCGTGACACACACATATACCAACGTTTATGCCTATGCTTTCGCACTTAAATGCATCAACTGTTTCTTAAACCATAAACTGTATTCTCATAAATGCATTTGCCGGTCTAAAAGTCATTAAGGGTCCTGTCTCATACCCATTATTGCTTTAATTTATCACCGGTCAGATAAAGTTTTCTTCTCCGGAAATAACCGAGCGCCATTTCCATTGGTTCCGTCCATAAGGAGGATCCCTGTTCTGGTCATACAGGCATAGTACCACCATTGCAAAAAGGAAGTGCTTCCGTGGGGTATCGCATAATGGCGGTTATAAATAATCCTCAATTCTTCTTCTTTAAAAATGCATTTTCCTAATTTTAATGCTCATTTTTTTATTTGAATGGCATTATTTATGTATTTTGAACATTTTGATAGCATTGTCATGTTTGAATTGTGAATTTAGAAAAATACAATGATGCTTGGAAATTTGGGTATGAATACATGATTTCAGAAGTCTACTTTCACTTTGTCACCAGTGTACACACTGAGCAGGAAAAAAATCTCTTATATGACACATGACCCCTACTTTTCTCATCATATTTTGATAGTGCAGAGGTTGACAAACAGTAAAATGTAGGTTTCACTTCTTTCATTTGGGACTCTCTATGAATGACAAGCCTTCAAACTTTTATTATTTACTATAGAATAAAGAACAAAAATCAATGGTGGGTTTACACCTACACCAAGGTCTGGACCTAATTTCATTAATATTTTGAGTCAGTGATTTAGACTCAGACTCAAAATGTAAAATAATTAAGCTCAGATAACATGTATTAAAAAAGCAAATTACTATATTTATTTGCAGAAACAGCAGTTTTGATATTTATTTAACAGAAAATATAACAGAATCCCGTGTATTATTCATGCTTGTAAGTTTACAGAGTTTTACAAAATGTAAGATTTTTGAGTCTGAGTCTAATTCACAGACTCAAAATAGTGATTTATGGCCTTTTCAAGACTTGGATATTGGATGTACACAGGTTAAAGCAGAAGTTTTGCTTCTGAATGTTTCACGCTGGTGACACCTGTTGTCATTATCTATTTAGTAATTATGTCTGTGCCGTTGCCGAGGCTGTGTCGTCGTCTGAATGTTAAACATGTATGTTTTTTATCATATATCATTTATTTTAAATTTTACATGTTCATGTTAAGTATCTGAGCGTATTTTTCTATTCCTGTATTTCTGTTTGTAGTTGTTTAAAAGGAAATAAATGTAGCTGCAGTGTGGGTCATTACAAACCTATTTTTAGTTTTACAATATCTATTTATGATAGAATTTTTTCTCGACTCCTTCTTGCGTGTCTATATACTTCTTTATGTCGTTCATTAATTATGCTGACCTGGAAGCGAAGTCTATAACATGGAGAGTTCCCTGGATCTCTTAAAGTAATAACCATTGTTCCTCCAGAACCCCAAAAAGTATTTTCCATAGGTCCCCTAAAGTATTTCCCCAAAACTCTCTAAAATTAGGTCTAAAAGTAATTGCCGATGTTCCTCAGACTCCTAAAAATAATTGGCCATGTTCCCCAAGATCTCTAAATCCCCTGGGAGGGCCTCAGTGGTAGTAGCTGGGTTTGATGACATGTATCTGTGTAAGGCATGATTAGGGGATGGCGAGGGGGTAAACTTAAAGCGAGGTAAATTGTATGTGGTACGGGCATTTTCCACCCACATCTGCATGAAGAAAATGGAAGTGTTTTCGTACGACATCTGGCATGTCTAGTAAGGTGTGTGTGTGTGTGTGTGTGTAGGGGGGGGGGGGGGCTACTTTTAGAGAGTTTTGGGGAAAAACTTTAGGGAACCTATGGAAAATACTTTTTGGGGTTCTGCAGAATTTGGTTAATACCAGATCGAGTTCTTTCATGAAAATGAGTTAGCTCAGTCGGTAGCGAATCTAAATATCAATCAAGGCGTTATGAGTTCAAATCCCCACCCGTCTCCGTGATGATTGATATACCACATTTCGTCTCATTGTCATTTGTCTCTCACCGATTATTCAAGTTGGGAAGCTATCCGTAACTTGCGGAGGTGGGTGTGCTCGAGTACTGCATAACCTATCAGGATCTCAGGAAACAGTGGTTAGGCTAACTGATCGTCTGTTAGCCATCGATTACATAAAATGAATCTAAATATCAAAACAAACAAACAAACAAACAAATAAAAATTAAATGAACATAGTTTATCACTTTGGTTGATTCTAAAATAAAATTATATACCGGTAGAATAAAAATAATTTAGCCCTTGTAAGGGGAATAACTCGTAATTCACTATTATGAACTTATGTACTAGTTATTTCCCCCATATTGACTACTAAGAATTCCCGGGGATTTTTGTAGACATTGGCTCAAGATCATTGTGACCTTTCTCCGGTGAGATTTTAGGTCGAGAGAGACTTGATGCGAGAAAATTGACCAGTGCTTTGTCTAGAAATAAATTTGGATTTCATATACAACATGAACGGTGTTGTAAGTAGCGCCCCGTAATTGTTTGTGATTGGTCGAGGAACCGACATACAAGTTGTACAAGACGGAAGTTTATAGTTTCTAAAGTTACGGGTATTTTACGGGGTTTGGTGACTCAGTTTAAACATTTCAACATGTTACTGGTTATAGTTTTATTGATGACGGCAAATTTCCTTTATTTCATATTCATGAATCTGAGTAGAAGCACCGTCCTTCCGCTAGTAACCGACACACTTTCTCACATATACATTGTTTGAACCGAGCTGGGATCACAGTCACTACCTAGTCAGTAAGAGGTTAGTGTTCTCCAGAGGGCGTGATTATGTTTCTGTTAAAAGCCGGGCCCGATTAACTCAGTTGGTAACGCGTCTGACTATCACCCAGGGGTCGTGAGTTCGAATCCTCGCCCGGCAACAGTCTCCGCGATGATTAATTTACGACATTGTGTCTCATTATCATTCGTCTCTCACCGCTGATTCAAGTGGGAAAGTTATCAGTTACTTGCGGAGACGGGGTGTGCTCGAGTACTGGTTAACCTTTCAGAATCCCAGGAAACAGTGGTTGGGTTAACTGGTTGTCTGTTAGCCCGCAATGGCATAACAATGACGCTAAACACCAATCTATTAAGTGCATATTATTTCACATCTTGCGGGGCGGCAGTATGGTGGTAAGTAGTAACCGATTACCCCCGGGGTTGCGGGATCAATAATAAAACAACAATACCCAGTATTGGTTTTACCCATGAAACGGACCCAAGTAAGCTTTGAGCTTTTGTAGTCGAGCCGATTTTTTTATATAAACTCAGCATACCGTACGATCATCATACTATTTAATTAAAGGTTTGCTACTAAGGTTTGCCATTTTTAAATTGTAAGAAGACTACTGTGTCTGTAACTTATAACAAACACTTTATGCGATATAAAATGTGTTTTTGTAGGTTTTCGTTCTTAAACTGTGAACTTATTACGGTGATACGCATGTTAATGGCTATATAGTACGGACAAATACATTTGTTGCACACTAAATGAACGAACGAATGAACGAACATACACATGTACGCACGAATTGATTAATAATTAAATGAATGAATGAATGAATGAATGAATGAATGAATGAATGAATGAATGAATGTGAACGAACGAACGAACGAACGAACGAACGAACGAACGAACGAACGAACGAACGGACGGACGGACGGACGGACGGACAGACAGACGATTGATTGATTGAATAAATGAATTTATATAATGAATGAACACATTATGAATGAACAAAATATGTTCGTAGGAGCGTATCAGTACTGTTGTTATGTAGGTAGATGATAGTGTTGTCATAACATTATAACTATATACATGTATATATCATTGTTACACAATCGAGCCGCGTAACACGTTGTTGAGCTAAACTGTCAATTTGATGTTGATGCACTTGTAAACTCCATACTATCAGGGTGACTGTTAAGTAAATTTGAACGAGTGGCCGGAATGTTTGAACAAGGCCAGCCAACGCCATCTGCGGTCGGGACGTGGGTTGAGGAACATTTTCACAAACAATATGTTACCATGTTTATTTGTGTAAAACACACAGTTTTGTCGAATAAATACTTTGGTAAAATGCTTACATCTCAAGTTGGTCAACATGATAAGGAAATGAGGTGGGGTGGTGTGGGGGCCCACACTGTGCATATATCCCTAATATTGACAAGTATAGTTAAAACGACTGAAAATCCGTTCTCAAACGTACAGGCCCCATTGACCCCCAAATACTAGATCACGCCCCCTCACGTCAGTCCCGTATTACACATGCCCTCTCTTAACACTCGACTACGCCACCTTCATATCTTCACATTCCGAGCCTCCATCATGCAATCCGAAATCGGCCGTTGGTCTAACAAATCTAGATATTTGATGTACACAATATTGAACTGGTATGTCAAAGGTGTCATGATTTCCGATAGATAAATAAAGGCTTGAAATTCCTCGAGTATCAAATTGCTCGATTTATCCATCAAATAGGTCATTCGCTATCAATTGAAATCAGAATTTTACTTGTGTAGATAAAAAAAATCACGGAAGGCTGATTTTTCCAAATGGTCACATGCATTAAATCATTGACATCTATCTAGTTTCTTTGCGACGCTGTGCTTGGATGAATTTATTTATCGAAGCTTGTACACTAAAAAACGTATTAAAATGTTGGACAAAGCATCTACCAGCTTTCATTTGTTTTATGTCGATTTAACTATAGCTGCCTTTGCGATCAGACAATTTTTATTTTATTATTTTTTATAAAAAAAAAATTCACTCCTATTTCTCAAAATCAGTTCACACACTAATTGATTATTCAGTAACACTACTTATGTGAACCCTTACATCCTGGTGTGCACCCCACCTCCACGAACCACAAACGAAAATCATGTATATACACCAGTGTCCACAGCTTCACACAAGGTCAACATAGATATGTATACATAGTAGAGGTTTGGAACCACAAGATGCTATGTGCATATGAACATGAACGCAGATACCACATTGCTACATGTTAACTGAACCAATATCTAAGCGGATTGTAAATAACTCGAGTGACCACTTTGGTAGAACACGGAGTGTGTTTCAAGTTTCAAGTTGTATGGCGGATCATTTGGTAAAGAACTTTTTAAGTCGAAGGATTTAACTTCACATCACTTAATTGAAGTATAAACCATTGAAGTAAACACGCTCGTCGCCGAACTAGAAAACATATAGATACCACTATAAGCAAACTGGGTTCCAGTCATTGTATATAAATATCGTACTGTAGAACCGTCTCCCATAGCATGCAGACGCGGGAACTGGCTCCGGGGTTATACTATTTTTTGTACTCAATTCAAATATAATTCAAGGATTTTTATTTGAACACAAATTAAGTCCCAAAACGCTACTCAGCCTCTAACTTGAAAATATTAATGCTGATTGAAAGTAGAAAGTGGAAAGTATTTACATTTAACCCTTTACTCCATAGAAACGCGTTTTCCCGCACCAATCACAGAAGGCCTTTGAAAACAGTGCAGGAAGAGTTCCGATTGCTCGTAACGAGCAATCTGAACACTTCCTGCACTGTTTTCCACTCTGTCAGTTAATATAAACATGATTCACCCATTGCTGATACGTGGTGAATTAATGCTTTCAATGTTAGAGGTGTCCAAATGCGTCTATATGAAGTAAAGGGTTAATTTGTTATACTGAATCCATTCATTCGCATGGTGAAGTGGTGGAGCACCGAACATATGATCGGAGGACCGTGGGTTCGATCCTCCACACGGCTATGCGGGCGGCTATGTGTGATATCCTTAAGAAAGATACTTTTTTCCGCATATGCTTAGTACTGGTTCTATTCAGGAATATTTCGAGCGTGATTTGCCTAAGTTGTAAGAACTTGTTTCACAATCGAAGTAAAATAAATAAGTTTAAACTAAAATAGTCAATTCATTTTTGAGTTGAGAATGAAGAATAAAAGTGTTTGGGAAGTCGGCCAGATGTTCTGATATTTTTAGGACTGGTTCGGCCAGGTGTTCTGATATGTTTAGGACTAGTTCGGCCAGGTGTTCTGATATGTTTAGGACTAGTTCGGCCAGGTGTTCTGATATGTTTAGTACATAAGAACGTGGTCAATTTGTTTAACCGTTTATTCGGGAACAATGAACACGGTCTGAAAACAGACAATAATGAGACAAGTTGTAACATTCCTTAACCTGTACCGTTTGTAAGTAATTATATATACTAGTACTATTTATCTCTAAAGACTACAATCCTCTATTTAGGACTGGTTCTATCTAGGAAGACATCGAGCGTGATATGTGAGTTATGAGAACTTGTTTCATAATCCCAGGGGTCGTGAGTTCGAATCCCCCGCCCGGCAACAGTCTCCGTGATGATTGATATACGACATTGCGTCTCATTATCATTCGTCTCTCACCACTGTTTCAAGTGGGAAAGTTATCAGTTACTTGCGGAGACGGGGTGTGCTCGAGTACTGGTTAATCCCAGGAAACAGTAGTTAGGTTAACTGATCGTCTGTTAGCCCTCGATGGCATAAAAATGACGCTAAATATTCAATCAATCAATCAATCAATCAATCAATCAATTGTTTCATAATCGAGATAAAATATTTAAGTTTAAAAACAAAATGTATGGTTGTAAATGAGCGGCAAACACAACCATACAATGTTAGTTTTAGATAAACTAAAGTATTTTATTCCGATGAAATCATTGCTTATATCTTGACAAGATATTTTTAAATACGTAAAAGAAAACACCAATTAAATAAAAGAGGAATACAGAAAGAAACCACAAGTCTGATCAAATACTATGGGAATCACCGAGGTAGATACATCCGAATCCGTTACAGGCTGAAATACAAACCAGACCAAGTTTCACCGACAGTAGTATGTGCGATGTCAACCAAAGAGATATCATTAAGTATTTTAAAGTGGGAGATCTCGTGTTACGAACGTAAATGTCATGGGTGGAATGAAGTTAGTTTAATATTCGTGTTTTGCGTTCGATATTTAACATGAAACTAAAATCGGAACATGATCGCTCGGCCATTTCCGCCTTCGTTCAATATATTTAATCCAAGATGCTTTTGCGGGATCAAAACGTATTAAAACATTTAAGATTACATACAACTTACATTTTATGTACAAGAAAGCAGTTGCCTGTGAATTCTGAATTATCAATTTGCTAAATATGTAATCATTCGTGTGCTATTTTATCAACATTTAATTTTCCTATCCTTCTATATAATTCCTTTAAAAACCTGCGACTTTTGTTGTATTTTATGTAAAAAATGTTGGATTTTGCTCAGCTTCGATATCGGTTGAAACTGACGTCTCCATTTTCTGATAATGTGATCGAAAATAGTTCAAAATCGTGACGAATATGTCCTAGGTTATTTCGTACGTAGGAAATGACCAAGCGATGTTGAAACTAACGCTAACAGTAACGTTACACATGTGTAATAGAAAAGCACTTGCCTCGCGACTCTAGTAAGCTTGTTACAGCGGAAACAGAAGGTCTCACTACACAGTTGAATTTTGTTCTTTGTTCTATATAAAATAAGGTCTAGGATTTCACTGGTGAAAAAAGAATTCCACATAGAATTTTTTTTAAAGTATTTTTTTCATAGCAGGAATGTATACACACATAAAAATGCACAATAACTGGTAGGTTGACCACGTTGTTTTTTTTTAAAGAGGGTGCAGTGACACCCTGAGCTTTTTTGAAAAAAGAAGTCCTCAAATGCTCATAAATACATGCATATGTTGAAATCCTATACACGTCACATTTTAACACCAGTGATGTCTTATTGCAGTATATGCTATGCCAACTTTTGCTCTACTCATCTGCAGCAAGAAATCACAGCCACTATGAACCATTTTAAAAATATCTCATAACCAAAGTACATAGGCCTATTTTTTAAGAGTAAGAATCTTGGTACCGCGGCAAAAAAGGGGCGTAACTGTGTAGTTAGACGAGAAGTGCCCTACATTTTGTATATTATCATGCATGAGCACAGAGGAGACTCGGCTATTATGTTTTGAAAAACAATATTTTGATTGAGAGAACTACCATTGCGACGGCGTCTCCCAAAGTTCAAATACAACGGCACTTCACCAGGTTTTGATTTAACTTGTTTTTAAAGATGCAAACGTTTATTTAATCGGAATGACCATTCCATTCCCGTATAGATGACGACAGAACTGGGTTGTAGTAATTATTGGAATACTTACATATCGTTTGATTACGTTACGTTACGTTATTCATAGGAATAGTACCATGTCTAACATACGTTTGAATATGTATGTTTTTCATGGAAATAGTACCATGAATGTTAAATATATGTTTCACATTCGTGTAACATATGTTCCAATATGTATGTTTTTCATGGAAATAGTACCACACACGTTAAACATACGTTTAAATACATATGTTTTTTTATGGAAAAAACGCACGTTTAACATACGTTTGAGTACATGTTTTTTTTCATGGAAATAGTACCACGCACATTTAACATACGTTTGAATACATATGTTTTTTTATGGAAATAGTACCACGCACGTTTAACATACGTTTGAATACATATGTTTTTTTATGGAAAAAACGCACGTTTAACATACGTTTGAGTACATGTGTTTTTTTTCATGGAAATAGTACCACGCACATTTAACATACGTTTGAATACATATGTTTTTTATGGAAATAGTACCACGCACGTTTAACATACGTTTGAATACATATGTTTTTTTTAATGGAAAAAATGCACGTTTAACATACGTTTGAGTACATGTTTTTTTTCATGGAAATAGTACCACGCACATTTAACATACGTTTGAATACATATGTTTTTTTATGGAAATAGTACCACGCACATTTAACATACGTTTAAATACATATGTTTTTTATGGAAAAAACGCACGTTTAACATACGTTTGAGTACATGTGTTTTTTTTTCATGGAAATAGTACCACGCACATTTAACATACGTTTGAATACATATGTTTTTTTATGGAAATAGTACCACGCACGTTTAACATACGTTTGAATACATATGTTTTTTTTATGGAAAAAACGCACGTTTAACATACGTTTGAGTACATGTTTTTTTTTCATGGAAATAGTACCACGCACATTTAACATACGTTTGAATACATATGTTTTTTATGGAAATAGTACCACGCACGTTTAACACACGTTTAAATATGTATGTTTTTTTCATGGAAATAGTACCACGCACGTTTAACATACGTTTAAATATGTATGTTTTTTCATGGAAATAGTACCACGCACGTTTAACATACGTTTAAATATGTATGTTTTTTTCATGGAAATAGTACCACGCACGTTTAACATACGTTTAAATATGTATGTTTTTTCATGGAAATAGTACCACGCACGTTTGACATACGTTTAAATATGTATGTTTTTTTTATGGAAATAGTACTATGTATGTTTAACATATGTTCTAATGTATGCTTTAAATAGATAAGCCGGTAACTTGAACAAACTTGAGAAACTTGTTGTACGAATGCTTGAAGCATTCATCATAGTACTTATTTTGGTGAAAATCTGCCCAGCAGTATCAGAGCTGTTGTTTATAGAAATTGTTGACAGACAGACGGACAAAAAGAGATCAGAATAGCTCACTTAAAGTCTTTAGCAAGGTGAGCTTATAAGGCATAAACTGCCATACAAACAAATTATGAAATAGATATGACAGTAACTGTTAATGTTTCAAAGATTTTACAATTATATGCAATCTATTTGTACATCTATCTGATGTATTCATTTATTTTTTACTTCCCTCAATGAATCCTTTTAAAATTTGTTTAAAACTGTCAAATAGATATGTTTATCATTGTATTCAATGGGACAGACATCATTATTTTGTAAACATACTGTGTCTCTCATTGAATACTCAAGACAAAAACTACCATTGATAGCAAGGTGAAAGACAGAAAAATAAATAAAATAATATGACTGACACAAGCTGATCACATAATAACTTGAGAGCTTTTGGCTCATGAGAGCGAATAATAATGAACAATGAAATAAATCTAAGCACATTTATATCAATCATAATGAGAAAGCAGATTTCTTTCATTAATGGTTCACTTTTACATACTATATTCTTAAATGCGTCGCAGTAATGGTTGTCTTCCAACAGGAGGTCACAATGTTAGTCTGCATTTTCTTTTTTGTAAATACTTCCTTGTCATAACATGTGTAGGAAATAATCTGTAAACTCACTTTAATTTCTCCATTATCATAGCAATATCAGTCATGACAACAGCACATTTTCCGGAAAAAAGTTCATGTGCATAACTGACATCTCATCAGCATGTAATATTGAACTTTAGTGTATGATTTTGTCACTTGTTGTCTACAGGTTTAAGGGATACAACTGTACCATCTATTTCCACGTTTACTTTTCTTCCCACTGAGCTATATTATTCCATGTCTCACTTCTCAGAAATGTTCCATACCAGTTTGTCACTTGAAAATAAATATTTATGCATGTATACACATTACATATAATATATATATACAAGAGGTCCATGGGCCTTAACGGTCACATAATTATCCAAAAAGTATTCACATAAGTGTATTCAGTCGTAAGAAATAACATTATTTTTGGTCAATTTCTCATAAATATAGATTTAGTTAAGTAGGCCCCACCCCCAGAACCAAACTGTGAGACCCAGGGGCATGAAATTCTCAAATTTTATAAAGGACTAATAGTCGTCAATAATCATGCTCACAATTTGTTTCCGAGTGCTTCCTATAATAGTAAGAAGATTCAGCTACAACGACCTATATATTAATAATAATAATATTTCACATGGAATTATACTCAAAATTAAACAACATCCTGTACATATTGGTCAATTTCAAATGTATCTTTGAATGTTACATATACTGGCATTAAACCTCATTTTACTTTTCTAGTTTTGAAAAAAAACACTGGCACATACTCAATTTAATTCAATTCAAGTTTATTCAGCAATCTGAAAATTTTACCTATGGCCATTTACAAAGTATAGAAATATGGCAAAAATCAGTTTTGTTAAAAATTACAATAAACTGCTCTAATTATCAGCAAATAATTAACATGACCACATAAATAATTGACTGTGACAAACAAGTTTTTGAAAAATTACAAACTGTAAAAATATAGTAATACCATAGATGTTTGTGAATTTGCCATTTTTATAAATGTTTGTGAATCTGCCTCTTTTTTTAAGAAAATAAAACAAAAATGACATTCTAGATTGAACACCCTCATAAAGGCTCATATATATATCATGGGGATTTTGACTACCCATCAAGGGGATTTTGACTACCCCTCTGTTTTGAGCAAGGAGATTTTGACAACCTTTTTAATTCTATCGAGGGGATTTTGACTAGATACCTTGTCATTTTTTAGCCATGGGGATGTTAAGCATCCCCCCAAAAGTCTATTCAGTCATGAGAAATAAGTTTTTTTGTTATTTTCTTTTCTGTACCTATCAATATTTTCCATGAAAATATAAAAAAAGAAACTAAAATTATGATATGGATATAAAATCTTTAAATGAACAAGGGGCCCAAGAGGGCCTGAAGTGCTCTACTTGCAACAAATGGACAGATGTACATTTCAGAGGAAATGTTTTTTGTAAGTTTCGCTTCAACAAATCTTTACGAGACCACCATACAATGCTACATGTAAAATATTTAAGCTTTGAGCTTTCGGAGAAAATGTATTTTAAAATTTTGCTTAAAATGTGCCTATATAAGCCCTGTTGTGGGAGCATTTGTGGTCGAATCACGTTGTTTCAAAACCTCGTCCGAGATCTTGTGGTTATATAACAGTTAAACTGCTGTGCAAGTTTTGTTAAGTTGCAATGAAAAATGAATGTACTAGACCGCGTCTATACCATTTTCCCTATATATCTCTATGTAAAACAGTGACCCCTGTGGCGCCCCAAATTTGACCCCAGGGACCCGACTTCAACAAAACTTTTAAGGGACCCCCCATGCAATACTACATACTAGCCTTTGGCCAGTAGAGCTAAAAATCCAACAACTTAGGTTGACCAAGTTTCTAAACATAAATGTTGGAGTATATTCTATTATAACATTATATACAGATAATTTATACTGTAAATGTTTTTTTGAAATACCATATTTAGAGAAAGAATGACATTATGCTAGTGTATCAATTTTTGAGCACATGGTTTGATTTTGGGCCAGTCTATCATCTTTATCAAGACAGGATTGACTGTATAGCAAGACAGGGTTGACTGTATATCAAGATAGGTTTGACTGTACAGCAAGACAGGATTGACTGTACAGCAAGACAGGTTTGACTGGTCAGCAAGACAGGGTTGACTGTACAGCAAGACAGGGTTGACTGTACAGCAAGACAGGGTTGACTGTACAACAAGACAGGGTTGACTGTACAGCAAGACAGGATTGACTGTACAGCAAGACAGGTTTGACTGTACAGCAAGACAGGGTTGGCTGTACAGCAAGACAGGTTTGACTGTACAGCAAGACAGGATTGACTGTACAGCAAGACAGGTTTGACGGTACAGCAAGACAGGGTTGACTGCACAGCAAGACAGGGTTGACTGCACATCAAGACAGGATTGACTGCACATCAAGACAGGATTGACTGCACAGCAAGACAGGTATGACTGCACATCAAGACAGGATTGACTGTACAGCAAGACAGGTTTGACTGTACAGCAAGACAGGTTTGACTGTACATCAAGACAGGTTTGACTGTACAGCAAGACAGGTTTGACTGTACAGCAAGACAGGATTGACTGTACAGCAAGACAGGTTTGACTGTACATCAAGACAGGTTTGACTGAACAGCAAGACAGGTTTGACTGTACATCAAGACAGGTTTGACTGTACAGCAAGACAGGTTTGATTGTACATCAAGACAGGATTTACTGTACATCAAGACAGGTTTGACTGTACAGCAAGACAGGTTTGACTGTACATCAAGACAGGATTGGCTGTACAGCAAGACAGGTTTGACTGTACATCAAGACAGGTTTGACTGTACATCAAGACAGGTTTGACTGTACATCAAGACAGGTTTGACTGTACAGTAATACAGGTTTGACTGTACAGCAAGACAGGATTGACTGTACAGCAAGACAGGGTTGACTGTACAGCAAGACAGGTTTGACTGTACACCAAGACAGGTTTGACTGTACAGCAAGACAGGTTTGACTGTACACCAAGACAGGATTGACTGTACAGCAAGACAGGTTTGACTGTACATCAAGACAGGTTTGACTGTACAGCAAGACAGGTTTGACTGTACAGCAAGACAGGGTTGACTGTACAGCAATACAGGTTTGACTGTACATCAAGACAGGATTGACTGTACATCAAGACAGGTGGTTTGACTGTACAGCAAGACAGGTTTGACTGTACATCAAGACAGG
The DNA here is from genome assembly GCA_029582155.1 of Panopea generosa. Taxonomy (NCBI): domain Eukaryota; kingdom Metazoa; phylum Mollusca; class Bivalvia; order Adapedonta; family Hiatellidae; genus Panopea; species Panopea generosa. The sequence goes on along the minus strand of CM055909.1, from coordinate 24,094,514 downwards.
ATTGACTGTACATCAAGACAGGATTGACTGTACATCAAGGCAGGTTTGACTGTACAGCAAGACAGGTTTGACTGTACATCAAGACAGGATTGACTGTACAGCAAGACAGGGTTGACTGTACAGCAAGACAGGTTTGACTGTACAGCAAGACAGGTTTGACTGTACAGCAAGACAGGGTTGACTGTACGGCAAGACAGGTTTGACTGTACAGCAAGACAGGATTGACTGTACAGCAAGACAAGTTTGACTGTACAGTAAGACAGGATTGACTGTACAGCAAGACAGGTTTGACTGTACAGCAAGACAGGGTTGACTGTACAGCAAGACAGGTTTGACTGTACATCAAGACAGGATTGACTGTACAGCAAGACAGGTTTGACTGTACAGCAAGACAGGTATGACTGTACAGCAAGACAGGTTTGAATGTACATCAAGACAGGTTTGACTGTACAGCAAGACAGGTATGACTGTACAGCAAGACAGGGTTGACTGTGCAGCAAGACATGTTTGACTGTGCAGCAAGACATGTTTGACTGTGCAGCAATACAGGTTCGACTGTGCAGCAAGACAGATTCGACTGTACAGCAAGACAGGTTCGACTTTACAGCAAGACAGGTTCGACTGTACAGCCAGACAGGGTCGACTTTACAGCAAGACAGGTTTGATTGTACAGCAAGACAGGGTTGAATGTACAGCAAGACAGGTTTGACTGTACAGCAAGACAGGTTTGACTGTACAGCAAGACAGGGTCGACTGTATAGCAAGACAGGGTCGATTGTACAGCCAGACAGGGTCGACTGTACAGCAAGACAGGTTTGACTGTACAGCAAGACAGGGTCGACTGTACAGCAAGACAGGTTTGACTGTACAGCAAGACAGGTTTGACTGTACAGCAAGTCAGGTTTGACTGTAAAGCAAGACAGGTTTGACAGTACAGCAAGACAGGTTTGACTGTACTGCAAGACAGGGTTGACTGTACAGCAAGACAGGTTTGACTGTACAGCAAGACAGGGTTGACTGTACAGCAAGACAGGTTTGACTGTACAGCAAGACAGGGTTGACTGTACAGCAAGACAGGTTTGACTGTACAGCAAGACAGGTTTGACTGTACAGCAAGACAGGGTTGACTGTACAGCAAGACGGGTTTGACTGTACAGCAAGACGGGTGATTTCATTTTTATTTCAATTTTACCCAAAATACAGGTTTACAAGTAATAATAACAAGAGGTCAAAGAGGGCCTGAATCAGTATTGAAAACAAACCGCTAGAATTTTTTTGTAAGAGATCTTGTTGATATATAGCGCCTTTGCAAGTTTGGTCAATGAGAAATGGGGTTGCTATTGTGTTTACATGAAATACTCAACATTTCCCTATATAACTCTACATAAACAAGAGTGGTTAGAAGACAACAAAGCTTGCCATGAGTGGTTGCACAGATATCTTACCTGATCAAAAAACTATCCTGAAAAATTAAGTTGAAAAAGGGCCATAACTGTGCCAAAATGCAATCGAGAGTTATGGTTCTTGCCTGTGTGTGTTTCATTGATTATGGTGAACACACATGCAAAGTTTCATTCATATCTAATGAGTGGATATCTCATAGATATCTTACCTGATAAAAAAACTTTAACCTTAAAAAATAAGCAGAAAAAGGGCAGTTTCAGTGCCAAAATGCAAACCAGAGTTATGGTTCTCATCTGTGTGTGTTCCATTGATGATGGTGAACACACATGCGAAGTTTCATTCATATCTAATGAGTGGTTGCATAGATATCTTTAACTTAAACACAACTTAACACAAAAGTTTAACCTGGGTGTCTAAGTCTAAAAAGGGCCATGACTGTGCCAAAATGCAATCCAGATGATGCTGATGACAATGAAGATGATGACGCTGGAGTCATGGCAATAGCTTTCCTTGGATTTCATCCCTGCGAGCTAAAAAGTGATACCTGTGTTGGCCCCATATTTGATACCCGGCACCTGACTTTAACAAACCATTTAGGGTCTATTGCCTAAAGATTTAGAGACAATTCTTTTAAAGTTTCCTCAAAAATGTGTTTATAAGCTCTGTGGAGGGGGCATTTGTGGTATTTTTAGAATGGGAAATTCGTTTCAAGTTTACCACTACAATTTGAATTTTATTTGTTTATGGTAATGAAATGCCTTTTATCCTTTTTAAAAACAATTTTATATTACAGACATTTATAGCATTTCCAATAGTGCAGCTGACTATCAATCCAGGGGTTGTCAGTTTGAATCCCAGACCTGCCAGTGTCTGTGATGATTGATGCATGAAATAGCATTTGATTCTTTGTCACTGCTGATTAAAATGGAAATTTTATCAGTTATTTGTTGAGATGGGTTTGCTCGGTTAATGGTTAATCATCCAATTCTAGGAAAAAGTGGTAATTGTTCGTCTATTATTGATAGAATAAAAATGATGCAGTTGTATAAAATACTCTTTATAGAGCTTACGTTATATACATTTTGATACATAAGTTTTATATCAACAACATAAAAAAAACTAAAATCATCTAATCATTTGACAAGTTTAAACTAGATTTAGTATTATAACAAGTGAACATTTTACTGTTTTTTTCTGAGGAAACACAACAGTCACCAACTTCTGCAGAATTGGGTGTACAATGTATTTTCATAGTCCCAAAGTCTGGTTTGCTGTAATGGATATGAAAAAATACTTAAGCTGATTGCTGACAACAAACAAGAGCACCGCAAGCAGGTGCTTGTCTTTTTTCCAAATCTATTACGTAAGTCAAAGTCAGTGAAGTAAACTTTTTAGGGTCTTTGTGTCAGTAAAAAAGTACAAATTGGGCTTAGTATTTGATTTAATACAAAAAAAAAAAAAAAAAAAAAAAAAAAAAAAAAAAAATAGGCAGGGATGGGGATGGGTGGGGGTGGTAGGGGTGAAGGGTCTTTGGGTCGGTAACGAAGTTGAAATGGGGCAGAGTATTTAATTAAAAACAAAACAAAATTTAAAAAATAAAACAACTGGCAGGGATAGGGGTTGGGTAAGAGTGAGGGTCTTGGGGTCAGTAACAAAGTTGAAATAGAGCTCGGACAGGAAAGTCCATTTAATAGTTAAGGTCAGTGATGTAAACTTTTTTTTAGTTGATGGTCAGCTTACAGAATTAATAGTATTACTGATTGATTTAAACAAAAAAAATTAAAAAATTCAAACCCGAGCTAAGTATGGACATTTATATAAGTTAGCTATATACATTGTTTTTACAACATAATATAAATGTGTTTATGAAGTTTAATCACCAAAACATGAGTAGTTTGTTCAGAAACAGAAAACGCTGAGCTAAACATAAAACTTTAACCAAACCCGAGCTCATTAAAAAACTTTAACTGAAGGCTGCTATAATAGTTAACAGTCATTCAGAGTTGTCACATGTGATGCTGTTAACCACTCCAGTGAGTTCAGTTTTTAATCTTGCACCCATTTATAAATAAACAGTTCATGTAGATGTAGTTTTCAAGTACATGTACAGCCAAACCTGTCTTAAGCAGCCAATCATGGGAAGAAGCAAAAGTGGCCTTTTAAGACAGGTTATTGCTTAATACAGGTTAATTTATTCTGAAAGCATAGAAATAGGAAATAGAAAACATGGTTGTTTAAGACAGGTGGCTGCTTAATAGGTGTCCTCATACACAGGTTGGACTGTATATACTTTTTTTAATGAAATTTAACACTATTGTATGTTATATAATGCATTATTCAGTTTTATTGGTGGAAGAAGACATCAGAATGAATTTGGGTAGAATCTCCATCCTTCCACAAGTAATTGACAAACTTTTTGGTTTCAACATTATTTTATTTCAATATTGCATATCTTACAATATTACATATCTACAAAAAAAATTGTCAAAAGGATTTGAATGAAAGACAAGCTTACAAAATTCTTCTCCAAATGGCAAACCTTTTTAGATAACATTTTTGAACCAAGTGAAACTCATACCCACAACCTCAGCAGTGAGGCAGCAGCAACCTCAGCAGGGACCACGGTGAACCCTTGCGACATTAAACACTGTCAGTAATTCCCTCAGTAGTTACCATCAACACATACCGTATTCCCCGAATATGCTTCCCAGGGGCCAATGAATTTCCCAAAAAGGGGTAGTTATTTTTTTTTTTTTAAACTTTTACAAACAATGTTATGTTTGATAATTGTTTCACTACCAAATTCACATTACAAACATTACAATTAGATTTAACTTTTTAACTGATAAAAGTTTAAAAAAAGTTTTTGTTTATTTAAATTTTCAGACTAAAATTGTTGGGGGAATTATTGGAAGGGAAGCATGCATTTATATAAGGTAACAATGATAAAGCATTTAATTTAGTTCCAACTTCATGTATTAAATTCAAACACTTTTTTTTAAACAACACACATATATTGACAGGAATTTTATAATTGACCAAGTAAGCAATGACATATTCCTATGACTGGTGAACTGTATGGATGTCAACTGCCAACTTACACATTTATACCACTATACCCATGAAGAAAATTCATTTATATTTAACAGTACAAAGGTATTGTCCATTGGTATTTACCTGGAACTCATGAATATTCTTCGAATACCCATACATTAATATTCAGTGCCTGAACGTAAATAGTGATTACTGTTGATGAAATGATCCAAGTACATCATAAAATCAGCATTGCATAACGATCAAGAATAGCTGTACTGTTACAATACTGAACAGTAACAATTTGGCAAAGATTAATGAATGCCAGGTCAAAACTTACACACAATACATCATTTCATTAAAAAAAAATTGACAACAACCAACTCTCATGGCATCATATACCCAGCTTGTTTACAGCCCTTCAATACACTGGTACAGTGTTATGACAACACTTCCAAGATAAAACTATTATGCCTTTTCTCCCTTTCTTTCTCATTTTGTTTATTTCCATTTATTTATCAATTTCATTCGATTGTTGGTTAATTTCTTTTTGAATATTATTGTAATCTTGATTCTAATATTATTTGCAAATTGAATGGGAGGGCTGTTACTACTGTTGTTAGTACTTGTAGCCTGACCATATTGCTTGTTATTTAAAAACAATAAAATATGTTTAAACCAAATTTTAAAAATTACACCATTTATACATCAAACGACCCCAGAACACATGTAATAAGAATCTTCCCGCTTTGTTACTGGGCTATTCCATTATAACTTAGAAGGAAAGAATGTACTGACTGAGAGACAAACAATGTACACACTGATCAGACACAGTTACTTACATTCGGATTTGGATTTTTTAAATGCTTGCAAACTGAAATATTTCACTGCAAACAAATAAAACAAAATATCTCAGCTCAAGGTCCAGCTCATTGTTTCTCCACCATAAACCAGTCTGGTTCACCAGCCAAGATTCATCCATGCACAAAATATAGCCGTCAGCTTTATTGTTAACACACAGTCCACAGCATATATACTTATGGTGGTAAAACGTATCTATTTATATATAAATATACATACAATTTATATATAAATATCCTCAACTCCTCAACTTCTCAACTCCTCAAATCACCAACATACCAAAACATAACACTCCAAAACATACCAACTCCCCAACATAACACCCTAAAACATTCCAAAACATAACACTCCAACATATCACTCCAAAACATACCAACTCCCCAACATAACACCCCAAACATTCCAAAACATACCAACTTCCAAACATACCACACCAACACATTCCAAAACATACCACTCCAAAACATTCCCCTCCCCAACATACAACTCAAAAACATACCACTCCCCAACATACCAAAACATTCCAAAACAAAATCCCTCCATGCATGACAAAGATACAGGAAACGAAATACCGGACGGAAGGACGTACGAACGAACGTACGCACGCTGCGATTACTATATGCCACCCCCCAATTTATTTATTTTTTTTGGGTGAGGGGGATTGGGGGTATAAAAACAAGTTCGAGCGGCTATATATACACCAAGTTGTACAGAACGCATGAACCATGTAAATCATGATAACACTGTATATCATGATGACACTGTATAACACTGTATATCATGATAACACTGTATAACACTGTATATCATGATAACACTGTATATCATGATAACACTGTATATCATGATAACACTTTATAACACTGTATATCATGATAACACTGTATAACACTGTATACACTGTATATCATGATAACACTGTATATCATGATGACACTGTATAACACTGTATATCATGATAACACTGTATATCATGATAACACTGTATATCACGATAACACTGTATATCATGATAACAATGTATAACACTGTACATCATGATAACACTGTATAACACTGTATATCACGATAACACTGTATATCATGATAACAATGTATATCATGATGACACTGTATAACACTGTATATCACGATAACACTGTATATAATGATAACACTGTATATCACGATAACACTGTATATCATGATAACAATGTATATCATGATAACGCTGTATATCACGATAACACTGTATATCATGATAACACCGTATAACACTGTATATCATGATAACACTGTTGTATAGCACTGTATATCATGATTACACTGTATATCATGATTACACTGTATATCATGATGACACTGTATAACATGATGACACTCTATATCATGATAACACTGTATATAATGATAACACTGTATATCATGATGACACTGTATATCATGATAACACTGTTTATCATGATAACACTGTATATCATGATAACACCGTATTACACTGTATATCATGATAACACTGTTGTATAACACTGTATATCATGATAACACTGTATATCATGATGACACTGTATATCATGATGACACTGTATATCATGATGACACTGTATAACACTGTATATCATGATAACACTGTATATTATGATAACACTGTATATCATGATAACACGTATATCATGATAACGCTGTATAACACTGTAAATCATGATAACACTGTATAACATGATAACACTGTATATCACGATAACACTGTATATCATGATAACACTGTATAACACTGTACATCATGATAACACTGTATAACACTGTATATCATGGTAGCACTGTATATCATGATAACACTGTATATCATGATGCCACTGTATAACACTGTATATCATGATAACACTGTATATCATGATAACACTGTATAACACTGTAAATCATGATAGCACTGTATATCATGATAACACTGTATATCATGATAACACTGTATATCATGATAACACCGTATAACACTGTTTATCATGATAACACTGTTGTATAACACTGTATAACACTGTATATTATGATAACACTGTATATCATGATAACACTGTATAACACTGTATATCATGGTAGCACTGAATATCATGATAACACTGTATATCATGATAACACTGTATAACATTGTATATCATGATAACACTGTATATCATGATATCACTGTAAATCATGATAACACTGTATAACACTGTATATCATGATAACACTGCATAACACTGTATATCATGATAACACTGTATACCACTGTTTATCATGATAACACTGTATATCATGATAACACTGTATAACACTTTATATCATTATAACACTGTATAACACTGTATATCATGATAGCACTGTATATCATGATAACACTGTATAACACTTTATATCATGATAACACTGTATAACACTGTATATCATTATAACACTGTATTACACTGTATATCATGATTGCACTGTATATCATGATAACACTGTATATCATGATGACACTGTATAACACTGTATATCATGATAACACTGTATAACACTGTAAATCATGATAACACTGTATAACATTGTATATCATGATAACACTGTATATCATGATAACATTGTATAACACTGTATATCATGATAACACTGTATAACACTGTAAATCATGATAACACTGTATAACACTGTATATCATGATAACACTGTATATCATGATAACACTGTATAACACTGTATATCATGATAACACTGTATATCATAATAACACTGTATATCATGATAACACTGTATAACACTGTATTTCATGAAAAAACTGTATATCATGATTACACATTATTTCATGATAACACTAGGTATTTGTTGAGTATTGATATCTTATGATGTTATCGTCTTTTAACCATTTGTTGAGAGTTGTATATAGTTACCGGTTATACTTCGCAAGGATACACCTATTGTGCGTTGTTTAAGTTGAATAGACTAATTTCATAACCGGTGCAATATAAATAACTCCAGTCAATGTCAGGTTGTAAATGTGCGCAATGGTGCGATCTGGTGCGTTAACTTACTTTTTCTTCCCGTTCTGATAAAGTTCACTTCCTCATACTCGTATTCACCTGTAGTACAGATAAGCTAGTACATGCATGTATTCAATTACCATATTTGTTGATCGGTTAATAATAGACACTTTCAAAACAGCATGCACGGATGTAGTCGACCTTTGAGGGGTGTCAAAGAGGGTGCTTCAGTGACAACTGTAAGATTTTAACGATCTGTTTTCAGTTATGTGCATACTACAGTATCAGTGTTTGAAATGAATCTCCCCAGGGCCTTTCACCATCACGCCAGTCTCCACCCTCAAAATGTGCTTATAAATACGAGTATTATGTACACTGTGCTTATAAATACGAGTATTATGTATAATGTGCTTATAAATACGAGTTTTAGGTATAATGTGCTTATAAATACGAGTATTATGTATATTGATGTTTAAAAGTGGTGAAAACTTGATTTACACATGTGTCACCTCCTTTGTAAAACCTAGGAAACGCCAGTATACACATGGCGTATTTTTGGTATGACAACACCAAATGAAAAACGAGAGTTAAAAGCATAAACTCTTTTATTATATTAAACAGGGGGTGGCAAGGATCGTAGTGTATTCCAGCCATTTCCTATAATGCTTGTATGGTGTTGAGCGTCGCTTAAATAACATTAATATCGCGACAGTGTCAGCTTGAGACTATTCTGAGCGCTGCCACACATGATATCCCAACCAGTCACATTATAGTGACACCGGGCTGACACCACCTAGAACTATTCTCTAAATTTTGAGCGCCAATCAAAAACAGCTCCTAGTAACATTTTTCATATATTTGGTATGAACCGGCGGTCTATGATTGACCCAACGACATTCCACATGCGAAGTTGACGCTTTATCACTAGACTGCGATGTTAATATCTTCCATGAAATTGCGTTTTTTTTAAAATTGTTAAGAATGATCATATTTGTTTAGCGTTTTTGTCACCGTCTCAGACTGGTGTTATATATTTGATTAAATTTCATAGCTGTGAATGTTAAATTTAATGTTCGTTTATATTTGCATGTTCTTACAATGCGATAGTTATCTTCAAATTGAATGCATTTAACGGTTGCTTGTATGGGTTTTCGCAGTTTTTTTAAAAAGTATTTCAGTAAATATTAAAATGTCCTAAATATTACAGGCCTTTTAATTGAACAAAATTGAAACTTTAACTCAAAGTTATTTAATGAAGGTCAGCGCACCTACTCCTCGTTTCCGGGATCCGCTAGGAGGTTAACGAGTACTAGAACTACATGATATATGCAAGCTACTGACCCACTCACCCCCCCCCCCCCCCCTCCACCACACGCAAAAAAAAACCAGATGTGCGAGGCTCATGACCATGGAACAAAGTTCATGACTAATCATCACATAATGAGGCAGGGCAGAGAATCGAACTCACGATCTCTGAATTAACAGCAATGCTTATCAGTGTTACTCCAGTTTTGAATATAATATGCTTACAACTCTTGTAAAAATACATGTACATAATCTTTGCTTTTTTCTGTCATACCAATAAAAGTTTAAATCAAAATTTAAAATTTATACCTTTTTTTTCATATATCGACTACAAAGGTGAGAAATTGGATGTTAACAAAAGTTATGTCCCTTTTCAACATATTCTAGTAACTGAATTAAGGCTCAGAATACTAGTGCATGTTTCTTATTCAAAATTCATTTTTGCACCATGTTTATAGATATATATTTTAAAATGTACAGACTTTCGTATGGCCTTTTAAAGGCAGACAGAAGTAAGTTAGTTATTTGTCTTCGTCTTTCATAATTCAACTTGAACCAATCTCGAACCCCAACCTAACTGCTCTCTTTAAAACTTTTGGGATTGTCTACCGGCGGGAAGACTGAAGTTTGGTCGTGTTTCGTCTTTCGGATTTTAACTTGACACTAACCCTTGGTATAACCTGAGTCACGTTGAAGAATTACGCTGATTCGCTGAAATAACAACAACAACTAAAGGGATATGTATTTATATTATAGTAAGCTTATTTCTGGTTGAATGAAAATGTCAAACTGGCAAACGTCACAATAAAAGGCAAGTTTATTATGTTGATGTTTTTATCACTTACTAGTAGTACTTAATGATTCATTTTGAAGGAAACTGCATGTAAACTGCATGTTAACGTGTTGTACATTTTCGTTTGAGTCTGTGATAGTACTTTAATATAATAAAGAATTTTTTATCCGCGAGTTCTTGAAAACGTCAACTGTTATATTGTACACCTATTACAAACTCAGTTGTGGGCCCTAACTGCCAGGGAATATTTGCAAGACGCTTAACACTTTACTTCATATAGACACCTTTGGACACCTCTTATATAGACGCCTTTGGACACCTTATATAAAAGGCTTTTGAATTATTGGGTGAATTATGTTTATATTAACTGACAGGGTGGAAAACAGTGCAGGAAGTGTTCAGATTGCTCGTTACGAGCAATCTGAACTCTTCCTGCACTGTTTTCAAAGGCCTTCTGTGATTGGTGCAGGAAAACGCGTTTCTGTTGAGAAAAGGGTTAACTAGGTTATCTGCTGATAATATAGATCCATGTGCATAGAGTACATCTCTCTCTCTAATTTAATTCTTTTTGACCGTTGGAGTTTTTTTTCAAACTGCCTATAACAAACACTTTTTGGAGAGATAAAAGCGAGTTAAACTTAGTACGTGTAGTTTGCAAAAGAACAAAAAAAAATACATTGATGACTTTGGACTTTTGAAAAAAGGTTCTCTGATTTTAATCATGTACTGAAATATATATAAAAATGCCCCTAGAACCATCTTGCGGCTTTTATATGGCAGATGGGGCTTTAACAACTTTTATCTACTCTTTATGGTGGCATAGTTCTGCCACCAGTTATCCACTTAACTAACGCGATAAATTTCTAGTTAACCACTTAATTTTCGCGAAATTTATCTAGATATCTAGTTAACTAACACTATACGTTTCTAATTACGATAAATAACATAATTTAAATAAATCACTGTTAGTGCCACTTACTGCCACCACTTATCTAGTTAACTATTGCAAAAACTATCTAGTTATCTAGTTAACTAACGCAATAAGTTTCCAGTTACGATAAATATCTAAACGCGAAAAGATGCCTATTTACTGCTCTGCGACTGCCACCACATATCTACTTAGCTAACTGGATAACTAAATAATGTTCGTGTTACCAGTTATTTAATATTCGGAATACTTCGTTTTTTACTATATAAATCACAAAGCATTCCCTTTTTCTCAGAAAGGGCCGAGTGGTTACGATTGGTTGTAAAGCAGTGCAGATGGTTGAGGGAAGTTTAAATATAACTAACGATGTTTAGTTTTATTTTAATGCTGAGACCATATAGTTTATGTACGGTCTAGTATATTTTCTAATGTTTTTAGTAAAATTAGCTTGGTTTACATTTCCATTAGCATGCATCTGTTGTATTGGGATATAGTTTTTTTTATTGTTTTACTTCATTTCTTGTGGATTTTGTAACATCTTTGAAATGTTTTGTCCTACCGGTAACGGTTGAAGGCGGGAGTGATTGAAGATAAACATTTGGTGTAAAGTTCAACCACTGTATTTCAATTTGTATATTCAATAAACGTGATGATACTGTGACAAAATAAACATCCGTTTAGTAAATAACAGTATATACACTTTCATAGAATCATAAAAGTGCAACAGGAAAAACACTTGTACATCGCATGTCCGCAGATATACACTATAGTAATATAGTACAGAGTTGCATAGTCACTGCTATTTAATATATTTGTCTGAGGTTGTTATTGTTCCTGTTTGAAGTTAAAATGATAAAAATGTTAGTTAAGCATAAAGCACGTTCTCAGAATCCATGCGTCGCGCCTATCGGTCGAAACCGCTGCATTACTTAAGAACTACATTGTGAATGATGAAATCCGAAAACTAAAGAATGCAACTAAGGTACGCTGCGACTAACTCCTAACCCGTTAACTCATATTTCATAACTAAAAGATGTTTACTGAACTTTACCATGTAACTAGCACATGTGGCCTATAGTAACCAATTAAAAACAATACTTTTTGGTGGGTATTTTTTATCTTAGCAACACTCCTCTAGAAAGAAGTTTTGAATTGAAAATAGCCGCGTGGATTAATTGTAAAGCTGGTGGCTTTCCAACAAGAACAGATAAGTTAATAAAGTGGACATCACAGGTACGATAAACGGATAGATTTTGCTAAAAGAATTAGCGTGTATAAATGTACCTGGCTGATAAAACAAGTACATTAAAACACGAATCTACATAAATAATAATTATTTTAAAATTTGAATAAAACGCTTTCCATATAATTCATTGTAAGATACACTTACAGATATAACAATATTTGGGGATTTATACAGAACGTTTTCGGTGCCGATTTTGCCGATTTTTCTATTATCTTTTGGTAATGTTACACTTTTATTTTCAATGAAATCAGGACTACCTTGGTAGTCTTCTGGTTATCGATTTAAAATGTTAGTGTCTAGACCTGTTGTGGATCTTTGAAAACTATAGATCTTGTTTTATTCTGTTATTTTTGTTTCTTTCTTTTTTACATTATGTAGCTTTTTTAAACAAAAAAAAACGCCTCACGATGTAATATTCGTGAGAACGCAAGTTCGTATGTCAGGCGTTTCTTGTCCGGACTACTCCAACTTAGGTTCTCTTCAGATTATCATGAAACTTGGTTAGAAATATCTGTATGAAGTCGAATTGCGCGTGTTGTCGGGGTGTTTATGTTCACCAGCTTTTAGCGGAGCTATTGCCCTTTAAATACGTTTAATGAACGAATATAATTATTGTCAAGACTACTCCATAACAGAATTTGAGAATACTTAGTTGAAAATATCAGTATAACGTCTAGTTGCACATACACAGCGAGGGCATCCTTGTCAATAAACACATTTCTACCATTGTTTATAGTCTATTTATTGTTAAACAATATATAGTTTATTGTTTAGTCGTTATTTATCAACCAGACTTTCTAATAGAACTTTTGATTAAAAAAGCCTTGTCAGACAAATAGTTTTAAATTGGCGTTGGTCATTTACAGGACATGTGTCTGGTAGTTTGGTAAATGACAAATTACTAAATGGAGATTTTTTTTTTCTCAAAACTAATCAAACTTTCACCTGACATGTTTAACAATAAACATTTATATATAACACTATATCCCAAAAACAACAGGTTCCAACTAATGGCAATGTAAACCAAGCTACTTTGGCTAAGAAAATTAGAAGATATACTAGGCAACACATGTATATACATGTACTATAGTTGAACTTCCCTCATCCATGTCCGTTACTTTACAAACCAATTGTAACCACTCGAATAGAGACTGTTTAGCAATTTTATGAGTAAAAATCAAGTATTCCGAATATTAAATAACTGGTAACACGAACATTATCTAGTTATTCAGTTAGCTAAGTATATTTGTGGTGGCAGTTGCAGAGCAGTGAATAGGCAACTTTTGCGTTAAGATATTTATATGGAAGCGTATATGGAACACTGATGGCGTGCTCATGTAGGCTAAATCCTGTTAAGGTATGTCGACATGTACATATAGAATATACAAGTTGTCAAGTAATAAGGCGACATGTCTAGATACAACGCGTCATGTTGTCAAAAGAGCACTCAACTTGTCGTATTTTTTATACAATTTGACGACTTAAATTAAATAGACAAAATCACATCTTGTCAATCTCGACTTAAACTTATATAACAAGGCAACATACATTTGTCGACAAAGTGTGTTAGTATATGTTTGTTTACAAAAAGTTTCGCGCGATGTACGAGTTTACGATAACAGCATTTTTTTAGGCACCATACTAAATGTACAAAAGCAAAATTATTTGCCTGTAACAATACCAAACCGTTATGATAACCTTCTTATTTTTCTATATGTTGTTATACCATATGTGTAATATCATAAAATTCGGTGATATCCTCACAAAGCCCGTTGAAATCCTCATAAGGCCTTGTGATATCCTTATAAACCCGACGATAAATTGAAAAGGCCCGGTGGTAACAAGGCCAGAAGATAACAAGTGATGGAAGGCGTCTCTATAGATAGCGAGGTCAGCATGTTTTTTACTATATTTTCTATGTAACGTTGCCATTTTGGATTTTGGAGGAGGGAATTTTCAGTTAATCTTTTAAGAGGTCATTATTTGTGATTCTTAGACAGGAGATAACGCCAGAATTAAACAAGCACACTTTGGTTAGAGTGCTGACTTCTATTTACCCTATCTAGTAATACGAGCTGACATAGATGGTCAAGTCATGATGACTGATATAGATTCCTAATATTACAAAGTGCACGGACTTTATAGTACTATCACCGGACATTGTGAGGTTGTCACCGTGCACCGAGTGGCTGTCACCTGGCATTATAATGCTGTTACACTCATTTATATCATATAAATGAAGTCAAATTATTTCAACAAACCGATTAGATTTGAGAAAAAATGTAATTTTTAAATCGCAAAATATGTATCCCCTCCCCCCACACACACATCCCACCCTCCGACATCTCTCTGATTTTTTTTCTTTTCCCCGCTCGGACATCACTCCCATACATAATCCTATAATTTATAGCGCTGAGCTCCCGTAATCCGACAGTAGATACATGTGGCTCACGTGTCAAAGTTGCCAAAATGTATGTCGGAATACTATGATAATATAAATAAGCAGGAAAAAGATATACCGTGGAACACTTTATATATCGGCAAAGCGCGATACTTCTTCTCGCAAAGATGTGTTTATGTATGTCGACTTATCCTTATCATGAAAATGTCGCGAAAAAGTCTGTCACGAAGATAAGTATATGTTAGTATGTCGCAAGATTTAAGTAGCGAAACTGTGATATTATATAAGAGAATATGAAGTATGTCTAAATGCTGTGTTCTATCAAAGCATGTCGAAATACCACAACAGGATTTACCCTACATGAACACGTCATCAGTATGTCCCATATACGCTTCCATATATTTATCATAACTGAAAACTTATCGCGTTAGTTATCTAGATAACAAGATTTTTTTTCGCGATAGTTAACTAGATAATTGGTGGCAGTAATGGGCACTAACATACATTTATTCCAGTTAAGATATTTATCTCAACTAAAACTTATCGTGTTAGTTTTATTAGATAACTAGATATTTTTCGCAAAAAGTATGTGGTTTACTAGAAACTTATCGCGTTAGGTAAGTGGATAACTGGGGGCAGAACTATGCCACCATAACCGTTATATACATGTTAAAGTACCATCGCTTCTCAATACTTGAAAATAATTTCAAGTTATTTCTCTTCGATATCTAGGTTCATACACAGCCGATTGTACCAAATCAATTTGACATGTTGAGCATACAGTGTCACAAACAGGTACTCAGTGTCAACAACAACAACATGTACCACATATTTGTTTATATAGCAATATGTTTATTCTGCATTGTCGTCTAAAAGACCACCTGTAAAATGCCAATTAACAAATAAGACACTAGACATAGTCACCCGACAAAGGTGGTAATTAAACACAATGTTAAAAACAAGTGCTAAGTGTCAAAAACAGGTTAGGTTTGTTTTCATAACGATAACAAAACAGTTACTTCGCTTTAATAAATACTTGACAGTTAACAACAACAAACACGTTTATTTGTTTGTAATCCAAATTAATAAAAAAACTGTTACAATATATATACTTTTTTATGTTTTAATTTATCGAGTAATAAAAAAGAGTTTCATACTATGATCTAATACATTTTTTTTTAATTTCGTAGATGTTTACTACATATTTATGTAATTTTAAAATTAAAATTATAGTGAAAAAAAACTAAAACTGAAAAATCATCAAAACTATAAAACACAATGATCTGTGTGTGTGTGTGTGTGTGTGTGTGTGTGTGTTGTACTAAGGATTATAGTCCTAATCTTAATCCTAATCTCGGCGAGAGTAGCTAACACGTCTTAATCCTTACAGCACACGAATGGAATGGACACAATGATCTCTAAAATATAACCTATTTTTATAAGCCTATTGGTTTGTGACGCTAGAGTTTTATGACCCCAATAAACTAAACTGTAGGAATCGATAAGTTCTTATAACATCAATACCTATCAATTTTCATGCACAAAAATGCTTTAAAAATGTCATGGTACTGTTAAAAAAAGTTAAAAAGGACCAAAATATTTTATATATATTTCATAAAAAAAATATATTCAGAGAGATGAGACATTCTACTGTTTTAATCCACTTGTTGTGAAAGCAAATTTTGTTTAAAAATGTGTTTATTTAGGTAATTAAAAAATGTTTCATTGATTTTTAACCTTTTTTATATAGAACATATATGGAATACAGGTGACTTACGTTAACTGCAAAAAGGACCAAAATGTTTTTATTTGTAAATTATGAAAAAAAGATCATAAAATCGGGTAGGGTTTAAGCTTCAATACTTCGTTTGTTGTTAAAGGATGTTGCCATTCTTATTTGAGATATTAGTTATAAAGTAAATTGGCCCTTCTTTGTTCTATATAAAAAATATATCGGCTTTTCTAGAGTGGATGAAATTGAAAGTTGGGTATGTCTTACAACGACTTATGATAAACTTATCGTGTTAGTTTTATTAGATAACTAGATATTTTTCGCAAAAAGTATGTAGTTTACTAGAAACTTATCGCGTTAGGTAAGTGGATAACTGATGGCAGAACTATGCCACCATAACTCTTACAACGACTTATGATAAACTTATCGTGTTAGTTTTATTAGATAACTAGATATTTTTCGCAAAAAGTATGTGGTTTACTAGAAACTTATCGCGTGAGGTAAGTGGATAACTGATGGCAGAACTATGCCACCATAACTCTTACAACGACTTATGATAAATTAATATTTCAGAGCCGCCCTCAAAGTCCGACGCTCCTCTCTAATAAATCATCGAATGGTGACACTAGTATGACGATAGAATTTTAAGATCCTTTCAATATTTTGAAATAGTAAATCTTATGAACTTTTCGTTATCTCCACCGTTCCTACAGTGCAGTAATGAACTAATCATGCCTATTTTATCATTTGATCATAATTTAATATCACACTTAACTTTTATCGCCCATCTAAGATTGTTTATACAAGATGACAACATCAAAATCGTTTTTAATTTGTTTGAAGACACAACATTGTTGAAATTACTTTGAGGTTTATTCTTGAGATCCATTATTTATTCAGTACATGCACGTTGTAAATAATTATATATATAAAGACGCTTCAGATTTTAAAAAAAGATCTTTATTAACCTCGCCTCCTAACAATGTGGCTACATATATTCGCCCATTCTGTTTATTTAGTTAATGTCTGTTTCTTTTTGTTTGTTGTTTGTTGTTGTTCGCTTTCAACAAGTTTTTATTATATCGCGACGGTGTCTACTTGAGACAGTATTCTAAGCGCTGCCACACTGGTGTATCATGTCACAGACACATGGTATGATATGATATGAAACCAGTCACATTGTAAAGACACCGTTCCGACCAGACCTAGAACTATCGTCTAAATGTTGAGCGCTAAGCGAGAAAGCTTCTAGTACCAGTTTTCAAGTCTGGTATGGACCGCCCGGGGATCGAACCCATGGTCTTCCGCATTGGAGGCGGAAGCTGTACTCATATACCATCGCTGCATATCAGTGTCTGTTGGAACCCTGATTTAGTATTTTATTATTTTATTAATGTTTTCACATTACATTGTACTATAGTTGTATGATCAGTCTTACAGATAAGTTTGTTACTCCTTAAATGTGTATGCAATGCTTGTTATCAAAATGTAAAGAGTGAAATAATTTTTTTCATCAAATTGTAATTTAGAATTAACCCGCTCTGAAATAATCAGGTTTCTCCGTGTTCGACCGGTCTAAGATGTCGTTAGATCGCTTACCTCTTACCGCCAAGGTCGTAAGTTCGAGTTCCACTCGCTCCAAAAACTTTATATAGGGGAGTTTGCAAGTTACTTGCAGAAGGATGGCGGTTCTTTTCAGATTCATTCTGATGTCTTCTTCCATTAATAAAACTGAATAAGCCATTTATAACCTGAAATATGTTGAAAATGGCGTTATTTAATCCCATTCAAAATAAGAAGAAAAGAAATTGTCAGTATCAAATGCTTACTATACTACTTACTTTAAAGGGAGTATATCAAGAAAAATGCTATAAATGTCTTGAAAAAAAAAGAAGATTATTTTTAAAATAGATAAAAAGCATCTCATTATTATTTAGACATAGAATCAAAACGGTTTGGTATGTCAAATACAACAAAACGTGGAATAATCGATATTCAAACTGGAGTACAAAACTTGAAACGAAATCCCAATTCTAAAATAGGTATCACTCAAATACTTCACATCGACATTCGGTCTCTTTCTAAGATGAAATAAGTTTTAATACGTGTAAACTTGTATAAGGGGAACGATTATTAGAAAAAACATATTGTGAATCATTAAAAACGTTTCTAGATTTGCAACAGTTATTAATTGCAATTCTTAAGGTTAAAGAAAATATTTTATCAATCAATTGTCCCTTTTGATTGTTTGATTCACCTCTCTTGTGAATGAGAACAAGTATCCCTTTAGGCCAGGTCTCGGGGTAAATACCTGTATCATATATATTGTTAAAATTGTATGTAATATGGACGCATACATGTTTTAGCCTCAATAAAGAAATCGACTATGTCTTTATTAATATCGCAACTTTTATTTCTCGTTTTTCTTTATTTCATCTTCAGTAAAGGGAGCATCCAAGAGTAAACCATTAACTGTTTCATCGCGAATATAATAAAGGTTTCTGCGTCAAATTGACTACGAGGCGTATTTGATACATATATATTGCAAAAAAAATAATTTCCGTGCTAATATTGTTTTTTGATGTATTTGGTTTATCTATGTATTTCGAGAATTTGCGTGGAGAATTTTTGCTCATATGAGAAATCTTATTTTTCTCTTTAGAATAAGATATAAACTTGTCATATCGTTTTGTCTTGGCAAAAGAATTACGACAAGATAAAAAGTTAACTTTATTACCATCCGTAGAATTTAAATCAAATGCTCGCTTAGCATTCATGAATTTGGCTAATTGTAGAGACATTAATAATCATGTCTCCATTAGCCGGAAGCCAAACACATATAATTACCAATATAAACATTAAATTTTATAATTGAAAAGTAATGGTTATTGCAAACAGAAATCAACACATTTTATAGGGTGTAAGTAATGAACTGTACGACAAATGACTGATGTCGGCTCTTTATTGTGCATTCTGTAATCTTGAGCAAAATAATGATAATAATAATAATAAACAAGAAATTTCACTGTTAGGCGTCACATGCCCCTAAATGGTTTATGAAAAATAACAATATATGATATAATAGATAGCGATGTATCCATGAATATCAAGAGTAATGGACTAATGTTTCAGACTAGACATGCAATTCCATGTGTGTGTTTTTCATTAAAGCATGACCTTGACCTTTGTGTAACCTTGACCTTGACATCTGATGTAATGGTCTGGGTATTTCAACAGTTAAATGCAGGTGAAACATTATCATGACATGCTGATCACTTGTGTAAAACTATTTTAAGATCAATAAATGTAAGTTACAGATCAATTGTTGATCAATTGATAAATTGAACAAAGTGTTTTTGTAATCCATCCATGTATGATAAAGTTAAAGGACAGACGTGAAATTTCAAACTAATTCAAAGTGTTGTCATACATACTCAAAGTGTGACAGTGTCTAGGTTTTTCTTATGACACGTCGTCATGTCATCTTGATAAATTGAGCCAAGTTAAAGACAAAGTCACAGACCAGGCACTCAATATCAAACAAATTAAAGTGTGACCTTGACCATTGAGGAAAGGTTCGGGGTCTTACATGCGACACTTAATTATGTCATTTTTATCAACTGAGCAAAGAATTTTTAAAATATATCCATAGATGACAAAGTTATAGATCGGACAAGAAATCTCACACAGACTGAAAGTGTTGTCAAACAAACTCAAAGTATGACCTTGATCTTTGAGGTACGCATGTGGGTCTTACACGTGATACTTTGTAATGTCATTCTGATGAATTGAGCCAAGTGTTTTTGAAATTTATCCATAGGTGACAAAGTTTCAGACCGGACACGAAATCTTAAACATACTGAAAGTGTCATCAACCAAAGTTAAATTGTGACCTTGACCTTTGAAGTGGGACTCTGGGTGTAACGCGCGACACATCGTCATGAACAGAACAGAACAGAACATATATTTTATTAGGATTTGTACAAAGTACATCATCATACTATATACAATATACAATCAATATAAACATATAGTCACTTAGCAGCAATGATTAAATTCATTAGAGTATATTACAAAATATTTAATGAATGTTAATAAATGAATGTTATGTCGGTCATTTGTAGCTAGTATTAACAAAATCCATCTATGCATGACAAAGTTACAGGCCAGACACGAAATCTCAAACAGACTGATAGTGTTATCAAACAAACTCAAAGTGTGACCTTGACCTTTGAGGTATGGGTATGGATCTTACTTGCGACAAGTCGTCATGTTATATTGATCATTTGTAGCAAGTATTTATAAAACCCTTTAATGCGTGACAAAGTTACAGACCGGACACGAAATCTCACACAAACTCAAAGTGTTGTCAAACATACTCAAATTGTGACCTTGACCTTTGAGGTATGGGTGTGGGTCTTACTCGCGACATATCATGATGTTATGTTGATAATTTGTAGCAAGTATCATTAAAATTCATCTATGCATGACAAAGTTACAGGCTGGACACGAAATCTCACACAAACACAAAGTGTTGTTAAACAAACTCAAATTATTACCTTGACCTATGAGGAACGGGTGTGGGTCTTACTCACGACACGTTGTCATGTTATGTTGATCATTTGAAGCAAGTATCAACAAAATCAATCTATGCATGCTAAAGTTACAGGCCGGAAACGAAAGCTCACACAAATTCAAAGTGTTGTCAAACAAACTGAAATTGTGACCTTGACCTGTGAGGTACGGTTGTTGGTCTTCTCGCGATACGTCGTCATGTTATGTTGATCATTTGTAGCAAGTATCAACAAAATCCATCTATGTATGACAAAGTTACAGGCCGGACACGAAATACCAGACGGAACGACGGACGGACAGACGGACAGACGCTGCGATTACTATATGCCACCCAAAACATTTTTGGGGGGGGGGGGGGGGGGGCAAAAATGAGTTTTAATAGCGGGAGAACTGATTGAATCAATTCAATCTTCCATGAGGCCCTCAATATTCATGTCTCCTTTTCACAGTTGGAAGACTTGTTTTATTGTGTGAGACAAAACTCAAGTGAGCTATTCTGATCGCCCTGTATCCGTCGTTTACTTTTGCTTCAAACGACTTCTTCTCTGTAACCGCTTGACAGATTTTCACAAAATGTGTTGTGAAGCATTGTTACATAAAGCTCTCTCAAGTTTGTTCAAATCATGACCCTGGGGTCAAATTTGACTCCACCCTAGGCTATTATCATTTTCTTTTTCAAAATTCAAAAAGCTTCCTCTCCAAAAGTGCAATTTGTGGAGTTTTGATATTATGCATGTAGTATAATCTAATCGGTTTCTCTCAGATTTGTTCAAAACATGACCCTAGGGTCAAAATTGGCCCCGTCCTGGGCACTTATCAGTTTTTCATAAGGAATTTATCATGACCCTAGGGTCAAAATTGGCCCCGTCCTGGGGACTTATCAGTTTTTCATAAGGAATTTATCAAGAACCGAAAACCAAATTTGTATATATTTGGTAAAAATGATCCCTATGAGTAGGGGTTTTAAGTTTGTTCTAATAAACGGGCTAGAGTCTATTGGGGCCCAGTAAGGGGATTTTGATATTTACATAGAAATAGTATGGGAAAACAGGAAATTATGTTTTTTCTCATCGATTTTTTGGTATTATTCCCGTCATATTGATTTCTGAAGCATTGTTTAGTGTTAACAGTTGAGATTGGATCCTTTAAAGGGTATTTGATATATATAAGGGGCCAGCAGAGGGCCCCAAAGGGTTGAAATTATGAAATTTTCAAAAATCTTCTTCTCCGAAAGTGCAAAACCTGGAGCTTTGACATTTTGCATGTAATTCACCTAATCAGTTTCTCTCAGATTTGTTCAAGCCATGATCCTGGGGTTGAAATTTGCCCCGACTTGGTGACATCAGTTTAACATAGCGAAATTTTCTTTTAAATTCTTTTACTCAAGAACCGACCAGATAAATGTGTTTGTATTTGGTATAAAGGATCACAGTGAGTAGGGATTTCAAGTTTGTTCAAATAAAGGGGATAGGGTCCTTTGGGGCCTAGTAAGGTGGCTTTGGCTTTACATAAGAATAGTATGAAAAAAAACAGGAAATTATGTTGTTTTTTCTCATCCATATTTGGTATTATTCCAATAATATTGATGTCTGAAGCATTGTTTAGACATAACCATATCAATAAGGAGCCAGCAGGGGTCCAAAAAGGAATAACATTGTGAAATTAAAAAAATCTTCTTCTCAAGAACTGATAAGACAAATTCAATTCATATAAATCATCCCTATGAGTTTCAATTTTGTTCAAATAAAGAGGTTAGGCCATATTGGGACCAAGCAAGGGGACTTTGACTTTTACATAGGAATACTATAGGAAATGGGAAACTATGTTTTTATCATCTGTTTTAGGAATTATTTCAATACTCTTGAGATCTTGAGTATTGTTTAGTCATAACAGTTGAGACTGGGTCCTTAAATGGGGATTTAATATACATAAGGGGCCAGCAGGGGGCCCACAAAGGGATACAATTTTCAAAAATGCTCTTTTCCGAAAGTGCAAGGCCTGCAGCTTAAATAGTTTGTGTGTAGTATCACATTTCTCTCAGATTTGTTCAAGCCATGACTCTCGGATCAAAGTTAGACCAGCCCCGGGGACTTATCAGTTTAACATAGGACAAGTTTCATTGGTTGTCAAATGAGGTTAAACACTAAATATCATATATTAACAGTTTATTGGTTTATTTAAGTCATTCTGTGCCCATGGACCTTCATATAATAATACACAAATGAATGTAACACATTTTTATGTCACGTGAGACTTTGTCGTAATGGACCTTTTGAGATCGCTGCGTGGTTCATCGTGCGTCTGTAAACAATTGACATTTTGGATTTCTTCTAAAAAACCGTCAGCTCAATAATAATGAAATGTATGCAGCTTTGATATAAAAGGATGAATCAAAATTGTGATTGCCTGATCCCCATCCCCTGGGGCATTGGTGGCGGGCCCAAAGCTTTCAAATTCAATATTAACTTAAACAAATCGTCTTTTTACTATAGAAAGCACTGGGAAACAAACGGTGACCGTGATTATCGATGCATATGGGTCCTTTATAAAACAAACGTGAATTACATGGTCACCATAAATCTATGTAGGAGGAAGTGACAATAACATCATTTCGGATGACTGAATAGACTCATTTGAATGGTTTTTGGTGTGATTTGTTGTTGCTGACGTGGCGGTTAATGCTTATATTTTATTGAGTGCCCCCACCCTCTGCAAGCTTTGGCCTCGGCTTAACAGTCAAATTTAAAGTAAACTTTAATATTCTTATTATTATAGGAAGCACTGGAAAAGAAATGGTAAGCTAACTAAATGAGGCCTATGAGGCCATAAGAATTGTGAATTTCATGCCCTGCCCCTGGGTCTCAAGCTTTGACCCTTGGGGTGGGTACTACTTTACTAAATCTATTTAAGAGAAAACGATGTCATTTGTTGATGCAGATATGACATTCCAAATCCATATTGGATTTTCGCCGCTTACTGAAGGACAAAAGTTGAAAAATAGATTTATATAGTTTTATGTCATCATGGCTAATCAGGTGACCGTTAAGGCCCATAGACCTCTTGCTGACATATAAATTCATGATTATATGAAACTTCTGCATCTATTATTAATAGATGGTTATTATTGAATCAAGGTTTGTTTTAATGTTACACCATTAATCGGGAAATATTAATTCGTTTTCTGTCACAGAACTCTATACAAACAATCGTTCAGTACACGTCAACACTGAGCCAGCTGGCGTCAGCGCTGACTGACTGCCTACACATGAATAGTACCGGTGGAAACAACCTTATTGTTATGAAATATGTAGTATATGTGTACGCTGGATGCAGTTAATTAGCGTAAATGTTGAAATGGTTAAAAATAAAACAACTGTGTCCATTTACCCGATAAACTTACTCATGATTTGTTCCGTAAATACGTAACCAACTATGCCAAATGCCCGGATGAGAGCAAATATTGTTGTTGACGGCTTTTTTTTAAATTGTTCTTTTCTTATTAACTTTGATTCCCTATTTAAGAATTGTTAGAATCAATTTATATTGCAATATATTATATATATATTATCTTTAGAAAGGTATCTCTATGTTAGAACAAATCTTACACAATAGAAATATATATTGTACGCTACAGAGATGGATTGCAAAATGAAAATATATATTGTACGTTAGAGAGATGGAGTGCAACATGAAAATATATCTTGTACGTTAGAGAGATGGAGTGCAAAATGAAAATATATCATGTACGTTAGAGAGATGGAGTGCAACATGGAAATATAATTATATTGTACGTTAGAGAGATGGAATGCAACATGGAAATATATCTTTTACGTTAGAGAGATGGAATGCAACATGGAAATATATCTTGTGCGTAAGAGAGATGGACTGCAACATGGAAATATATATTGAACGTTAGAGAGATGGAGTGCAACATGGAAATATATCTTGAACGTTAGAGAGATGGAATGCAACATGGAAATATATCTTGTACGTAAGAGAGATGGAGTGCAACATGGAAATATATCTTGAACGTTAGAAAGATGGAATGCAACATGGAAATATATCCTGTACGTTAAAGATGGAGTGTAACATGGAAATATATCTTGTATGTAAGAGAGATGGAGTGCAACATGGAAATATATATTGTATGTTAGAGAGATGGAGTGCAACATGGAAATATATCTTGTACGTTAGAGATGGAGTGCAAAATGGAAATATATCTTGTACGTTAGAGAGATGGAGTGCAACATGGAAATATATCGTGTACGTAAGAGAGATGGAGTGCAACATGGAAATATATCTTGAACGTTAGAGAGATGGAGTGCAACATGGAAATATATCTTGTACGTTAGAGAGATGGAGTGAAACATGGAAATATATCTTGTACGTAAGAGAGATGGAGTGCAACATGGAAATATATCTTGAACGTTATAGAGACGAAGTGCAACATGGAAATATATCTTGAACGTTACAGAGATGGCGTGCAACATGGAAATATATCTTGTACGTTAGAGAGATGGAGTGCAACATGGAAATATATATTGTACGTTAGAGAGATGGAGTGCAACATGGAAATATATCATGTACGTTAGAGAGATGGAGTGCAGCATGGAAATATATCCTGTACGTCAGAGAGATGGAGTGCAACATGGAAAAATATCTTGAACGTTAGAGAGATGGAGTGCAACATGGAAATATGTATTGAACGTTAGAGAGATGGAGTGCAACATGGAAATATATCATGTACGTTAGAGAGATGGAGTGCAACATGGAAATATATCCTGTACGTCAGAGAGATGGAGTGCAACATGGAAATATATCTTGAACGTTAGAGAGATGGAGTGCAACATGGAAATATATCGTGTACGTAAGAGAGATGGAGTGCAACATGGAAATATATCTTGTACGTAAGAGAGATGGAGTGCAACATGGAAATGTATCTTGTACGTAAAAGAGATGGAATGCAACATAGAAATATATCTTGTACGTAATAGAGATGGCAAACAACATGGAAATATATCCTGTACGTCAGAGAGATGGAGTGCAACATGGAAATAGATCTTGTATGTTAGAGAGATGGAGTGCAACATGGAAATATATCTTGTACGTCAGAGAGATTGAGTGCATTATGGAAATATATCCTGTACGTAAGAGAGATGGAGTGCAACATGGAAATATATCTTGAACGTTAGAGAGATGGAGTGCAACATGGGAATATATCTTGTACGTTAGAGAGATGAAATGCAACATGGAAATATATCTTGTATGTTAGAGAGATGAAATGCAACATGAAAATATATCTTGTACGTTAGAGAGATGAAGTGCGACATGGAAATATATATTGTACGTTAGAGATATGGAATGCAACATGGAAATATATCTTGTACGTTAGAGAGATGAAGTGCAACATGGAAATATATCTTGTACGTTAAAGAGATGGAATGCAACATGGAAATATATCTTGTATGTTAGAGAGATGAAATGCAACATGGGAATATATCTTGTACGTTAGAGAGATGGAGTGCAACATGGAAATATATCTTGTATGTTAGAGAGATGGAGTGCAACATGGAAGTATATCTTGTACGTTAGATATGGAGTGCAACATGGAAATATATCTTGTACGTTAGAGAGATGAAATGCAACATGGGAATATATTTTGTACGTAAGAGAGTTGAAGTGCAACATGGGAATATATCTTGTACGTAAGAGAGATGAAATGCAACATGGAAATATATCTTGTACGTTAGAGAGATGGAGTGCAACATGGAAATAGACCTTGTACGTTAGAGAGATGGAGTGCAACATGGAAATATATCGTGTACGTTAGAGAGATGGAGTGCAACATGGAAATATATCTTGTACGTTAGAGAGATGAAATGCAACATTGAAATATATCTTGTACGTTAGAGAGATGGAGTGCAACATGGAAATAGATCTTGTACGTTAGACAGATGGAGTGCAACATGGAAATAGATCTTGTACGTTAGAGAGATGGAGTGCAACATGGAAATATATCTTGTCATTAGAGAGATGGAGTGCGCCATGGAAATATATCTTGTACGTTAGAGAGATGGAGTGCGACATGGAAATATATCTTGTACGTTAGAGAGATGGAGTGCAACATGGAAATATATCTTGTACGTTAGAGAGATGGAGCGCAACATGGAAATATATATTGTACATTAGAGAGATGGAGCGCAACATGGAAATATATATTGTACGTTAGAGAGATGGAGCGCAACATGGAAATATATATTGTACGTTAGAGAGATGGAGCGCAACATGGAAATATATATTGTACGTTAGAGAGATGGAGTGCAACATGGAAATATATCTTGTACGTTAGAGAGATGAAATGCGACATGGAAATATATCTTGTACGTTAGAGAGATGGAGTGCGACATGGAAATATATCTTGTACGTTAGAGAGATGGAGTGCAACATGGGAATATATCTTGTATGTAAGAGAGATGGAATGCAACATGGGAATATATCTTGTACGTAAGAGAGATGGATTGCAACATGGGAATATATCTTGTACGTAAGAGAGATGGAGTGCAACATGGAAATATATCTTGTACGTTAGAGAGATGGAGTGCAACATGGAAATATATCTTGTACGTTAGAGAGATGGAGTGCAACATGGAAATATATCTTGTACGTTAGAGAGATGGAGTGCAACATGGAAATATATCTTGTACGTTAGATAGATGAAGTGCAACATGGAAATATATCTTGTACCTAAGAGAGATGAAATGCAACATGGAAATATATCTTGAACGTTAGAGAGATGAAATGCAACATGGAAATATATCTTGTGCGTAAAAGAGATGAAATGCAACATGGGAATATATCTTGTACGTTAGAGAGATGAAATGCAACATGGAAATATATCTTGTACGTTAGAGAGATGAAATGCAACATGGAAATATATCTTGTGCGTAAGAGAGATGAAATGCAACATGGGAATATATCCTGTACGTTAGAGAGATGAAGTGCAACATGGAAATATATCTTGTATGTAAGAGATGTGGATTGCACTATGAAAATATACATTGTACGTTAGAGAGATGGAGTGCAACATGAAAATATATCTTGTATGTTAGAGAGATGGAATGCAACATGGGAATATATATTGTACGTTAGAGAGATGGAGTGAAACATGAAAATACATCTTGTATGTAAGAGAGATGGAACGCAACATGGAAATATATAGTGTGTGTTATAGAGATGGATTGCAACATGAAAATATATATTGTATGCTAGAAAGATGGCTTTGATAGATATCTTATATGACAGAGAGATGTCTTGGACATATATATTTATGGTAGAGAGGAATATTGCACATTCGACAGCTATCTTATTTGTTAGAGAGACGACCTTGCATATAAGAGGGATGACTAGTATCGTTTTCAACGTCGATCAAAATTTAAACATTCCATGAAAAAAATGTCAAATTGACTGACGGCGATTTTTATTTTAAGTTATTTTGTGAAACGCAGCCCAGGGTCGAAGTTGCATGTGTACACGTGCTTAGTCCCGAGGTCGGAGTGGCATGTGTATACGGGCTTAGTCCCGGGGTCGAAGTGGCATGTGTACACGTGCTTAGTCCCGGGGTCGGAGTGGCAAGTGTACACGTGCTTAGTCCTGGGGTTGGAGTGGCATGTGTACACGGGCTTAGTCCCGGGGTCGGAGTGGCATGTGTACACGTGCTTAGTCCCGGGGTTGGAGTGGCATGTGTACACGTGCTTAGTCCTGGGGTTGGAGTGGCATGTGTATACGGGCTTAGTCCCGAGGTCGGAGTGGCATTTGTACACGTGCTTAGTCCTGGGGTTGGAGTGGCATGTGTATACGGGCTTAGTCCCGAGGTCGGAGTGGCATGTGTACACGTGCTTAGTCCTGGGGTTGGAGTGGCATGTGTATACGGGCTTAGTCCTGAGGTCGGAGTGGCATGTGTACACGTGCTTAGTCCCGGGGTCGGAGTGGCATGTGTACACGTGCTTAGTCCTGGGGTCGGAGTGGCATGTGTATACGGGCTTAGTCCCGGGGTTGGAGTGGCATGTGTACACGTGCTTAGTCCCAGGGTCAGAGTGGCATGTGTACACGTGGTTATTCCCGAGGTCGGAGTGGCATATGTACACGTGCTTAGTTCCGGGGTTGGAGTGGCATGTGTACACGGGCTTAGTCCCGAGGTCGGAGTGGAATGTTTACACGGGCTTAGTCCCTGAGTCGGATAGGCATGTGTTCACGGGCTAAGTCCCGGGGTCAGGGTGGCATGTGTACACGTGCTTAGTCCCGGGTTTGGAGTGGCATGTGTACACGTGTTTACTCCCGGGGTCGAAGTGGCATGTGTACACGTGTTTACTCCCGGGGTCTGAGTGGCATGTGTACACGTGCTTATTTCCGGAGTCGGAGTGTCATATGTACACGTGCTTAGTCCTGGGGTTGGAGTGGCATGTGTACACGTGCTTATTCCCGGGTCGGAGTTGCATGTGTACACGTGCTTACTCCCGGGGTCGGAGTGTCATGTGTACACGTGTTTACTCCCGGGGTCGGAGTGGCGTGTGTACACGTGCTTATTTCCGGGGTCGGAGTGTCATGTGTACACGTGCTTAGTCTTTGGGTCTGAGTGGCATGTGTACACGTGCTTTTTCCCAGGTCGGAGTTGCATGTGTACACGTGCTTACTCCCGGGGTCGAAGTGTCATGTGTTCACATTTTTACTCCCGGGGTCGGAGTGGCATGTGTACACGTGCTTATTTCCGGGGTCGGAGTGTACTGTGTACACGTGCTTACTCCTGGGGTCGGAGTGGCATGTGTACACGTGTTTACTCCCGGGGTCGGAGTGGCATGTGTACACGTGCTAACTGGGGTCGTATTCACAAACCATTCTTGAGAATATGTCAAACTGAAGCTTATAAATCCAAATTGTAACCTTAGACATATAGTTTACCATGACAGATAGAATAATTGTGAGAGTTTATTCCTCTAAGGTGTCCCTGTATGCTTGCAAACTTTGGTTACAACTAATGGTCTCTAAGTATATTTTTTTCAAAAGTCATTCTTGAGTTCAAGTCTAAGAATATTCTTAAGAATGGTTGATGGATACCACCCCTGGTTCTAATCAGCAGAAACATATGTAGAACGTCATTTATTTTAGTTGGAACAATTGATTTCACAATCTATGTAAAATAAGTATTTTAAATTACATATACATTTTTATTAGATTATGATACATTTAGAAACAACGAGATAAGGTAATAAGTTGCAATATGGCTTGTCATTTGTCTGGTCGTGTGTTTTTTTTTTACTAAACCACTAAAATGACAAAGCTACACAATAGGAGTAAAAAATACAAAAATTCTCATTGTAAATTTTCTAGAAAAATTTATTCAAAATCTATAAATGAAAATCAACATTTCTAAGACGTGCAAATAAAGGCATATGTTATTTTGTTAACAACTTAACACTTTCCGTTATTTTCCCTTTTCAAGATAGTCAGATAAACAGTAATATTTTTTTTTTATTCTTGTGAGTTTCTCATGTTGTAAAGTTTTATTTGTAAAACGTTGATTTGTCAAAGAAAGTAATACTGTGTCTTTGCTGCATTCATCGGCAAAGTTCACATCCGAAAAATGACGAAATTCGCCGAGTATGTACGAATGTCAAAACCTGAGTCTGCTGCCTTATTAGTCCTTCGAAAATGATTTATAATATAAGTATATATGTACAAAGCTATACAACTATATAAACACAAAATATTGTAATAAAAAGTACAGAATATAAAAAGATATAATTTTTTATTTCTTTTTGTGTGTGTCTTTTCTTCTAACCAAAAAAATATAGTTGCTTGATCGTTCGCTTTTTAGAGCATGTGCGCATTCATTTGGTCTTTCTTGTGAAATAAATGCGCCACAAAAAAATCTAACATTTAAAAAATTAATGAGTTGATGTTGATTGCGCATGCGCAATTATCACGTGATGCTGTTGCGGATTTCCGGAAGTCTATTCGCGTGCCATAGATTGACTCTGTGCGCCGCCAAGTTCCTGAAATTGAAAAATAAACGCATAAAAGAAATGAAAACAAATTTCGAAATAGAACTTTTTTTTTCTAAATTCAATTCATCAAATATATGGTGACCCATTTAATCACCCGATCATTGTAATATGTCTGTGGGGTCGGGGTTGGTCATTCTTGAAACAGAACCTAATCTTTGAAAAAAAAGAGTAACACAATAAGCAATGTAAACTTGTTTAAATGGTAAATCTAATGAATTTGATAAACGAAGAGAGAGAGAGAGAGAGAGAGAGAGAGAGAGAGAGAGAGAGAGAGAGAGAGAGAGAGAGAGAGAGATTGCATAAATAAAAATTACATTAGTGTATATCAGTGAACTACTTTAATTTCGTGTTACCTAAACATTGCGTGCAAATAAATTAATTATTTTATAATCTAACCCTTTGTCTCCGTTATAAAGACTTGAAACATATTTTATGAAATCAGATATTCGTTTGGATCTATAGACTAACAAACTGAAACAATGAACAATTCCAAAATATCACGATAAGCGCTCTAACATAACACCTCATTCTATATTCTGACCTTCACAAACTGCTCCGTGATTTCGAAATGTATCATTTAATGATCACAATTTATTGAAGCTCGCCCATTGTCTTTTAAATTAAATGTGGTATTAATGACACCAGTGAACAACGCCGGGTATTCGTTCACCACAACCTGTATCACAGCCAATCTTCATTGTTATATGGGACAGGCCTGCTATAATAAACCAATATTGTGGTATTTTCTATTACGCTGTTGCTAGGCAATGGAGTGGGTAAAGTAATGATGATCCGCCATTGTATGTGTGTTCCCACGGCCGCATTATTGCTTGAGTTTTAACGACAATGTTAACCATTTGGGTGCAACATTTGGGTACAAAGGTTCAGATGTGAACTCATGCGTATACTTGTTGTGTATTAGTATGCTATGCTGGACAAATACTGACAAGCTCCGAAAACAATCTGGGCTAAAACTAAGAGCTAGAAAAAAATTTACTGTAGCCAGCTGAGAATGCATTGGCAAGCTGGGTGTAAATTGATTTGTTACCTGTGTAACACTGACCAGCTTCTGTATACACAACTAGGGTAGCAACCACATGTGTCATATACACAACAGCTAAGTATGCTCAGAGTCCATGTTTTAAGCCTCATGCCAAATAATCTACACATACACCGATCATCAGTACATACACCGATCATCTGCACATACATCGATCATCTGCACATACATCGATCATCTGCACATACGTCGATCAACAGCACATACATCGATCATCAGCACATGCAACGATCAACAGCACATACATCGATCATTAGCACATACGCCGATCATCTGCACATACGTCGATCACTGCACATACGTCGATCATCAGCACATACATCGATCATCAGCACAAACATCGATCATTAGCACATACGCCGATCATCTGCACATACGTCGATCACTGCACATACGTCGATCATTTGCTGGACATTTGTGCCAAGCCGATATACATGTACATGTACCGCCCAGCTGGACATTTGTACCAGCTACGTGCTAGGTCGAGACGTTTGTTTAGAGAAGCACGGGTTGAAGACAATCAACACAAAGCTATACCAACACTACTCTCTTCATAAGATACCATCCAAGTTTGATCATTTTAGCGTTTTACTGGTTTTGCGTCGTTGTGCCATTGATCTAAATACCGGCAGGGGACCAGCTAAACACGATTAGTAGCTGGATGAAACCGGTTGTGTACAAAGGGTCATCTCAAATAAGCTGAAATCCGCCATGCATATCAAACTTTGTAAACTGTACTTACAATTGTTGTAGTTTACACATGAATGGAGATCGGGACGAGAAATGTCTAAATCGGCCGAATAACAATGTTTGTCATAAGATATTTTATGGTACATTGTCAGGTGAGATGCAACACATTAAAAAGACGATACGTTTCTGTAAAAAAAAAAATTTTAAAAAAATTGTTAAATGAAGAGTTTTCGCCTTTTTTACGAAAATTGAAAAAAAATGTGGTCATAAACGGTCGGTGGAATATGTATGTTTATACAAGCTCCACATGTCTGCCAACGTCTATTCATTGCTAATGTTTGTATTTATGTCATGCCGATTTTAATTAAAATACTTCAGGAGAAAGTTTTGATTGAATTGCTTATTCCATCATGTCTTTTAAGCTCGTACAATTTAGAAAAATATAACTCGAAAGTCTTCCTGCGTATAACCAGTATAAAGTATATGTCTCTTGCTCACGGATAGCGCACATAGCCGTGGCGAGGATCGAACCCATGAACCTTGCACCGTGCTCTCCAAATTTATCTATTCGCTCCTTCAAGTATATTTCAGAGTTCATTTCTACCTTCATTAAAATAAGAAAACTGGTCACATATGTCTCTTTTTGTAAAATATATTTAAGAAGGAAACCGTTGTAGAATACTATCGCCCCTTTATCATATTCATCAAATGGATGATTTTTTTTTTAAAAAAAAAGAAATATTGTGTTTTTTGGCAAAATCATTTTGTTGATTTATTGATGATGTGAGAACTGACATTCCAACAAAGGATTCACATAGCTAATAGTGTCATAAACACGAAGAGTGGCGGAATGTGCCGAGTATGCAAACCTTGGCTCTCAGAGGAACAAATGTCGCTTAACGTGTAGCAAGATAATTCAGGTTGAAAGAAACCACATCGACTAAAATATACACGACTGTAATTATATGTGTACCAAAGCGTGCATTTACATTTACTATTGAAAAGAGCACCTTGTGAAACCTTGCAAATAAAACAAGAGGGCCAAGATGGCCCTATATCGCTCACATGACTGACCTTGAGTCACCCAACTTAAGTACATTATATTAAACATGTACACTCAAAATTCCAGAAAGACGAGATGGGCAAGTTGTTAAAATTTTGATTTGTTTTGCAGATGTAACAGATGCGTAGAAGAGTTCAAACTTGGTAGAGGTTCACCCAAGGTAAATGTCAGTGAAATTACATCAAAATCAGGTCAGTAGATTCTGACAAGAAGGCTTTTGAAGGTTTTTACTATAGCTGCCTACACGTTTGGAGACTGTTCCAAACCTAAGTCTTCGAACTAAGATAAAAATCCAGTTCCAGCACAAAACTTACCTGTTATGTTTGAGAAAGGTTTCAAACTAAAGCATCAGACTAAACTATTGTGCATGAAACAATCCACAGTTCCAGCACAATAAATATTCCTATGAGTTTCAAACACAAGCCTTCTCAAAGCCTATCGCTTAAAAGAATCTTTGTTTCAGTACACTCTCCCCCAAAAACTATTAAGCTCCTCCTCTGAGATTTCAAGTACACTTTGACACTGAAAATCTTAAGTAGACTTCTTGCTGGGAAGAAACTCGCTATAAATATGGTATTGCTTTATTATGAAACAGTAAACCATCGCTGTCTGAACCATAAAAACTCTGACTTTTATATAAAAAAAAACAACACCTATTTTAAAATGGTTCATGAATAATGAATAATATTTCAATCATTGATTATCATTGTATCATTCACTTTTTTATGATGAATTATCTTTTAAAACTTATCTGGTATAATATTGTATAATAATAGCAAAAAAAAGTTTATTTAAAGAATTTATTACCTCTTCTTATAATAATTGCTATATACAGACATTTATGCTATAAATCAAGGGCATTAATTTGACATAAAACTAACCCCACCCCCTGGTTGCCATGTTTTTTGACGAATCAAGATGGCTTGAACAAACTTGGTAGAGAGTCACCCAAGGAACATTTCTGTGAAATTATTTTAAAATCGAGCCCCCCTGGGGCCATGTTTTTTACGAATCAAGATGGCTGGAACAAACTTGGTAGAGGGTCACCCAAGGAACATTACTACTGTGAAGTGATATCAAAATTGTTCCAGTGGTTTCAGGGGAGAAGTTGTTAAAAGCTAAAAGTTAACGACGGACGACAGACGACGGACACCAGGCGATCACAAAAGCTCACTTGTGAGCCTTCGGCTCAGGTGATCTTAAAAGTGAAAGGTTCTCCAGGAAGACATCGCGAGAAACATATGAAACGGATAAAGGTTTCCACATCTTATATAGATCTATAATAAAGTCAACAGTTACTGAATAGGGTAGAACAAACAAAATGGGCATGGCTGAACAGGAGAGAACAATCAACGTGGACGTTTCAATTGAAGTTGATGCCTAGCAAAATATATTGATTTTGTTAAGCGCAGGATTTAACATCGTCTCTATTCGGTGCCTTGTATTCGTATACTATCACAAAAGCAATATGCAATAGGCGACGTTATTTGATATCAACAACTGAAGTTTAAGAATCACATTCATAATTTCAAGATTTTAGACTGTTAACTGCACATAGTTTAAATGACATTGGTTAAAGAAAGAATAAATCACTAGTCAAATAAGCCTAAGTATTTATCTGTGCACGTATTAATGACGTCTGTCTCACCTAGGAGATGAATGTTATTGAGCGTCTCATGTTCATGGACAGGCAATAAAAGCCGTGCAATTAGATACCTGTTTCAGTTTGACATTATTGGTTGAAATCCACACCATTTTTTGTTAGCGAATTTCTATAGATGTATTGTCACTGGCAATTCAGTTAGCAAAAAATGTCATAAACATGAGACTGAAATAAATATTAATTATTAGATATATTGCTTATAATCGAGATAATGGCGTGCAACAATTTCATCGATATAACACACAGTCGCTCTAACACTAAAAGCCCAAATAAAATTTAACAGTCTGATTTCAGTTTTATTCTCGTGACAAAGGGTTGCATAAACAGAAAACAGTTTCAGTTTTTCTAATTTGGTTATAACCGTTGTTCAACTTATTTTTGATAATACGCCTGTTCTGGTTGTTCACCATCGCATATTTTGCAGTTTTCTTTTGTTGATATTCACGTTTTTTTTTAGCAATAAGCCTATTTTGCTGTATTTGTTTGTATTTCATATAATTGTAAGCCCGTGTGGTTCCGGCTAAGAACAGAATCATTGCCGATCTCTGCAGAGGGGTACGAATCCTCCGAATGGGTGTCATGTTCATTTTATCATTTTTTGCCATGTTCACTATTGTGGTTAAAATATCAACCCCTGTGTAGTTTCAGGGAGCCATATGAGTGATGGCAAGAATAGGACCACTGTGGCTCATGCATGTCATAAGAAGCGACAATTTGAGTAATACGATAGAATTTGCTGAAACTCTGCAGTTCTGCAGGTATTAAGGTTCTAGGTTCATTCTGCATATTCATTTGTTGGTGTATTTTTGTTTAAATCTATATGTTAATTTGTTGTTTTTGAACATGTAGAGTGAACTTGGAATCTTCCTTCCTGTTGGCGTCGAATAACCTATAATGTGTTGGTACGCCGTAAAACCATATTCATTCATTTATTAATTCATATAATTGTATGTCTATGCCATATTTAAATTAATTTGAATGTGTAAATGGTCATAGGCAATGTTTTGCTGTTATGCCAATAAACTTGAGAAAAAAAACTTGTTAAAATACGCCTAGTCTGATTTGTTGTCTTCCCATGATCATTTCCGCTTAATTTGGTACTACGCTTATTTTGGTTGTCTTCCGCTGTACAACTTCGCTTAATTTATTTGTTCTCACTTGTCCAACTAGGGCTATTATTATTAATCTCCCCTGTTCAACTTCGCCTAATTCGTTTGTTTTCATCTGTCCAATTAGGCCTATTGTAATTAATCTTCACTGTTCAACTTCGTCTAATTTGTTTGTTCTCACGTGCCCAATTAGAGCTATTTTGATTGTTCTCCCCTGTTCGCTGAATTTGATTGACACCCCTGTTCAACTACGGCTATTTTTGTACTACGTCTGTTGTGTTTGTTTTTCCTTGTTCAACTGGGCTTAATTTGATTTATTTTCCTGTTTCTCTTTACACTGATGACGATCACACTTCATATGATTACGCACACATAGCCAATAGTCAGAAGTACTGTTGTAGATTTGCATCTTTAAATTAAGATATGGTTATTGATAAAACAAGCAATAAAACTGTGCCTCATTAAATGTTAACTTAACTTAACAGTCAAAGTATACAACACAATATCTTGAATCTCAAATTAAACATTAATTTTTAAATTTAAGGATGAGAAAATGAGAAATTTCTGTTTTACCGCAGTATTCTTAAGTAAAACTAGGGATCTATAAATAAATATCAGGACTTGACTTGTTATAAAAACATTAACTTTAGCTCTTTTGGGACCCATCAAGTCTCTTGTTTGTTTTTTTCAATAAAAACAATAATTTTGCACAAATGAATGGGAATTTCAAATTTTCCCTTAATATCCCAAAATGAAAGAGTGTTTAATAATTATTATATGTCCGCGCTAATTCTAGATGACATCATTTTGTATTTGATAAGATTGCCCAAAAGTATGTTTCGCGTATCATACTTTTAAAATTGTTTTAATAATTTGTCTCTATTTTTACATGGACTTTTTTATCAAGGGTAATTTATGTTACACCCGAAATATGAGCATCAGTATCTACATGGTATTATATTGCTTGCCAAACAGTTGAACTTACATCCCTTAAAAACAATAGAAAACACGTTGCGTGCTGATGTTTCAAATGCCAAGGTCATATATAGACCCTTAATTATAGTATGCGCAACGTTTTCTTCAAGGCGATGGGTAAAAAAAACAATTAAATTCGGCTGATGCGTGCATTCCTTAACTTATCTTTAATAACACTTGCAAACAATGGTGTAGTGACTAGTCCCAGAGCAGGAGTAACTTACAGTGTAACAAAGGGCGAATAGCGAACATCTTAAGTTACATTTATGTGTACCATTTATTTAAGTCGCCATTGCACTTATAGATAAAAATAATAATACAGCGCATGTATGTACACATTCAAACCAATCCAAATTCCCATCAATTGTAACTTATCTACTTAAGTATCGAACCTTTATTTAAATTAGATATAACATGCCAAAGTAATCAATATAATGACAGACGTCTGTAAATCGTCATATTGCAATGAGTATGCGTAACCAATAAACAAACGGTTTATTTATCCTGGATACGCATCGCGTGTTCCAACTTATCAAAAAGTCGATACACCTGGAATGACATGTGCTGTAAAACTATTCAATAAATCCATAAACTATTTGAAATGTTCAGTCAGACCTGTTCAAACA
The DNA here is from genome assembly GCA_029582155.1 of Panopea generosa. Classification (NCBI taxonomy): domain Eukaryota; kingdom Metazoa; phylum Mollusca; class Bivalvia; order Adapedonta; family Hiatellidae; genus Panopea; species Panopea generosa. The sequence continues at coordinate 24,056,017 of CM055909.1, read as the reverse complement.
CATATTACGTGGATCACACAGTGATACAGCTCTTCCGTGAGTTTTGCTTTATCACGTTTTACGTATTGACACAGAAGCGAGTTTTAGCTGAAACATTGCTTTGACTCGCCGATTGGCCATCTCCTTACACAGAAACAAGTATGAAGCATTGATTTGACTCAATGACTTGCAATCTTCTTACACAGAAACAAGAATCAAGCATTGATTGACTCGCCGATTGGCCATCTTCTAATACAGAAACAAGTATGAGGCATTGCTTTGACTCAATGACTGGCCATCTCCTTACACAGAAGCAAGAATCAAACATTGATTGACTCGCCGATTGGCCATCTTCTAATACAGAAACAAGTATGAAGCATTGCTTTGACTCAATGACTGGCCATCTCCTTACACAGAAACAAGAATCAAGCATTGCTTTGACTCGCCGATTGGCCATCTTCTAATACAGAAACAAGTATGAAGCATTGCTTTGACTCAATGACTGGCCATCTCCTTACACAGAAACAAGAATCAAGCATTGCTTTGACTCGCCGATTGGCTTTCTTCTAATACAGAAACAAGTATGAAGCATTGCTTTGACTCAATGACTGGCCATCTCCTTACACAGAAACAAGAATCAAGCATTGCTTTGACTCGCCGATTGGTCATCTTCTAATACAGAAACAAGTATGAAGCATTGCTTTGACTCAATGACTGGCCATCTTCTTACACAGAAACAAGAATCAAGCATTGATTTGACTCGCTGATTGGCCATCTTCTAATACAGAAACAAATATGAAGCATTGCTTTAGCTCAATGACTGGCCATCTCCTTACACAGAAACAAGAATCAAGCATTGATTTGACTCGCCGATTGACCATCTTACACAGAAACAAGAATCAAACATTGCTCTGACTCGCCGATTGGCCAGCTTCTAATACAGAAACAAGAATCAAACTACTTTGACTCGCTGGTTGGCGATCTTCTAACACAACCAAATCTCATGCACTGCATTGGCTCCCATACTGTCAATCTCCGCATACACACAGGCACACGCAGAAATTTCAGTATTGTTTCGTCACCAATTCAAGAACACGGGACAATAGATTTGGTATGGACTCGTGTATACAGTATATGATATAATACAGTATACAGCATATAGATGCATACCATCTTTGTTCGTATTTGACGCGTCCTTTGTTTATATATATATATAACAAGCCACGGACATTCATACGAATGTGAATCTTATCTAGTCATATCATGATGTTATCATTCATATCTGCAAAAACCTTATTATCAGCCTTTGAAAATCCAAAGATGACCGGGTGACCTATAAATAGGATGTCCCGCTGAAAATGTTGAATGTTCAGTAGCAAGCACACTGGTAGCGTGCATATTGAAATAGCTGGCTTTTGCACAATGAGTGAGCTACAAACCAGATAAAGATGGCCGGATGACCCGTTAATAATCTGTTCGACTGCGCATGGTCAGTGGCAAGCAGACGTTCCGTGTGTACATGTATATTTATTCGAGTTGGTTTTCTTATTATTGCAATCCGAATCAGAACACCTGGTTCGATTTTTATCGCGTCTCTGGCAATTTGCTTTGGTTTTCATAGTTCGTATATATACCGTATTCTCAATAGTAAAAACAAATGCAGCGCCAAAATATTTCCAGCGTTTGTCTTTTTGCCTACTCTAATTGCATTTATCGCGCAGTTGAATTTGTTATTTTTATTTTGATCTGTAACACGTTAAAGTTCTTTATCTAAAGCACCAATTAAAAGAACATCGAAAAGCGATTACATGTACCTATAAATCAAGTTGCAAGTAAAAGGTACAGTCTACCTTCATGATGTCAACCAATGATTATCGTGACACATGGATATATTGATTATTTTCTCTCATTGTTAGGAAATGATATTATTGTTTATTTTAGAACGAGCGGGACTCGAATCTACGACGTTAGCGGCGAGTGGTAAGTTATCTTGAGACAGCGCCTTAGGCCACTCGGCCACGGAGGACCCCTAAATGGGTTTTATACGTTCACACATCTACCATGTGTCCCTTGAGCACCTTGTAACAAAGTATTTCTAATCTGCATTTAATTTTCTTTTACTGAACTGCTTCGATATACTGCGTCGCTGACACAATGGGAGTTTATCTCAAGATAACACCCACGTGACCTTAAATTTAATCCATTATATCTGAAACAAAGTCACGTACGTTAATGACTTGAAAATAACTTCATAATTGCCATACGAGTCAATTGTTTTTTGATGTATCCGGAAATTGGCACTCTATTCTTCACTTATGCGTTTCACGAACCCCAGATAACTACTTATCATTTGATATACTGATACATACATATCCTTAAAGTTTCAATATATATAATTACATACACGTAAACAATGTCACATAAACCATGAGGATATAAAAACCCATTATTGCAAATTATACACACACGCTACTGATGAGAGTATTCATACAATAACAAAATTAGAGTTCAATTCTTGATTCTCTGATGATCAGGGTTTATTTAACATGTTGAGAGAGAGAGAGAGAGTGAAAAACAATAGGCCCAAGAGGGCCTGAGGACGCTCTACTGACTCATAGTGGCCATAGCACTTTTTGAAATTCTACTATGCAATAGAAACATCGGCCATCTTGAATTTTAGATAGAAAGAATAAATCTTTTGTATAGTCTCCTATGCAATTGAAACATCCATGTGAAGTTTCAATTTAATTGGCCTAGTGGTTTCAGAATAAATGAAAAAAAAGAGAGAATTATCTGTTTTCCCACAGTATCCCTATGTAAAATTCTAAGTCCCCTTACAGGGCCCCTATATATTTTAGCCCCTAAATTCTTATCTGCAATCAAACCCCTACACTTAGGGATAATTTATATCAAATATGTACAAATCTGACATACCGGTTCTTAAGAAAACAATTTTACTAATTCCCAATTTGTACCCTTTTGGGCCCCCTCCTGACCCCTTAAGACATAGGAACCCAGTCATTTTTACAAATCTTAACCTCCTTCACCTAACAATGTTTAAGTGAAAATCATTTCCATTTAAAAAAAAAAAATATTATATTGACATGTGTCCTCAAAATTGAACTCTCGGGACAGGGTCATTTTTAACCCTAGGGACACCATTTGAACAAATCTAACAGAACTATAGTTGGTCATTATTACTACATAAACATTTTGAACATCTGTTGGGCCGTTCATGAGAAGAAGATTTTTTAAGTTTTGGACTATTTTTAGTAATGGCGGCCATCTTGAATTTCAGATCGAAAAATAAAATCTTCGGTATAGTCTCCTATGCAATAGAAACACCCATGTGAAGTTTCAGTTTAACTGGCCTAGTGGTTTTAGAACAGATGAAAGAAAAAGAGAACTTTCTGTTTTCCCATAGTATCCCTATGTAAAATTATAAGTCCCCTTACAGGGCCCCTATAAATTTTAGCCCCTAAATTCTTATCTGCAATCAAACCCCTACACATAGGGATAATTTATGCAAAATATGAACAAATCTGACATACCGGTTCTTAAGAAACCGAATTTAGTAATTCCCAATTTGTACCATTTTGGGGCCCTTCCTGACCCCTTAAGACAGTGGAACCCAGTCATTTTTACAAATCTTAACCTCCTTCGCCAAACAATGCTTCTGTGAAGATATAGGCAAAATCATTTCCATTTAAAAAAAAAAAATATATATATATATATATATTATAATGACATGTGTCCCCTAATTGAACCCGCGTGGCGGGGTCATATTTAACCCTAGGGACACCATTTGAACAAATCTAACAAAACTATAGTTGGTCATCATTTCTACATAAACATTTTGAAAATCTGTTGGGCCATTCATGAGAAGAAGATTTTTTAAATTTTGGACTATTTTTAGTAATGGCGGCCATCTTGAATTTCAGATCGAAAAAAAAATCTTCTGTAAAGTCTCCTATGCAATAAAAACACCATGTGAAGTTTCAATTTAATTGGCCTATTGTGCTGCTAACAGACAACAGACATCAGACGACAGACGACGGACGATAGACAACGCGCCTTTGGCCAGTAGAGCTGAAAAACAAACAAACAATATATATATATAGAGAGAGAGAGAGAGAGAGAGAGAGAGAGAGAGAGAGAGAGAGAGAGAGAGAGAGAGAGAGAGAGAGTGAGACAGACAGTATTCAAACTTACATTTGCTTCTTGTATTAAAGCACAAAGACCACAGAACCAGTGCATCAAGCAATCCATTCCAAACGAACCCTGAAAAATAAAAATAATACAAACATTAGTCACGTGACAATTTAAAACACGAATATTTCGGTTAATAAAGACAAAATGCCTGTGCACAAAGACACGGATGTCCCCGCAATACATAGATTAGTATAGTAAACCTTATCGAAAATTAAGTCGACTCCTGTTAATAGATCTTTTTCTGAATATTGGGGCATTAAAATCGCTGTAAATGTGAACAAAAAGTGATAAGTTATAACAAGGTCGGGTTATTATTGGGAATGAGTGGTCGTGGTAAGTTATAACAAGGTCGGGTTATTATTGGGAATTAGTGGTCGTGGTAAGTTATAACAAGACCGGGTTATTATTGGGAATGAGTGGTCGGGTAAGTTATAACAAATCCTGGTTATTATTGGGAATGAGTGGGCGTGGTAAGTTATAACAAGGCCGCGTTAAGTTATAACAATGCTGGGTTATTATTGGGAATGAGTGGGAGTGGTAAGTTATAACAAGGCCGCGTTAAGTAATAACAATGCTGGGTTATTATTTTGAATGAGTGGTCGTGGTAAGTTATAACAAGACGGGGTTGTTACTGGGAATGAGCGGGCGTGGTAAGTTATAACACGGCCGGGTTATTATTGAGAATGAGTGGGAGTGGAAAGTTATAGCAATGCCGTTTTAAGCCTTAGATGTGTTGAAAATAAAGCATTATACGAAATAATTTCACTTTGCCACTGGTTAACCGCTAAGCGGATCGCATGTTTCGCTGGCTGCCCTTAAATAAATGAAATAATGTTGAAAGGACGAACTAAACATGCAAACACAACTAACATTTCTTGTGAGACCTCCAAGTTTCCACGCCCACTCATTCTCAATAATAACTCGGCCGTGTAACTGATTAGGGTATAAGTTTACTGCGCAAAGAACTGCATTGTTTTTACTAAAAAAAAAAAAACAAGTAGCCTATGTTGCAAATTAATAGCACGCATAAGGGAATACTAGTTTTGCATTTTTAATTAATAAAATGTCAGACTGACCGGTTTTTACCCTCAAGATCAATGAATTGGCAAATGGCATGTAAATATTAAGAAGAAAAGTAGGTCAATACAGCGTTCTTATCGCAGTAGATAATCTAATTGGCTTTCCTTGGCTAATATCGCATTAGATGTCCGTCGAATGCCAGCGTGACACCTTCAGCGTGTCGAAACTGTTACGTCATTTAGACAGCGTATCAAACCATCAAAGTTGCCAAAACAGTGTTGTAAAACTGTTAATTAGGATTCACAGTACGTGAAGTGTTTAATGTAGAGTAAAATAAAACACATGGGGTTACGTGGCGGAGGGACTGAAGTGAAGTGCCCATATATCAATGACAGGCCCGCCGATCCCGACAACTTGAATCAAGATTGCTACAAGAGGGCGAACGTTTCAAAGAGCAGTTCCGCATTCCAAAACGTTCTCCACAAATCAAGTCACATGTAAGAATGCTTACAGGCCATATAAATCTGAACATTATTTGAGAATATTTAACAAAACAATAATGGTAAAAGTTCCACACATGATTAAGTCTATTTAAGACTAGTATGTTCGTTGTATAGTTATTTACAAAGAGTACAACAATACTCGTTCCAATGCACGTGCACATTGTTTCAGTGTGTTTTCGTTTTATAGCTGTGGTCAATAAATCAGTAAATATAAACAGTTGTACACGTATTTAAACAAATCGTCTGAGAGACATATATGTAACACAAGTATTGCACTATGTTCTTTTATCTTTAATATAGCGAAATAAAGGTAACTTTTGATAAGTCCTCTTATATAACTTTGTTAGATAACACCAAATATAGAAATATTATCGCAAAAATAAGATTGTCTAGTCATTGAAACGGGCAGATATATGAATATTGTAAGAAGTCAGAGGAAATGCTAGTTATGCACCTTAGACGATATAGATGATTAAATAAAAATATCATTTTATTTTGTTATGTCTATACCGATTTAAGAAAAGCGTACATTCCAAAATACAATTTGAATAAACCAAGTGTTTTTAAATTGATTAATCTTCTGAATAAGAAACCATTGTTAATATAGCAAGCACAACTCGATTTCACACCTTTATGTGAGAAGGTTTGCCGACCTCTGGAGGGACGGGAAGTTCTACCCTTCATCCAGAAATCGAACTGATTTCGCCATCTATATCTTGCCAGTTGTGAAAATGGCGTTAAACCCTATTAAAATAACAATGGCACTTTCAAAACAATTAGATGTATTTCCGACAGGACTTTGACCCTTTACTTCATATAGACGCCTTTGGACACCTCTAATATTGAAAGCATTAATTCACCACGTATCAGCAATGGATGAATTATGTTAATATTAACTGACAGAGTGGAAAACAGTGCGTGTTCAGATGGCTCGAAAGGCCTTCTTTGATTGGTGCGGGAAAACGCGTATCTATAAAGTAAAGGCTTAAACAGCTATGTCCGTTGTCCAATCTCTGACATGACTGGGTAGCAGACAAACACAGAACACGTACACATGGATGTGATCAACGGCAGCCAATTAATGTATGCGCGCTTGGAGGAAACAGAGATGAATGGCGGCGAGCAGGATAGTTCAGCACGAATATCGTGTTCTAAAATGTCAATAAATAAGTTACTGACTACAATTATACTGCTATCGTAGTCACAGTTTACGCGAATCGTGACTAATTCCAGGAATTAATCAAATCCCGCTCTACAAAATGTCACCATAAGCGGATCCTCACGTTTTTTGTCAAAGTAGATGCAAGCAAACAATAAAATGCAATATTTGCTTGCAAGCACAGTGACGTCACGTTAGAGGTAAAAGAGGAAGCAAATGGCGGTTTTGTTTACCTTCCTGGTGAAGTAATACGGAAGTTTAAGTGTGATATGTCCGACCTATCGCGTATATGGACTTTCATTATACGAATCTTGACTTCCACCAAGCCAAAGCGATGTGCCATGTGTCGCAACATCCACACGTCTCCATTTAAACCGTGTAACGACTCTTATATAGGATCTATTTATTATGGTGGCATACTTATGCCACCAGTTATCCACTTACCTAACGCGATAAGTTCCTAGTTAAACACATATTTTTTTGCAAAAAATAGTTTCTAGTTTAGATAAATATCTTAACTAGAATAAATGTATGTTAGTGCCCATTACTGCCACCACTTATCTAGTTAACTATTACACATGCCCGGATCCAGATTTGACAAGCCCTGGGCATCGGGCTATCATATTCTTCGAGCACTGACTTATGTGATTCTATGAAAGTGTATATACGGTTATTTACTAAACGGATGTTTTTGTTGTATCATTACGTTTATTGAATATACAAATTGAAAAAGAATGGCTGAACTTTACAACAAGTGTTTATCTTCAATCACTACTGCCTTCAACCGTTACCGGTAGGACAAAACATTTCATAGATGTTACAAAATCCACAAGAAATGAAGCAAAACATTAAAAAGCTATATCCCAATTGATATGGCAAAACAACAGATGCCGGCTAATGGAAATGTAAACCAAGCTAATTTTACTAAAAAAACATTAGAAAATATACTAGACAACACATAAACTATATGGTCTCAGCATAAAAATAAAAGTAAACATCCTTAGCTATATTTAAAATTCCCTCAACCATATGCGCTGCTTTACAACCAATCGTAACCACTCGGCCCTTTCTGAGAAAAAGGGAATGCTTTGTGATATATTGAGTAAAAACCGAAGTATTCCGATTATTAAATAACTGGTACTAGTTATCCAGTTAGATATGTGTTTGCAGTTGCAGAGCAGTAAACAGGCATCTTTTCGCTTTAAGATATTTATCGTAACTGGAAACTTATTGCGTTAGTTAACTAGATAACTAGATAGTTTTCGCAGTAGTTAACTAGATAAGTGGTGGCAGCAAGTGGCACTAACAGTGATTTTTTTAATTATGTTATTTATCGTAATCGAAACTTATCATGTTAGTTAACTAGATAACTAGATAATTTTCGCGAAAATTAAACGGTTTACTAGAAACATATCGCGTTAGTTAAGTGGATAACTGGTGGCAGAACTATGGCACCATAATTAATGTTATAATCTTTAAAAAAATGTTCTGCAAATGTGACTGTGCATGTAACCATGGTAACTGAAGGGCTCACGTGGCGTCAAATATCTAAATATAGATCACTATCAATGAAGGGTGGTTGTATGACACAAGGAAAAAAGGTTTACAGGGACATTTAAGCAGAACAGTTTCCTTAATTAACTTAAATAACCGAAACCTTTCACATATTGAATCGTAAGTTTCCCCCATTTTATAATATGGTTTACATAAGATATTTTATTGTTTCATTCTGAATTTCTCACATACTTAATGGGATTGAGATGTATTTTACTGTTACAAAATATGAAATAAAATATAGTATTTATCATTTGTCATAGTCAGCGGCGACAGTATACGCTGGTTCTTGTCGCAGTGGTAAGGTTTATGTGATGGGGTGGGGAGGGGAGGGCGTTCTTGCTCCAGTGGTAGAGTTTATGTGATGGGGTTGGGGTGGGGAGGGCGTTCATGCTCCAGTGGTAAGGTTTATGTGATGGGGTTGGGGTGGGGAGGGCGTTCTTGCGCCAGTGGTAGGGTTTATGTGATGGGGTGGGGAGGGGAGGGCGTTCTTGCGCCGTGGCTAGTTCGGGTCGTTGATACGCCGGTATCATCCCCCGCAAATACGCCACTAGGGCGCCGGGGGTGGGGAATGTTGGTACGCTGGTTCTTGTGTCGGATTTTCAGTAAAATCAACTAATACAATTTGGAATTGAGGAGCAACTGCAGCACCTTGAACACTTCACTGGATCCACGAATGTTATACAAAGATATCAGTATACTTGAATATTATAATAGTATGAATTGCTGGCGACAAGGTATTTGGAGACTGATTTAATTAAGTAAGAAATCGGACACACATTCTGTAAAAGCAGGATCGGTTTTTTTGTGAAGTAACCTTCCTCGCTCAACGTTTGCTGAGGGAATGTATTAGATAGATGATCGCATACTACAATATATTGTGTGTAGTATAAACAAATAGAGGCGAATGTCACATCGTTGATCTGTTATCAGATAAATCGGTCACAGTATAAATTGCTGTCATAAACCAGAGACATAGACACAGAGCTCTGCGTCTATCTCTCTGCATAAACAGAGGCGGGTCTAGGATTTCATGTCAGTGGAAATGGGGTTTGAGCGGTGGAAGTATTGGTGCGGACAGGCTCCCTCACGTGAACATTTGAAAACAAAGTCGCCAAATGGTACAATCTGATGATATTTGCTACTACAGGTTCTGTCCTTTTAGAGCAGAAAACCGACAGCATGGCAGTCATTACAAGAAAAAAGGAGAAATAAACGTATCAACCTCGAAATCGCCGCATTAATATATCAAATCGACTTACATGCATACATCAATATTATAAACATTTATTACGAAATAATTTTTTTCCGAAAAAATCCACCGAACTGGCTTCGAAATCCATTTAAAAAGCGGGGCGGTAGTGTAATTGATACAGTGTTGGCCGTTCACGCCAGAGGTTGCGGGTTCGATCCCCCGATCGATCCGATGCCTCCTTATAAAACAACACTCAGTACTGGTTCTACCCAGGAAGCGGACTCGGAAGCGGTTCATATATAAAAGCTCTGAGCTTTCATCGCAAGCGAGCTTAAATAAATTAGTACAAACTAAATCCATTTAAGTCCCAAATATCATGCTTATTCCATCTTTAGTGACTGTTGAGACTACTTTACCCCACCCGTCCTTGATCGATAAAACTGAGCGTTATCTTTAACATCTTTATATATATAATTCCGCTATGTGCAGCTGCCTACATTTGCGATGCGAACAAATATATAAAGTTGCCGACGATAAAACTGATATATAAATCAGTTCAAATTTCACATAGTACATCTCCGTGGAGTTTACTGTTAACCGGTTTATGTAGACAAAAATATCGAAACTGGAAGAAATACAAATGTTAAAAAAAAGGCCACGCCCTAAAATAGCAAACCTTTGTGTAAATTTTGTTTTAAATTTACAACTTTACAAAAATAAAAGAAAACAACTGTTGGTATTGATAATGGTAACTTGAATGTATCCGATCAGATGCAATAAAATTTAATTAATAAAAAATTATAATTTGTTTTTATGGCATGCATCGTCTTATAAACCATTAAAGTCATCGTCATCTATATGTTAATTCAATAAGTCTAATTAAAATAAATATGATGCACTTACATCGATTCCTTTCTGTTCCCTGACCTTGCCCCTTATCTTTGCTCGTGACCAGATTCCGATGGGGCCCAATATTGACAAGAATCCGTATAAAAAGCACCCCTCCCCGACTTTCTCGGCCGTCTGTCCAGCGGTCAAGCAAGGCACAAAATAGGTTATAATACACACTCCGCAATTGCTAAAGCAACCGAACAAACCATTTTGCCATTCACCCATTTTGTGATTTTATTCTTAAGTCTGGTTTTAAAATAATCTAACTCCACAGGTCCACACCCTTCGAATAGTTCCCGATGAATGAAGAAACAACCAGTTTTGAAAAAGACGTCCGCCCGCTCCAGATGTAACTAATGCGTCAGTGGACCGGGATTTTGATTGGCTGTTTGTAAGTAAGGGTAGCCAGATGTATAGGCCTCACACCGATATGATATAGAGTATTATAGTCATAAATTTATTTAATTTAGGGTACAATATAGCAACTTTGTTTGCAATTCGGTGTTACTAAACGCAGTCGTCATATGTTTTGTTTTGAAGGGTACAGTTAAGACCAGTGTCATACACGTACGATTGTATGAATGGGATCAACAATATGCATTATTTATATATATTCAGTTGATAAAAACAATAACAAAGACCAACAAGGTTGTGCCCGTCTGTATTAGAGCGACATCGGTAACGTTACAAAGATCAAGATCGGAGTAGAAGAACTATGGAGCATAATAAGCATTATGCTTTCGTTCCAATCCTCAAATGTTTTGTCATTGTATATACATGCAAACGTTGTAAATATCATGAATAAAAATATGTTTAAACTAGTAGAAGTACTACTTCTAGTAGTAGAAGTACAAGTAGTAGTAGTAGTAGTAGTAATAGTACTTGTAGTCGTAGTAGTAGTAGTAGTAGTAGTAGTAGTAGTAGTAATAGTAGTAGTAGTAGTAGTATAGAAGTACTACTAGTAGTAGTAGAAGTACAAGTAGTAGTAGTAGTAGTAGTAGAAGTAGTAGTAGTAGTAGTAGTAGTAGTAGTAGTAGTTAGTAGTAGTAGTAGTAGTAGTAGTAGTAGTAGTAGTAGTAGTAGTAGTAGTAGTAGTAGTAGTAGTAGAAGTACAAGTAGTAGTAGTAGTAGTAGTAGTAGTAGTAGTAGGTGTAGGTGTAGTAGTAGTATAGTAGTAGTAGTAGTAGTAGTAGTAGTAGTAGTAGTAGTAGTAGTAGTAGTGGTATTGGCAGCAGTAGTAATAGTGATAATGGTATTAGCAGCAGTTGTAGTGGTAGTGGTATTAGTAGCAGTAGCAGTAGCAGTAGCAGTAGCAGTAGCAGTAGAAGTAGAAGTAGTAGTAGTATTAGTAGTAGTAGTAGTGGTATTGGCAGCAGTAGTAATAGTGATAATGGTATTAGCAGCAGTGGTAGTGGTATTAGCAGCAGTTGTAGTGGTAGTAGTAGTAGTAGTAGCAGTAGTAGTAGTAGTAGTAGTAGTAGTAGTAGTAGTAGAAGTAGTAGTAGTAGTAGTAGTAGTGGTGGTGGTCGTGGTGGTGGTGGTCGTGGTAGTAGTAGTAGTAGTAGTAGTAGTAGTAGTAGTAGTAGTAGTAGTAGTAGTAGTAGTAGTAGTAGTAGTAGTAGTAGTAGTAGTAGTAGTGGTATTGGCAGCAGTAGTCATAGTGATAAGGGTATTAGCAGCAGTAGTAGTGGTAGTGGTATTAACAGCAGTTGTAGTGGTAGTGGTATTAGCGGTAGTGGTATTAGTTGCAGTAGTAGTAGTAGCGGTAGTGGTATTAGTAGCAGTAGTAGTGGTAGTGGTATTAGTAGCAGTAGTAGTAGCAGTGGTAGTGGTATTAGCAGCAGTGGTAGTAGCAGTGGTAGTGGTATTAGCAACAGTTGCACTAGTAATAGTAGTGGTATAAGTGGTATTAACAGCAGTTGTAGTGGTAGTGGTATTAGCGGTAGTGGTATTAGTTGCAGTAGTAGTAGTAGCGGTAGTGGTATTAGTAGCAGTAGTAGTGGTAGTGGTATTAGTAGCAGTAGTAGTAGCAGTGGTAGTGGTATTAGCAGCAGTGGTAGTAGCAGTGGTAGTGGTATTAGCAACAGTTGCACTAGTAATAGTAGTGGTATAAGTGGTATTAACAGCAGTTGTAGTGGTAGTGGTATTAGCGGTAGTGGTATTAGTTGCAGTAGTAGTAGTAGCGGTAGTGGTATTAGTAACAGTAGTAGTAGTAATAGTATTAGCAACAGTAATATTAGTTATAGTTGTGCCGTTATGCTGGTTGAGATACAATGAGACACCGTGTGATAAAGTTACATACTATTACAGCACTTTCCAACACTAATGTATTATTACTATCGGTGCTAAAGGGTTCACTCAGAACTAGTCTCATCTGTTTATCTGCTTAATTTATTCATGTCACACATTTTGTGACACTTTTATCATTATCAGGCCAAACCCTGGACGCACACCATGTGACAATACGTATAAGTAAACAAACCAGAAAGCGGAAACAAATCGGATTTAACCGGAAGTAATTGTTAGTGATGCGCCCAGGGCAGAAACACATACTGGTAACTTCCTATTGTTAATTCATGTTGACACTTTGTGTAATACATGTGCACTGACGGATATAAAGGTAGGATGAGGGCAGATGATACGGGCTACGCTTCCGCACGCTTCTGCACGCTTCCGCACGCACGCACGCACGCACGCACGCATGCACCACGTCCGCTATGTTGTTTAACCGGTATTTACATGTGTTTAGAGGACCGGTGTTATACTATCCCTTTCTCAAATCTCTGTATATTGAATTGAACAGCATGGTAGTTCTTGCCATTCTGTTTTGAAAGCCAGGCCTGGTTCTCTCAGTCGGTAGCGCGTCTGACTATCGGGGTCCTGAGTTCGCGGAATCCCCGCTCGGTCAGTCTTCGTGATGATTGATATGCGACATTCCGTCTCATTGTCATGTGTTTCTCACCGCTGATTTAAGTGCGAACTTTATCAATTACTTGCGGAAAAAGGTACTGGTTAACCTTCTAGGGTCCCACGAATGAGTGGTTAGGTTAACTGATCATCTGTTAGCCCTAATTGATATAAAAAATAACGCTAAATATTCAAACAAACAAAACTGTTTCTTACAACGAAATAAACAGTAAACCGCTTGCAAAATGGTCATTTTACCTACAACTGCACTTTGAGCCCAGTTGTATAGTTAACTATATGCAGCACTTGTTCAACACACACATATATATATAATATATATACATATATACTTGTTTTCTTATTTGCAATCATTTTCTGCAGTCCTGTGTTCACGGGGTGTTATAGGATCTAGCTTTGATTGATAATTTACAATAATGCAACTGTTTGTGTCCTGTTTTCTAACATAGAACCAGTTTGGCGTCCATGTTGATTTAATAGTTAAGGTAACGCATCTGGATTTATTATTCGCCGCCAGAATATATTTGTATTGCTGATTGGACTACTTGGAACAAACATTCTTTTATTTAGAGATTAACACGCTGTTGTTGTTGTTGTTGTTGTTGTTTGTATTATTTTATAATGTTAATTTGACCATTTAAAAAAAAAGTGTCACTAAAATAAATACTGGCATACATCCTGAAACTTCTCCCTAAATTGGCAAGACTCCACTAAATCTCTCCCTAAATTGGTAAGACTCCACTAAATATATTCTATTTGGTGTTTATTTTTAATACAGTAAATCTGTAAATAATTTATATGTGCTTAAAAGCTGATAGGTTTAATTTCAGCATCATTTTTTATCTTTTTTTTTAAATCTTTTTATGGTGTTTGCCTCTCTAACACGCTTGGAATTGTAACACAAGCATCCATGCCTTGCAGTTTTATTTGTTTCTCATGTAGTGTGCATGTATATACGTCTCGCACGACACTTAATTTTGCACTGTTCTACATACAAAGAAATGCACTTCTCGAACACTGGATACATTACTTATGGTTCTAGAAGTGCCTTATTCCTATCGATGGTTCTCTGCTGGTCCAATTATGCAGAAAAAACATGGGATTGATCAGGTTGCTTTTTTCAGAATTTCGATGGTTTGATGGCACACCTTCATTTTTGACAATTCTTCCCATTTGTTGCAGTGTATCACTACGCATTTTTAAACTGTCATAGCGTCAAAAACAGTTCTCAATGTCTTCCAAACTTGGCAGAAATCATAAAAAAGATTCAATGTTCCCACGTGCACAAAAATTATGACATTTTATGCATTTTAGAAAAAATGTCCAACCGCTTTACACAGCACCAATTTCTTTGGCGTAATAATCCGTCATGTAAGGGATGTAATTCTTAAGTGTGTTAGACCTCGTTTAGTTGTATATATATATATATATACATATCTTACAATTGCATATATAGCTCTTGAACTTGATGTGCCCATTTTGAGAATGCAGATCTAATCCTTGACCTATTCTGTGAGTGCGGCAATTTTGTTTTCGAACAAACAAATGTTTATAAATTCCACACAGAGAAGTTGAACTTTAATTAACACAAATTAACAATAACTCGTGCAAATTTAAGATGGAAACAGACAAAAAATGTTAATAAAAACTTTAGGACAGGGATTTTATCCAATGGAAGGTAAGTAATAGATACGCACTTGTTCACAACATTGTTACCGAAGCAGATATCTACAGGCTAAGTGAAGAAAGAAAAGATTTTTTTTAAATAATATATTTACAATACATTATCAGCTTGCCAAAATGTTACCTGATGATCCGCCATATACCGGAAATGCCTCCATCTTGAATTTGTTTAAGTTAAAACCATTGGCGTTTCCAAGAGACAGCTTAATTTAAACTTATTTATTTAAAGTTATTACAACTAAGACAAATCACGCTCGAAGTCTTCCTGGGTAGAACCAGTACTAAGTATATTCGGAAAAAGTGTCTTGTTCAAGGACACCACACACAACCGTGTAGGAGGATCGAACCCACGACTCTCCGATCATGGGTTCGGTGCTCTACCACTGGACAGCGCGCTCCACAACCCAAGAGAAAGCGGACATTTTCAACGTAACACACAGTTGTGTTTCAGTAGCGTCGTTCATGGTTTCTGACATTATTTACAGCAATGACTGACTAGTATATATACAAGGAAAAGCAACTCATTGAAACTTTATAAGAGCTCGCGTATTTACGCAAAATCTCGTTTACAAATATTTCAAATTCCATTCATCATAGGAATATAAATAAAAAATTGTGCCATGCATGAAAAAATATATTAACAAAACGACAACATTCCTAACAAACTGTGTCGAAATTGTTATATTATCTGATTACAAAATGTATATATACGTAATGCAACTAAAACCAACAACAAATACTGGAAATATACTACGCGTGCTATTTTATCAATTTTTAATTAGGAGATGCGAATTGTCTATCCTTCTCTATATTGGTTCTGTAAACAGCTAGTGAAATGGACAAGATCAATACAAGTTTATGCATGGGCTGCACCAAACATTAACATTGTGACAACGAAATCAAACCACGGATTCAATCAACTGTAATCGATATAGAAACACTTTATTTGTTTTTTATTGGTAGTAAACACGGTTGCTGCGCAGGCGCGTATCTCTCATAAATATTCATAAAATAAAAAGTGTCTCGTTCCATCTAACGATCACAACTTCACTTATACATAAATGTACATGCTTTCATATTTGAATACATGTCACGAATAATTCGTGACATTTTAGCATTAACACCTAATCGATTAAGTTTAAACCATAAACCATTCTGATAAATACTATCAATAGTTTTCTTTAGGTCTACAAAGGTACAAGCTAAGCTGTCATTTTTAACAATACGTTTGTATAATAGAATTAAGTACAAATATTACGTTAAACAGTCGACCTTCCACGTCTAAATCCAAACTGAGCGTCACTCAGAATATTATTATTTTCAATCCAAGTATTAATTCGCTTATTTAAAATACCAGTAAACACTTTAGATAAACAACTAACTAAGCTTATTCCCCTATAATTATTAACATCGTCCGGGTCATTTTTCTTATAAATACAATATGCTATATTTATCGTGTATTGCAAGGAATTATATAGAGGGATAAAATAGCTCAATACCGTAACCGAGACCGTGACCGTGACCGTGACCGTGACTAAGACCGTGACCGTGACCGTGACCGAGACCGAGACCGTAACCAAGACCGTGACCGTGACCGTGACCGTGACCGTGACCGTGACCAAGACCATGACCGTGACCGTAACAGTGACCGTAACAGTGACCATGACCGTGACATCACCGTCAACGTGAGCGAGACCGTGGCCGTGGCCGTGACCGTGACCGTGACATTAATACAAGAATTATTAATTATTTTGCTCAAAACTGCAATGTTTTCAATTCATCTCAATTGTCAACTTCTCAGTTGTTATTGGACATTTATTATGTTAAGTAAAAAAATATTAATCTGCACTCCTAAGATGAATGGAAGCTGAGATAATTAAAAATGATATATCGCGAAAAACTGATATATACAATTCCATCGTCATAGCGCATAAAATGACCTTAATGTGCTTCGATGTATTGTTACAGCGCCAATAGAGCACCGATACAGCACCGATGCAACACCGATACAACAGTGGTACAGCAACAATACAGCACTGATACATCACCGATCGATACAACACCGATACATCACCAATATAGAACAGGTACAGCACCAATACAACACAAATACAACACCGATACAGTACCAATATAGCACAGGTACAGCACTGGTACAGCACCAAAACAACATAAATACAACACCGATACATCGCCAATATAGCACAGGTACAGCACTGGTACAGCACCAATACAACACAAATACAACACCGATACATCACCAATATAGCACAGGTACAGCACTGGTACAGCACCAATACAACACAAATACAACACCGATACATCACCAATATAGCACATGTTCAGTACTGGTACAGCACCAATACAACACAAATACAACACCGATAAATCACCAATATAGCACAGGTACAGCACTGGTACAGCACCAATACAACACAAATACAACAACGATACAGCACCAAGTTAGCACAGGTACAGCACTGGTACAGCACCAATACAACACAAATACAACACGATACATTACCAAGTTAGCACAGGTACAGCACTGGTACAGCACCAATACAACACAAATACAACACCGATACATCACCAATATAGCACAGGTACAGCACTGGTACAGCACCAATACAACACAAATACAACAACGATACAGCACCAAGTTAGCACAGGTACAGCACTGGTACAGCACCAATATAACACAAATACAACACCGATACATTACCAAGTTAGCACAGGTACAGCACTGGTACAGCACCAATACAACACAAATACAACACCGATACATCACCAATATAGCACAGGTACAGCACTGGTACAGCACCAGTACAACACAAATACAACAACGATACAGCACCAAGTTAGCACAGGTACAGCACTGGTACAGCACCATTACAACACAAATACAACAACGATACAGCACCAAGTTAATACAGGTACAGCACTGGTACAGCACCAATACAACACAAATTCAACACCGATACAGCACCAATATAGCACAGGTACAGCACTGGTACAGCACCAACACATCACAAATACAACACCGATACAGCACCAATATAGCACAGGTACAGTACTGGTACAGCACCAATACAACACAAATACAACACTGATGCGTCACTTATATAGCACAGGTACAGCACTGGTACAGCACCAACACATCACAAATACAACACCTATACAGCACCAAT
Source organism: Panopea generosa (assembly GCA_029582155.1). Classification (NCBI taxonomy): domain Eukaryota; kingdom Metazoa; phylum Mollusca; class Bivalvia; order Adapedonta; family Hiatellidae; genus Panopea; species Panopea generosa. The sequence continues at coordinate 24,037,708 of CM055909.1, read as the reverse complement.
ATAGCACAGGTACAGCACTGGTAGAGCACCAATACAACACAAATACAATACCGATACATAACCAATATAGCACAGGTACAGCACTGGAAGAGCACCAGTACAACACAAATACACACAGATGCATCACTAATATAGCACAGGTACAGCACTGGTAGAGCACCAATACAATACAATTACAACACCGATACAGGACCAATATAGCACAGGTACAGTACTGGTACAGCACCAATACAACACAAATACAACACCGATACATCACATATATAGCACCGATATAACACAAATACAACACCGATACAACAGCGGTACACCACCGATACAGCACTGATACAGCACAATACAGCACCGATCGATACAACACCGTTACATCGCCAATATATCACACTACAGCACTGATACAGCACCAATGCAACACAAATACAACACCGATACAACACCAATATAGCACCGATTCAGCACCGATACATCATCAATATAACACCGATACAGCACCGATACAGCACTGATACAGCACCGATACAACAGTGGTACAGCAACGGTACAACATCGATTCATCACCGATACATCACCAATAAAGCACTGGTACAGCACCAATACAACACAAATACAACACCGATACATCACCAATATAGCACCGATACAGCACTGATACAACACCAATACAACACAAATACAACCCAAATACAACATCGATACATCACCAATATAGCACCGATACAGCACCGATACAACACAAATGCAACACCGATATATCACCAATATAGCACCGATACAGCACTGATACAGCACCAATACAACATAAATACAACACCGATACATTACCAATATAGCACAGATAAAGCACTGGTACAGCACCAATACAACACAAATACAACACCGATACAGCACCAATACAACACCGACATAACAGCGGTACAGCAACGGTACAGCACCGACATAACACCGATCAGCACCAATCTAGCACAGGTACAGCACTGGTACAGCACCAATACAACACAAATACACAATACAGCAACAATAAAGCACCGATACAATACCGACACATCAGCGGAACTGCACCGATACACCACCAATTCAGCACTGATTGATACAACATCGATACATCACCAATATAGCACTGGTACAGCACCGATACATCACCAATATAGCACAGGTATGTTTATGAAATCAATATTTTGTAACGAATTAACATAAAACATTCTTTGAAAATTGACGATTTAAGACAAAGTCTGGGTTTTTGGACTAAAACGTTTGAGGCGTTTAGATCAGGTATTATAGAACAAACTCGCTTTGTCAAACGCTGTGTGAAAACTTTAACAGTGATACATGCTAGTACAGGGATTCTGAGATTAGATTTTTTTTTATATCTTTATTCTCTTTTTCATAAAAAAAATGCATGCACTCGTGTATTTTACAAGTTACGTCAGCGCTCTTAAATAGAAAAAAACAAACTCGGCATGCGAACTCAAAATGTTAGCGGGGGTATAAAATCTGCCACAGTCCTTGCGTTTGTGCGTCCATGCGCCCGTGTGTCCGAAAGCCGCTTTTCCGGAGCACATCAAGATAACTTTGTATACATGTCAAGCCAGTGGTCGTTTAGTGCCTTTTGCTAGCAGGGAATTTTCATTTTCATTATTGTTTTGTTACCAGGGAAACGAAATGTCAGAATTACTAATTTCGTCGTTTCGGGAGCATAACTCCAAAGCCGTTAGAGGTAACTACACGAAACTTCACACACATGTCAACCTACTGAGTCCTGACTACTGGCCGACAAGTGCCTTTTGCTATTGGTCAGTTTTCATTTCTAGTATATTTTTCTGTTACTAGGGAAACACAATTACTTAATTCAGCCGTGGTTTCCGGAGCACAATTCCAAAACCGTTATAATCAACTACGCGAAACTGTGTACAACTGCTAACCTAACCGTCTAGTGGTGCCTTTTGTTTATGAGGTTTGACAATTTCAATGCTTTTTTTCTTTACCATAGAAACAAAAAGTCAAAATCACAAAATTTACCGTTTCTGGGGCACAACTCCAAAACTGATTGTGGTTACTTCATGAAAATGTATACACATATCATCTCAGTAGTCCAGTAGTGCATTTTGCTATGGGGGAGTTTTCATTTCAATATTTTTTTCTGTTACCATGGAAACAAATAGCCAAAATAACAAAATTAGCCGTTTCCGGAGCACAACTCCAAAATCTTTCGAGGAACATTCACCAAACAGTGTTCACATGTCGACCTGATAGTGAGGTAGCGTATTTTGCTATAATTGAGTTATAACTTACAGTCTTTTTCTGTTACCATGTAAACAAATAACCAAAGTTACAAAAATACATGTCTTGATTATAACTCTAAAACCGATCAAGGTAACATCAGTAACATTGTACACATGTCACCCTTAGGGTCGTGTAGTGCCTTTTGGTATGACGAAGGTTTCATTATAAATGTATTCCGTTACCATGGAAACAGCCAAAATTATGAAATTTCCCCATTCTGGGGCACATTTAAAAAACCTAATGGGTTCATTGTTACCTCGTGTTGTGTTCAAGTTTCAGGACATCTAAATTAAATAACCTATGGTGGGACACATGGCGGGGATCATTGACGACTTATTTAATTCATAATGTCTTTGTAATACGACGGTAAAAACTAAATAATAACAAACTATAAAAATACATCTAAAGTAAAAACTAAATAATGACACGATATAAAGATGTATCCAAAGTAACTGTTGATCACACTTACGTCAATTCCTTTCTGGTCCCTGACCTTTCCCCTGATCTTGGAGCGTGACCATATTCCGATAGGTCCAAGAATGGAAAGAAATCCATATAGGCAGCAGCTCTCCCCGACTTTCTCGGCCGTTTGACCAGCGGTCAAGCAAGGCACAAAATATGTGATAATGCACAATCCGCAATTCGAGAAGCAAGAGAAGAGGCCATTTTGCCAATCACCCATATTGGTGCTGTAATTTTATTATTTTCTATTGAAATGAACCAAGCGAATTCAACACAAGCCTTCCTTGGTTGACACTGAGTTACATGGATAGAAGCTTTGTCATATATAGATGCTTATAAAAAAAAAATACCCAGCATACCCACATCACATCCAAACTTGCTAAATTGCCAATAAAAAAAACATAAGTGGTACCCGGTTAGTGTGACTTTTCATATTGATAGCTGCTGGGTTGACCGGAGAACAGTATGAATAAAGTCAAAATAGCAACCAAAAATCATAACGGCAAGGCAACTGATCCGATTAGTTATTCACAGAATAATGAGAGCATGACTGCTTTTAAATAAAATATTTACATGTCAATGAATGTGGAAATGAATGCCGTTTGATAGCTGTATATTGCTTAGAGAAATTATTCAAAGCCGCTTGGCAAACTTTTGAAATTTGGCCCGAGAGTGAATACAGGAATGATGAATTCATCAATAAAACCTAAGATATAGCAAAGTTCTAATCAAACGCATAATTCAGTGCTGAACGGGCACATAAAAATGTTGAAATAAAGTGAAACTTAACGCATCCAGTCATATTTGAGTAATTTTGAGCACATTAACGCATTGCGATTTGAACGTATTGCTTTATGAGCGGATTGCTATATGAACGTATTGCTGTATGAACGTATTGCTGTATGAACGTATTGCTATATACGAACGTATTGCTATATGAACGTATCGCTATAAGAACGTATTGATTTATGAACGTATTGATGCATGAACGTATCGCTATAAGAACGTATTGAATATGAACGTATCGCTATAAGAATGTATTGATATACGAACGTATTGCTATATGAACGTATCGCTATAAGAACGTATTGATATGTGAACGTACTGATATATGAACGTATCGCTATAAGAACGTATTGATATATGAACGTATTGATATATGAACGTATTGATGTATGAACCGGACTGATGTATGAACGTGTCGCTATAAGAACGTATTGATATATGAACGTATTGATGTCTGAACGTATCGCTATAAGAACGTTTTGATATATGAACGTATTATGTATGAACGTATCGCTATAAGAACGTCTTGACATATGAACGTATTGATATATGAACGTATTGCTATATGAGTGTATTGTTATGTGAACGTATTGCTATGTGAACGTATTGCTATATGAATATATTGCTATATGAGCGTATTGCTATATGAACGTATTGCTTTGTGAACGTATTACTATATGAACATATTGCTATATGAGTGTATTGCTATCTGAAAGTATCGCTATAAGAACGTATTGATATATGAACGTATTGCTATATGAGTGTATTGTTATGTGAACGTATTGATATGTAAACGTATTGATATATGAACGTATCGCTATAAGAACGTATTGATATATGAACGTATTGATATATGAACGAATTGATGTATGAACGTATTGATATATGAACGTATTGATATATGAACGTATTGCTTTATGAACGTGTTGATGTATGCACGTATTGATATATGAACGTATTGATGCATGAACGTATCGCTATAATAACGTATCGCTATAAGAACGTATTGATACACGAAAGTATTGCTATATGAACGTATCGCTATAAGAACGTATTGATATATAAACGTATTGATGCATGAACGTATTGATATATGAACGTATCGCTATAAGAACGTATCGCTATAAGAACGTATTGATATACGAACGTATTGCTATATGAACGTATCGCTATAAGAACGTATTGATTTATGAACGTATTGATGCATGAACGTATCGCTATAAGAACGTATTGATATATGAACGTATCGCTATAAGAACGTATTGATATGTGAACGTACTGATATATGAACGTATCGCTATAAGAACGTATTGATATATGAACGTATTGATATATGAACGTATTGATGTATGAACCGGACTGATGTATGAACGTATCGCTATAAGAACGGATTGATATATGAAAGTATTGATGTCTGAACGTATCGCTATAAGAACGTATTGATATATGAACATATTGATGTATGAACGTATCGCTATAAGAACGTCTTGACATATGAACGTATTGATATATGAACGTATTGCTATATGAGTGTATTGTTATGTGAACGTATTGCTATGTGAACGTATTGCTATATGAATATATTGCTATATGAGCGTATTGCTATATGAACGTATTGCTTTGTGAACGTATTACTATATGAACATATTGCTATATGAGCGTATTGCTATCTGAAAGTATCGCTATAAGAACGTATTGATATATGAACGTATTGATGTATGAACCGGACTGATGTATGAACGTGTCGCTATAAGAACGTATTGATATATGAACGTATTGATGTCTGAACGTATCGCTATAAGAACGTATTGATATATGAACGTATTATGTATGAACGTATCGCTATAAGAACGTCTTGACATATGAACGTATTGATATATGAACGTATTGCTATATGAGTGTATTGTTATGTGAACGTATTGCTATGTGAACGTATTGCTATATGAATATATTGCTATATGAGCGTATTGCTATATGAACGTATTGCTTTGTGAATATATTGCTATATGAGCGTATTGCTATATGAACGTATTGCTTTGTGAACGTATTACTATATGAACATATTGCTATATGAGTGTATTGCTATCTGAAAGTATCGCTATAAGAACGTATTGATATATGAACGTATTGCTATATGAGTGTATTGTTATGTGAACGTATTGATATGTAAACGTATTGATATATGAACGTATCGCTATAAGAACGTATTGATATATGAACGTATTGATATATGAACGAATTGATGTATGAACGTATTGATATATGAACGTATTGATATATGAACGTATTGCTTTATGAACGTGTTGATGTATGCACGTATTGATATATGAACGTATTGATGCATGAACGTATCGCTATAATAACGTATCGCTATAAGAACGTATTGATACACGAAAGTATTGCTTTATGAACGTATCGCTATAAGAACGTATTGATATATAAACGTATTGATGCATGAACGTATTGATATATGAACGTATCGCTATAAGAACGTATCGCTATAAGAACGTATTGATATACGAACGTATTGCTATATGAACGTATCGCTATAAGAACGTATTGATTTATGAACGTATTGATGCATGAACGTATCGCTATAAGAACGTATTGATATATGAACGTATCGCTATAAGAACGTATTGATATGTGAACGTACTGATATATGAACGTATCGCTATAAGAACGTATTGATATATGAACGTATTGATATATGAACGTATTGATGTATGAACCGGACTGATGTATGAACGTATCGCTATAAGAACGGATTGATATATGAAAGTATTGATGTCTGAACGTATCGCTATAAGAACGTATTGATATATGAACGTATTGATGTATGAACGTATCGCTATAAGAACGTCTTGACATATGAACGTATTGATATATGAACGTATTGCTATATGAGTGTATTGTTATGTGAACGTATTGCTATGTGAACGTATTGCTATATGAGCGTATTGCTATATGAACGTATTGCTTTGTGAACGTATTACTATATGAACATATTGCTATATGAGCGTATTGCTATCTGAAAGTATCGCTATAAGAACGTATTGATATATGAACGTATTGCTATATGAACGAATTGATGTATGAATGTATTGATATATGAACGTATTGATATATGAACGCATTGCTTTATGAACGTATTGATATATGAACGTATTGATATATGAACGAATTGATGTATGAATGTATTGATATATGAACGTATTGATATATGAACGAATTGATGTATGAATGTATTGATATATGAACGTATTGATATATGAACGTATTGCTTTATGAACGTGTTGATGTATGCACGTATTGATATATGAACGTATTGATGCATGAACGTATCGCTATAAGAACGTATCGCTATAAGAACGTATTGATACACGAAAGTATTGCTATATGAACGTATCGCTATAAGAACGTATTGATATATAAACGTATTGATGCATGAACGTATTGATAGATGAACGTATCGCTATAAGCATGTATTGATATACGAACGTATTGATGCATGAACGTATTGATATATGAACGTATCGCTATACGAACGTATTGATATATGAACATATTGATATACGAACGTATCGCTATAAGAACGTATTGATATATGAACGTATTGCTTTATGAACGTGTTGATGTATGCACGTATTGATATATGAACGTATTGATGCATGAACGTATCGCTATAAGAACGTATCGCTATAAGAACGTATTGATACACGAAAGTATTGCTATATGAACGTATTGATATATAAACGTATTGATGCATGAACGTATTGATATATGAACGTATCGCTATAAGAACGTATTGATATATGAACGTATTGATTCATGAACGTATCGCTATAAGAGTATATTGATATACGAACGTATTGCTATATGAACGTATCGCTATAAGAACGTATTGATATATGAACGTATCGCTATAAGAACGTATTGATATATGAACATTTTGATGTATGAACGTATCGCTATAAGAACGTATTGATGTATGAACGTATCGCTATAAGAACGTATTGATATATGAACGTATTGATGTATGAACGTATTATTATATGAACGTATCGCTATAATAACGTATTGATATATGAACGTTTTGATATATGAACGTATTGATGTATGAACGTATTGATGTATGAACGTATTGCTATATGAACGTATTGATATATGATTTTGTTGTTGTATGGTGTTTAGCGTCGCTTTCAACAATTTTTCAGTCATATCACGACGGTGTCTGCTTGAGACAGTATTCTAAGCGCTGTCACACTAGAGTATCATGCCGCCGACACATGGTATGATACCCCACCCAGTCACATTATACTGACAACGGGCCGACCAGATCTAGAACTCTCCTCTTACTGCTGAGCGTCAAGCGAGGACGCTTCTAGTACCATTTTTAAAGTATTTGGTATGACCCGGCCGGGGATTGAACCCACGACCTTCCGCATGTGAGGTGGACGCTCTACCACTAGACCACGCCGCGGTCTATTGATATATGAACGTATTGATATATGAAGACATTACTATTGAAGTGTTATTAACAAATAAACACCACACTATCAGTACGACTATAAAAATAGTTTCATTTGTCAATCCGCTTTTTATCGATATCTATATCGATGATGATGATGTTTTAGATGATTATAATAATGATGATGCTACTGATTAAGAAGAAGAAGAAGAAGAAGAAGAAGAAGAAGAAAATGATGATGATGATGATGATGATGATGATGATGACGATGACGATGACGATGACGATGACGATGACGATGACGATGACGATGACGATGGTGATGATGATTATGATGATGATGATGATGAAGATGGTGGTGATGATGATGATGGTGGTGGTGGTGGTGGTGGTGGTGGTGATGATGATGATGATGATGATGATGATGATGATGATGATGATGATGATGATGATGATGATGATGATGATGATGATGGCGATAGTGATGGTGGTGGTGGTGGTGATGATGACAAAATAATGATAAACATGTTGTTATTATATGAAAACAAAATTTAATATAAATTTATTATTATTATTTTATAAGTTTAATTTTTTCCCTGTTATTAATCTGTCTGATGCTAGTAATAAACAAATGTGACATGGTTGACAACGTCAACAGATATCCTCATATTGATTTGTTGCTCTTTTTTTCGTTAAAAAAAATAGTAAGATAGAGAAAGAAATACAATAATATATTCTATAGGTAGGCCTTTACAAATCAGGCTTAAGAAAGCTCATATCTCACTAGCTTGGTTTCTCAAATCCTCCCATATGTAGATGCTAGTTACAGATAAACATGTAAACAAAACTTGGAGGTTGCCAAAATAAAAATCAGTTGATCATTCGACTATAAAAAAAAGTAAACCTAGTTGACACTCGTTATTTCTTGTTTTACATGAGGTTACTATAAACATAAACTGCCGCCTTTCTCTCGCCGTGGAGACGGGATCCCATTTGCATGGGCGTATGGTCGGGTGTGCTTGATTGGGTTGGCAGCATGTTTTATTGCGGGGTGGGGGTCAATTACTATTTTAAAGAGGGTATACATTCTTAAGGTGTGGGGTGGAAAGGGTAATACGGTTTTATGGGTAGGTATGGGGTTTGCACGGCAATTTTTTCATTCACTTTAACTTGTTATAAAATTATAAATCTACTTGTTAACTCTCGATGCGACCCGATACGCTTCTTTCATGTATAAATCAAAAATGGCTGCAAGCTATAATTTATCATTTGTACACATATGTATTTATTGAGTATTGACACAATGACCATAAATTGTTGCACGAGAGAAATATTTACATTCGTGACTCTAGTGACCCATTGAGCTTATTTCAAGATGTTATCGATCATTGTTTAATAAAAACGCATCCTTGAGCGGTCATTTTTAGCTCGGTGTAACGTTTGGAGATAAAATCAACCTTTTTCGAGATATGTCGATAAAAATGTCATACTTATTACAGGTTTTCGACAAAAAGGAACGTATAAAGTAATGAGGTGCAAAACGTGGCTATTTTCGATGACATAACATGTATACTTTGTTTGTAAATATATATATACGTTTAAGTAAAAAAAATATTCACCCTTGACAAATAAATATGGTAAAATGACTACATATATACATGTATGTTCGGTAAAAATATATATACGTTATGCAAACAAAATATATATACGTTATGCACACCGGCAAATATATATATATATACGTTATGCACACCGGTAAAAAATATATATAAGTTATGCAAACAATATATATAATTTACACGATCCCAAAGCGGAACTAGTTTCGCAACAATTCCGAGAACCAGACAGTGTAACAGTAAATATTGCCATTACTGGAGAAACTCTAAATGCAGTCGCAGATGTAATACCTGCGCAGAAAGAGCCTACGTCATCGAATTTTGTCATGTTCTCATCCAGACGCGCGTTTCCCTTTATAAGGCTTTTGATTGACGAAGATTATTGTTAAACGGTCTTAAGAGGTTAGGTGGGAAATAAACACCATTAAGTATATAAGAGTAAAATATAATTTAGTTATTAAATTGTTTTATGGATGAATAATAAAGCGCATGGAGTCAGTGACTTAATTACAGCGACTGGAAGGCTAATATCAATTCAACATACACGGCTGAATTTTCTGGTTTACTGTATTCCTTTATAAATCACCACTTTACAAGTTAACAAAAGGGTCGGACTACAAGTTCTATCAACATTGATTGAGGCCCTTCCCGACAAAATATTTGTATACAAATGTTGATCAAGATGAATTACAATACTTTTGACATATTTTAAGTAATGTAAGAATTTTTTGATGAAATAATTAAGGAGAGAGTTACGATAAACAGAATGGTTTAATGTCTGGCAAGCGTCTATGCATAACAAACTACCAATTAATTACCAAATTGAAATTCTGAATGTGATTGAATAAAGTGATAGTTTCATGTTCTGTAAGCGTATCTTTAATAACTTTTTAAAACTTGGTCTGAATTTAATAGGTTTGGTGCTAAATTAAAGCGGATAAAAAATATTAAAAATGTCGACTATTTCAAATAATCTATTATTTGATATTTTCTCCTGAATTTAAATTATTACAGGTTTGATTTTTTACGAAACATTTATTTTTTAACAAAAACAGTAGTGTATAATCTACTCGTTTTAACAAAAACATTTAATAACACATCAAAATGAATGAATAGGGTTTTACGGCGTACCAACACATTAAAGGTTATTCGACGCCAACAGGAAGGAAGATTACAGGTTCACTCTACATGTACAAAAACAACAAATTAACATACATATTAAAATAAAATACACCAACAAATGAATATTTTTTTTATGCAGAATGAACCTAGAACCTTGATACCTGCAAAACTGCAGAGTTTCAGCAAATTCTATCGTATTACTCAAATTGTCGCTTCTTACGACATGCATGAGCCACAGTAGTCCTATTCTTGCCATAACTCGTATGGCTCCCTGAAACCACACAGGGGTCACACATCACAAGCATGTAACGTTTATGTAGGAAAATGAAGCAGTTCCGTATCCATGGGTGGCAAAATTTGATATGGATATTTGAAGATGTTTTATTTGTTACTTTAAAAATGAGCTAAAAATGAGAGAATGATCGCAAAAAATAACTGTACGCGTTAAAAGTACAGTATTTAGTATATGCATTTCGAGACCCATTTATTGGTGCAATCCGCCATTGTGCATCAATTGACAGCTTAGTTATTTCGAATGTTGAGGGGCTATTTCAATTTTACTCCAAGAAGTTAGTTTAAAAAAGGTCAGAAATTATTGGGCCACATTACCCAACCTTATCGCTCCGACTCCCATGCCTACGGTGATAAATATATCTTCTTCTCGAGACTTATTCTTAAAAACTATATTGCATTGCATCAACAGAAGTAAAGGTGTTTTTAATTCCGTGCGCTTTATTATTCATCCATAAAACACAATTGAATAACTAAATTGTAGTTCTACTCCACATAATTAACATTTTATATTTCCCATCTCCGATCTCCCCCTAAAAAAACTCTTAGAATCATCTCTTTTCTTCTAAAATTCCTTGCTTTCAACAAGGAGCTTCAAAAACGGTCGCGATAGTCTGATTGAGCAGAACGCAACAATCAACAGCGTAGGCGTTTCGAGCGTATACTAATCTGATCACCTCGGCCTTTATGCTACGCAATATTATACTGAGGATACGGAAATACCCGATGTTTCACGATTGCTGCGGTACATTGAAATCGGCAGTGAGGGCCGTGTGCAAAAAGGGTAGTGTGCATAACGTATATAATTATATTTGTTTACATAACGTTTATATATTTTTACCGGTGTGCACAACATATATATATATTTTGTGTGCATAACGTATTTATATTTTGTTTGCATAACGTATATATATATATTGTTTGCATAATATAACGTATATATATTTTAACCGGTGGGCATAACGTATATATATATTGTTTGCATAATGTATAAATATATATATATATTACGGATATATATAAACAGTTTACCATAATTATTTGTCGAAAGTGTATATTTGTTATTTAAACTTATATATATATTTACGAACAACATATACATTTATGCCACTGAATATAGTCACGTTTGGCGCCTCATAGAAAGTGGGCACGTGCAACTAATGGCGTAACTTTTAAACTATTACCATGTAAAGGCAGAGACGTAGACACAGAGACTCGCAGGTGCAGGTTAAGCTCGTAAACACCTATTGTTCTTGATCACGTGACCGTGATCTCCGCCATATTTGATCTGGTTTCCTGGCCGTTAAATAAATTGTTGATTGATCGATTAAATAGGGAACCAGACGACGCGCGTACCTGCAACTGTGTAAACAATAATATTGTATATAATTGTGGTATATAAACAGAATATATTAATGAACGGGTTTTGATACTGTTTTATTGTTATTATTTCCCCGACCTCACACTGTTGCCAACTCGATGATTTAATTACTGTGTTTTTTATATCATGTGTTTATTATTTAGCATAATTCAGAGGTGACGAGCGTATTTTTTTGTTTTGTAGCGAAGAGAGAGTTCAATTTCATGTCTTTGTCTCTGTTCAATTATAATGCAATTTAGTCACTAAATACTAATTAACATCCCTGTTTACGGTAAGATTTTCAAATTTACCAGTGTCATATGTCAATTCATAGACACTCTGTGTATTGAACATGCATTCCGAAAGGTGTCAGATGACAACTATGGAGTGAAGTGACACCACCGAATACACAGAATTACCATCCTCAATACACGGGATGTCACCCTATTAGCCCAATAAAAATTATATCTATAGTTTGGAGTCATATTAACTGCTTTTAAACAAAATAAATTGTGATACAAACAGGTCGTGAATTTAAAATGGCAAGTGATTTCTTGTTTTTTTAATGAAGCTGAATTATATTTGATAGCTATATCTATTTTAGTATAATTATAACGGGTATCGATATTGGTAATATTATAATTATATATGTGTGGGAATTAACGATTAATTTTGACTTTTTTTTTAACTTGACACATCAACCATATTATCAAACATCAATAGCATTTATATACGTGTTTAATTGTTTTATTTAAGAATCAAAAGCAAAATAGCAATTTCATATCTCCATTTCGCTATTTACACTCCATTGCACTCCAATTTGCAATTTACGCTCCATTTCGCATTTTAGTCCTGCCGCCTTTCGTGCACTCTCGGCTGTTTCCGCTTACGACGAGAACGTCGATCCGGTTGATACGTGTCGATTGTGTACCGGGGTTAAATAGCCTGGTTCTCGGACCCAAAATGCTGTCGGCGTAGACTTCGCATCTTATATTATATGAGACCAGGGACAAGTCTACCCGGTAAAGTTACATACATAATTATAACAGACATATGCAAAATTATGGCATACATGAAACACGCAGTTATGGTTACAAATGATCGTTACACGTTTGTCTACAATTATCACAAAACATGTTTAAATCCATACCACAAAATTATGCTGATAAAGTCTGCCATGCCATTTCCCCGGGAATTAAACTATGTATTGTACGACATATGGAGAATTGTATGTTGGTCAGGCTAAGAAAATGTAACATGGGAAAACCATTGTCATTGTTGCTTTTGAGTCGTTGTAGGTAAAGTCAATATACCATGTCATACACCGCACTATTTATTTTAATTTTTTATATATGATTTTTCAAAACTTTGACTGTATTCGCATTATCTTAAACACATGGGTGCAGGAGCATTTCATTGATTGGGGAGGTGTATGAGGATGTACTTCCAGGCTCCAAAGTATATGCTAGACCTGAATATTGGGTGTCGCCCCTTGGCTTACCTGCTCCTACGCCTATGGAACACTAAGAATGTAGACAATGCTTCAGAATGGGCACTGCACAATACTGGGAGTAGAAAGAGAACCCGAATGACAGTTTGTTATGTCACACCTGTGTTATGATGATGTCGCGGCATATTCATTTAAGTATGTAAAGTCGAGATATCGATGGTGAAAAGTCAATACAACGAGGGGGGAAATCGAAATTACGATGTTGAAAAGTTGAAACAACGAAATAACGATGGTGAAAAGTCAATACACAACACAACACAACATTGTTACCGAAGCAGATATCTACAGGCTAAGTGAAGAAAGAAAAGATTTTTTTTAAATAATATATTTACAATACATTATCAGCTTGCCAAAATGTTACCTGATGATCCGCCATATACCGGAAATGCCTCCATCTTGAATTTGTTTAAGTTAAAACCATTGGCGTTTCCAAGAGACAGCTTAATTTAAACTTATTTATTTAAAGTTATTACAACTAAGACAAATCACGCTCGAAGTCTTCCTGGGTAGAACCAGTACTAAGTATATTCGGAAAAAGTGTCTTGTTCAAGGACACCACACACAACCGTGTAGGAGGATCGAACCCACGACTCTCCGATCATGGGTTCGGTGCTCTACCACTGGACAGCGCGCTCCACAACCCAAGAGAAAGCGGACATTTTCAACGTAACACACAGTTGTGTTTCAGTAGCGTCGTTCATGGTTTCTGACATTATTTACAGCAATGACTGACTAGTATATATACAAGGAAAAGCAACTCATTGAAACTTTATAAGAGCTCGCGTATTTACGCAAAATCTCGTTTACAAATATTTCAAATTCCATTCATCATAGGAATATAAATAAAAAATTGTGCCATGCATGAAAAAATATATTAACAAAACGACAACATTCCTAACAAACTGTGTCGAAATTGTTATATTATCTGATTACAAAATGTATATATACGTAATGCAACTAAAACCAACAACAAATACTGGAAATATACTACGCGTGCTATTTTATCAATTTTTAATTAGGAGATGCGAATTGTCTATCCTTCTCTATATTGGTTCTGTAAACAGCTAGTGAAATGGACAAGATCAATACAAGTTTATGCATGGGCTGCACCAAACATTAACATTGTGACAACGAAATCAAACCACGGATTCAATCAACTGTAATCGATATAGAAACACTTTATTTGTTTTTTATTGGTAGTAAACACGGTTGCTGCGCAGGCGCGTATCTCTCATAAATATTCATAAAATAAAAAGTGTCTCGTTCCATCTAACGATCACAACTTCACTTATACATAAATGTACATGCTTTCATATTTGAATACATGTCACGAATAATTCGTGACATTTTAGCATTAACACCTAATCGATTAAGTTTAAACCATAAACCATTCTGATAAATACTATCAATAGTTTTCTTTAGGTCTACAAAGGTACAAGCTAAGCTGTCATTTTTAACAATACGTTTGTATAATAGAATTAAGTACAAATATTACGTTAAACAGTCGACCTTCCACGTCTAAATCCAAACTGAGCGTCACTCAGAATATTATTATTTTCAATCCAAGTATTAATTCGCTTATTTAAAATACCAGTAAACACTTTAGATAAACAACTAACTAAGCTTATTCCCCTATAATTATTAACATCGTCCGGGTCATTTTTCTTATAAATACAATATGCTATATTTATCGTGTATTGCAAGGAATTATATAGAGGGATAAAATAGCTCAATACCGTAACCGAGACCGTGACCGTGACCGTGACCGTGACTAAGACCGTGACCGTGACCGTGACCGAGACCGAGACCGTAACCAAGACCGTGACCGTGACCGTGACCGTGACCGTGACCGTGACCGTGACCAAGACCATGACCGTGACCGTAACAGTGACCGTAACAGTGACCATGACCGTGACATCACCGTCAACGTGAGCGAGACCGTGGCCGTGGCCGTGACCGTGACCGTGACATTAATACAAGAATTATTAATTATTTTGCTCAAAACTGCAATGTTTTCAATTCATCTCAATTGTCAACTTCTCAGTTGTTATTGGACATTTATTATGTTAAGTAAAAAAATATTAATCTGCACTCCTAAGATGAATGGAAGCTGAGATAATTAAAAATGATATATCGCGAAAAACTGATATATACAATTCCATCGTCATAGCGCATAAAATGACCTTAATGTGCTTCGATGTATTGTTACAGCGCCAATAGAGCACCGATACAGCACCGATGCAACACCGATACAACAGTGGTACAGCAACAATACAGCACTGATACATCACCGATCGATACAACACCGATACATCACCAATATAGAACAGGTACAGCACCAATACAACACAAATACAACACCGATACAGTACCAATATAGCACAGGTACAGCACTGGTACAGCACCAAAACAACATAAATACAACACCGATACATCGCCAATATAGCACAGGTACAGCACTGGTACAGCACCAATACAACACAAATACAACACCGATACATCACCAATATAGCACAGGTACAGCACTGGTACAGCACCAATACAACACAAATACAACACCGATACATCACCAATATAGCACATGTTCAGTACTGGTACAGCACCAATACAACACAAATACAACACCGATAAATCACCAATATAGCACAGGTACAGCACTGGTACAGCACCAATACAACACAAATACAACAACGATACAGCACCAAGTTAGCACAGGTACAGCACTGGTACAGCACCAATACAACACAAATACAACACGATACATTACCAAGTTAGCACAGGTACAGCACTGGTACAGCACCAATACAACACAAATACAACACCGATACATCACCAATATAGCACAGGTACAGCACTGGTACAGCACCAATACAACACAAATACAACAACGATACAGCACCAAGTTAGCACAGGTACAGCACTGGTACAGCACCAATATAACACAAATACAACACCGATACATTACCAAGTTAGCACAGGTACAGCACTGGTACAGCACCAATACAACACAAATACAACACCGATACATCACCAATATAGCACAGGTACAGCACTGGTACAGCACCAGTACAACACAAATACAACAACGATACAGCACCAAGTTAGCACAGGTACAGCACTGGTACAGCACCATTACAACACAAATACAACAACGATACAGCACCAAGTTAATACAGGTACAGCACTGGTACAGCACCAATACAACACAAATTCAACACCGATACAGCACCAATATAGCACAGGTACAGCACTGGTACAGCACCAACACATCACAAATACAACACCGATACAGCACCAATATAGCACAGGTACAGTACTGGTACAGCACCAATACAACACAAATACAACACTGATGCGTCACTTATATAGCACAGGTACAGCACTGGTACAGCACCAACACATCACAAATACAACACCTATACAGCACCAATATAGCACAGGTACAGCACTGGTAGAGCACCAATACAACACAAATACAATACCGATACATAACCAATATAGCACAGGTACAGCACTGGAAGAGCACCAGTACAACACAAATACACACAGATGCATCACTAATATAGCACAGGTACAGCACTGGTAGAGCACCAATACAATACAATTACAACACCGATACAGGACCAATATAGCACAGGTACAGTACTGGTACAGCACCAATACAACACAAATACAACACCGATACATCACATATATAGCACCGATATAACACAAATACAACACCGATACAACAGCGGTACACCACCGATACAGCACTGATACAGCACAATACAGCACCGATCGATACAACACCGTTACATCGCCAATATATCACACTACAGCACTGATACAGCACCAATGCAACACAAATACAACACCGATACAACACCAATATAGCACCGATTCAGCACCGATACATCATCAATATAACACCGATACAGCACCGATACAGCACTGATACAGCACCGATACAACAGTGGTACAGCAACGGTACAACATCGATTCATCACCGATACATCACCAATAAAGCACTGGTACAGCACCAATACAACACAAATACAACACCGATACATCACCAATATAGCACCGATACAGCACTGATACAACACCAATACAACACAAATACAACCCAAATACAACATCGATACATCACCAATATAGCACCGATACAGCACCGATACAACACAAATGCAACACCGATATATCACCAATATAGCACCGATACAGCACTGATACAGCACCAATACAACATAAATACAACACCGATACATTACCAATATAGCACAGATAAAGCACTGGTACAGCACCAATACAACACAAATACAACACCGATACAGCACCAATACAACACCGACATAACAGCGGTACAGCAACGGTACAGCACCGACATAACACCGATCAGCACCAATCTAGCACAGGTACAGCACTGGTACAGCACCAATACAACACAAATACACAATACAGCAACAATAAAGCACCGATACAATACCGACACATCAGCGGAACTGCACCGATACACCACCAATTCAGCACTGATTGATACAACATCGATACATCACCAATATAGCACTGGTACAGCACCGATACATCACCAATATAGCACAGGTATGTTTATGAAATCAATATTTTGTAACGAATTAACATAAAACATTCTTTGAAAATTGACGATTTAAGACAAAGTCTGGGTTTTTGGACTAAAACGTTTGAGGCGTTTAGATCAGGTATTATAGAACAAACTCGCTTTGTCAAACGCTGTGTGAAAACTTTAACAGTGATACATGCTAGTACAGGGATTCTGAGATTAGATTTTTTTTTATATCTTTATTCTCTTTTTCATAAAAAAAATGCATGCACTCGTGTATTTTACAAGTTACGTCAGCGCTCTTAAATAGAAAAAAACAAACTCGGCATGCGAACTCAAAATGTTAGCGGGGGTATAAAATCTGCCACAGTCCTTGCGTTTGTGCGTCCATGCGCCCGTGTGTCCGAAAGCCGCTTTTCCGGAGCACATCAAGATAACTTTGTATACATGTCAAGCCAGTGGTCGTTTAGTGCCTTTTGCTAGCAGGGAATTTTCATTTTCATTATTGTTTTGTTACCAGGGAAACGAAATGTCAGAATTACTAATTTCGTCGTTTCGGGAGCATAACTCCAAAGCCGTTAGAGGTAACTACACGAAACTTCACACACATGTCAACCTACTGAGTCCTGACTACTGGCCGACAAGTGCCTTTTGCTATTGGTCAGTTTTCATTTCTAGTATATTTTTCTGTTACTAGGGAAACACAATTACTTAATTCAGCCGTGGTTTCCGGAGCACAATTCCAAAACCGTTATAATCAACTACGCGAAACTGTGTACAACTGCTAACCTAACCGTCTAGTGGTGCCTTTTGTTTATGAGGTTTGACAATTTCAATGCTTTTTTTCTTTACCATAGAAACAAAAAGTCAAAATCACAAAATTTACCGTTTCTGGGGCACAACTCCAAAACTGATTGTGGTTACTTCATGAAAATGTATACACATATCATCTCAGTAGTCCAGTAGTGCATTTTGCTATGGGGGAGTTTTCATTTCAATATTTTTTTCTGTTACCATGGAAACAAATAGCCAAAATAACAAAATTAGCCGTTTCCGGAGCACAACTCCAAAATCTTTCGAGGAACATTCACCAAACAGTGTTCACATGTCGACCTGATAGTGAGGTAGCGTATTTTGCTATAATTGAGTTATAACTTACAGTCTTTTTCTGTTACCATGTAAACAAATAACCAAAGTTACAAAAATACATGTCTTGATTATAACTCTAAAACCGATCAAGGTAACATCAGTAACATTGTACACATGTCACCCTTAGGGTCGTGTAGTGCCTTTTGGTATGACGAAGGTTTCATTATAAATGTATTCCGTTACCATGGAAACAGCCAAAATTATGAAATTTCCCCATTCTGGGGCACATTTAAAAAACCTAATGGGTTCATTGTTACCTCGTGTTGTGTTCAAGTTTCAGGACATCTAAATTAAATAACCTATGGTGGGACACATGGCGGGGATCATTGACGACTTATTTAATTCATAATGTCTTTGTAATACGACGGTAAAAACTAAATAATAACAAACTATAAAAATACATCTAAAGTAAAAACTAAATAATGACACGATATAAAGATGTATCCAAAGTAACTGTTGATCACACTTACGTCAATTCCTTTCTGGTCCCTGACCTTTCCCCTGATCTTGGAGCGTGACCATATTCCGATAGGTCCAAGAATGGAAAGAAATCCATATAGGCAGCAGCTCTCCCCGACTTTCTCGGCCGTTTGACCAGCGGTCAAGCAAGGCACAAAATATGTGATAATGCACAATCCGCAATTCGAGAAGCAAGAGAAGAGGCCATTTTGCCAATCACCCATATTGGTGCTGTAATTTTATTATTTTCTATTGAAATGAACCAAGCGAATTCAACACAAGCCTTCCTTGGTTGACACTGAGTTACATGGATAGAAGCTTTGTCATATATAGATGCTTATAAAAAAAAAATACCCAGCATACCCACATCACATCCAAACTTGCTAAATTGCCAATAAAAAAAACATAAGTGGTACCCGGTTAGTGTGACTTTTCATATTGATAGCTGCTGGGTTGACCGGAGAACAGTATGAATAAAGTCAAAATAGCAACCAAAAATCATAACGGCAAGGCAACTGATCCGATTAGTTATTCACAGAATAATGAGAGCATGACTGCTTTTAAATAAAATATTTACATGTCAATGAATGTGGAAATGAATGCCGTTTGATAGCTGTATATTGCTTAGAGAAATTATTCAAAGCCGCTTGGCAAACTTTTGAAATTTGGCCCGAGAGTGAATACAGGAATGATGAATTCATCAATAAAACCTAAGATATAGCAAAGTTCTAATCAAACGCATAATTCAGTGCTGAACGGGCACATAAAAATGTTGAAATAAAGTGAAACTTAACGCATCCAGTCATATTTGAGTAATTTTGAGCACATTAACGCATTGCGATTTGAACGTATTGCTTTATGAGCGGATTGCTATATGAACGTATTGCTGTATGAACGTATTGCTGTATGAACGTATTGCTATATACGAACGTATTGCTATATGAACGTATCGCTATAAGAACGTATTGATTTATGAACGTATTGATGCATGAACGTATCGCTATAAGAACGTATTGAATATGAACGTATCGCTATAAGAATGTATTGATATACGAACGTATTGCTATATGAACGTATCGCTATAAGAACGTATTGATATGTGAACGTACTGATATATGAACGTATCGCTATAAGAACGTATTGATATATGAACGTATTGATATATGAACGTATTGATGTATGAACCGGACTGATGTATGAACGTGTCGCTATAAGAACGTATTGATATATGAACGTATTGATGTCTGAACGTATCGCTATAAGAACGTTTTGATATATGAACGTATTATGTATGAACGTATCGCTATAAGAACGTCTTGACATATGAACGTATTGATATATGAACGTATTGCTATATGAGTGTATTGTTATGTGAACGTATTGCTATGTGAACGTATTGCTATATGAATATATTGCTATATGAGCGTATTGCTATATGAACGTATTGCTTTGTGAACGTATTACTATATGAACATATTGCTATATGAGTGTATTGCTATCTGAAAGTATCGCTATAAGAACGTATTGATATATGAACGTATTGCTATATGAGTGTATTGTTATGTGAACGTATTGATATGTAAACGTATTGATATATGAACGTATCGCTATAAGAACGTATTGATATATGAACGTATTGATATATGAACGAATTGATGTATGAACGTATTGATATATGAACGTATTGATATATGAACGTATTGCTTTATGAACGTGTTGATGTATGCACGTATTGATATATGAACGTATTGATGCATGAACGTATCGCTATAATAACGTATCGCTATAAGAACGTATTGATACACGAAAGTATTGCTATATGAACGTATCGCTATAAGAACGTATTGATATATAAACGTATTGATGCATGAACGTATTGATATATGAACGTATCGCTATAAGAACGTATCGCTATAAGAACGTATTGATATACGAACGTATTGCTATATGAACGTATCGCTATAAGAACGTATTGATTTATGAACGTATTGATGCATGAACGTATCGCTATAAGAACGTATTGATATATGAACGTATCGCTATAAGAACGTATTGATATGTGAACGTACTGATATATGAACGTATCGCTATAAGAACGTATTGATATATGAACGTATTGATATATGAACGTATTGATGTATGAACCGGACTGATGTATGAACGTATCGCTATAAGAACGGATTGATATATGAAAGTATTGATGTCTGAACGTATCGCTATAAGAACGTATTGATATATGAACATATTGATGTATGAACGTATCGCTATAAGAACGTCTTGACATATGAACGTATTGATATATGAACGTATTGCTATATGAGTGTATTGTTATGTGAACGTATTGCTATGTGAACGTATTGCTATATGAATATATTGCTATATGAGCGTATTGCTATATGAACGTATTGCTTTGTGAACGTATTACTATATGAACATATTGCTATATGAGCGTATTGCTATCTGAAAGTATCGCTATAAGAACGTATTGATATATGAACGTATTGATGTATGAACCGGACTGATGTATGAACGTGTCGCTATAAGAACGTATTGATATATGAACGTATTGATGTCTGAACGTATCGCTATAAGAACGTATTGATATATGAACGTATTATGTATGAACGTATCGCTATAAGAACGTCTTGACATATGAACGTATTGATATATGAACGTATTGCTATATGAGTGTATTGTTATGTGAACGTATTGCTATGTGAACGTATTGCTATATGAATATATTGCTATATGAGCGTATTGCTATATGAACGTATTGCTTTGTGAATATATTGCTATATGAGCGTATTGCTATATGAACGTATTGCTTTGTGAACGTATTACTATATGAACATATTGCTATATGAGTGTATTGCTATCTGAAAGTATCGCTATAAGAACGTATTGATATATGAACGTATTGCTATATGAGTGTATTGTTATGTGAACGTATTGATATGTAAACGTATTGATATATGAACGTATCGCTATAAGAACGTATTGATATATGAACGTATTGATATATGAACGAATTGATGTATGAACGTATTGATATATGAACGTATTGATATATGAACGTATTGCTTTATGAACGTGTTGATGTATGCACGTATTGATATATGAACGTATTGATGCATGAACGTATCGCTATAATAACGTATCGCTATAAGAACGTATTGATACACGAAAGTATTGCTTTATGAACGTATCGCTATAAGAACGTATTGATATATAAACGTATTGATGCATGAACGTATTGATATATGAACGTATCGCTATAAGAACGTATCGCTATAAGAACGTATTGATATACGAACGTATTGCTATATGAACGTATCGCTATAAGAACGTATTGATTTATGAACGTATTGATGCATGAACGTATCGCTATAAGAACGTATTGATATATGAACGTATCGCTATAAGAACGTATTGATATGTGAACGTACTGATATATGAACGTATCGCTATAAGAACGTATTGATATATGAACGTATTGATATATGAACGTATTGATGTATGAACCGGACTGATGTATGAACGTATCGCTATAAGAACGGATTGATATATGAAAGTATTGATGTCTGAACGTATCGCTATAAGAACGTATTGATATATGAACGTATTGATGTATGAACGTATCGCTATAAGAACGTCTTGACATATGAACGTATTGATATATGAACGTATTGCTATATGAGTGTATTGTTATGTGAACGTATTGCTATGTGAACGTATTGCTATATGAGCGTATTGCTATATGAACGTATTGCTTTGTGAACGTATTACTATATGAACATATTGCTATATGAGCGTATTGCTATCTGAAAGTATCGCTATAAGAACGTATTGATATATGAACGTATTGCTATATGAACGAATTGATGTATGAATGTATTGATATATGAACGTATTGATATATGAACGCATTGCTTTATGAACGTATTGATATATGAACGTATTGATATATGAACGAATTGATGTATGAATGTATTGATATATGAACGTATTGATATATGAACGAATTGATGTATGAATGTATTGATATATGAACGTATTGATATATGAACGTATTGCTTTATGAACGTGTTGATGTATGCACGTATTGATATATGAACGTATTGATGCATGAACGTATCGCTATAAGAACGTATCGCTATAAGAACGTATTGATACACGAAAGTATTGCTATATGAACGTATCGCTATAAGAACGTATTGATATATAAACGTATTGATGCATGAACGTATTGATAGATGAACGTATCGCTATAAGCATGTATTGATATACGAACGTATTGATGCATGAACGTATTGATATATGAACGTATCGCTATACGAACGTATTGATATATGAACATATTGATATACGAACGTATCGCTATAAGAACGTATTGATATATGAACGTATTGCTTTATGAACGTGTTGATGTATGCACGTATTGATATATGAACGTATTGATGCATGAACGTATCGCTATAAGAACGTATCGCTATAAGAACGTATTGATACACGAAAGTATTGCTATATGAACGTATTGATATATAAACGTATTGATGCATGAACGTATTGATATATGAACGTATCGCTATAAGAACGTATTGATATATGAACGTATTGATTCATGAACGTATCGCTATAAGAGTATATTGATATACGAACGTATTGCTATATGAACGTATCGCTATAAGAACGTATTGATATATGAACGTATCGCTATAAGAACGTATTGATATATGAACATTTTGATGTATGAACGTATCGCTATAAGAACGTATTGATGTATGAACGTATCGCTATAAGAACGTATTGATATATGAACGTATTGATGTATGAACGTATTATTATATGAACGTATCGCTATAATAACGTATTGATATATGAACGTTTTGATATATGAACGTATTGATGTATGAACGTATTGATGTATGAACGTATTGCTATATGAACGTATTGATATATGATTTTGTTGTTGTATGGTGTTTAGCGTCGCTTTCAACAATTTTTCAGTCATATCACGACGGTGTCTGCTTGAGACAGTATTCTAAGCGCTGTCACACTAGAGTATCATGCCGCCGACACATGGTATGATACCCCACCCAGTCACATTATACTGACAACGGGCCGACCAGATCTAGAACTCTCCTCTTACTGCTGAGCGTCAAGCGAGGACGCTTCTAGTACCATTTTTAAAGTATTTGGTATGACCCGGCCGGGGATTGAACCCACGACCTTCCGCATGTGAGGTGGACGCTCTACCACTAGACCACGCCGCGGTCTATTGATATATGAACGTATTGATATATGAAGACATTACTATTGAAGTGTTATTAACAAATAAACACCACACTATCAGTACGACTATAAAAATAGTTTCATTTGTCAATCCGCTTTTTATCGATATCTATATCGATGATGATGATGTTTTAGATGATTATAATAATGATGATGCTACTGATTAAGAAGAAGAAGAAGAAGAAGAAGAAGAAGAAGAAAATGATGATGATGATGATGATGATGATGATGATGACGATGACGATGACGATGACGATGACGATGACGATGACGATGACGATGACGATGGTGATGATGATTATGATGATGATGATGATGAAGATGGTGGTGATGATGATGATGGTGGTGGTGGTGGTGGTGGTGGTGGTGGTGATGATGATGATGATGATGATGATGATGATGATGATGATGATGATGATGATGATGATGATGATGATGATGATGATGATGGCGATAGTGATGGTGGTGGTGGTGGTGATGATGACAAAATAATGATAAACATGTTGTTATTATATGAAAACAAAATTTAATATAAATTTATTATTATTATTTTATAAGTTTAATTTTTTCCCTGTTATTAATCTGTCTGATGCTAGTAATAAACAAATGTGACATGGTTGACAACGTCAACAGATATCCTCATATTGATTTGTTGCTCTTTTTTTCGTTAAAAAAAATAGTAAGATAGAGAAAGAAATACAATAATATATTCTATAGGTAGGCCTTTACAAATCAGGCTTAAGAAAGCTCATATCTCACTAGCTTGGTTTCTCAAATCCTCCCATATGTAGATGCTAGTTACAGATAAACATGTAAACAAAACTTGGAGGTTGCCAAAATAAAAATCAGTTGATCATTCGACTATAAAAAAAAGTAAACCTAGTTGACACTCGTTATTTCTTGTTTTACATGAGGTTACTATAAACATAAACTGCCGCCTTTCTCTCGCCGTGGAGACGGGATCCCATTTGCATGGGCGTATGGTCGGGTGTGCTTGATTGGGTTGGCAGCATGTTTTATTGCGGGGTGGGGGTCAATTACTATTTTAAAGAGGGTATACATTCTTAAGGTGTGGGGTGGAAAGGGTAATACGGTTTTATGGGTAGGTATGGGGTTTGCACGGCAATTTTTTCATTCACTTTAACTTGTTATAAAATTATAAATCTACTTGTTAACTCTCGATGCGACCCGATACGCTTCTTTCATGTATAAATCAAAAATGGCTGCAAGCTATAATTTATCATTTGTACACATATGTATTTATTGAGTATTGACACAATGACCATAAATTGTTGCACGAGAGAAATATTTACATTCGTGACTCTAGTGACCCATTGAGCTTATTTCAAGATGTTATCGATCATTGTTTAATAAAAACGCATCCTTGAGCGGTCATTTTTAGCTCGGTGTAACGTTTGGAGATAAAATCAACCTTTTTCGAGATATGTCGATAAAAATGTCATACTTATTACAGGTTTTCGACAAAAAGGAACGTATAAAGTAATGAGGTGCAAAACGTGGCTATTTTCGATGACATAACATGTATACTTTGTTTGTAAATATATATATACGTTTAAGTAAAAAAAATATTCACCCTTGACAAATAAATATGGTAAAATGACTACATATATACATGTATGTTCGGTAAAAATATATATACGTTATGCAAACAAAATATATATACGTTATGCACACCGGCAAATATATATATATATACGTTATGCACACCGGTAAAAAATATATATAAGTTATGCAAACAATATATATAATTTACACGATCCCAAAGCGGAACTAGTTTCGCAACAATTCCGAGAACCAGACAGTGTAACAGTAAATATTGCCATTACTGGAGAAACTCTAAATGCAGTCGCAGATGTAATACCTGCGCAGAAAGAGCCTACGTCATCGAATTTTGTCATGTTCTCATCCAGACGCGCGTTTCCCTTTATAAGGCTTTTGATTGACGAAGATTATTGTTAAACGGTCTTAAGAGGTTAGGTGGGAAATAAACACCATTAAGTATATAAGAGTAAAATATAATTTAGTTATTAAATTGTTTTATGGATGAATAATAAAGCGCATGGAGTCAGTGACTTAATTACAGCGACTGGAAGGCTAATATCAATTCAACATACACGGCTGAATTTTCTGGTTTACTGTATTCCTTTATAAATCACCACTTTACAAGTTAACAAAAGGGTCGGACTACAAGTTCTATCAACATTGATTGAGGCCCTTCCCGACAAAATATTTGTATACAAATGTTGATCAAGATGAATTACAATACTTTTGACATATTTTAAGTAATGTAAGAATTTTTTGATGAAATAATTAAGGAGAGAGTTACGATAAACAGAATGGTTTAATGTCTGGCAAGCGTCTATGCATAACAAACTACCAATTAATTACCAAATTGAAATTCTGAATGTGATTGAATAAAGTGATAGTTTCATGTTCTGTAAGCGTATCTTTAATAACTTTTTAAAACTTGGTCTGAATTTAATAGGTTTGGTGCTAAATTAAAGCGGATAAAAAATATTAAAAATGTCGACTATTTCAAATAATCTATTATTTGATATTTTCTCCTGAATTTAAATTATTACAGGTTTGATTTTTTACGAAACATTTATTTTTTAACAAAAACAGTAGTGTATAATCTACTCGTTTTAACAAAAACATTTAATAACACATCAAAATGAATGAATAGGGTTTTACGGCGTACCAACACATTAAAGGTTATTCGACGCCAACAGGAAGGAAGATTACAGGTTCACTCTACATGTACAAAAACAACAAATTAACATACATATTAAAATAAAATACACCAACAAATGAATATTTTTTTTATGCAGAATGAACCTAGAACCTTGATACCTGCAAAACTGCAGAGTTTCAGCAAATTCTATCGTATTACTCAAATTGTCGCTTCTTACGACATGCATGAGCCACAGTAGTCCTATTCTTGCCATAACTCGTATGGCTCCCTGAAACCACACAGGGGTCACACATCACAAGCATGTAACGTTTATGTAGGAAAATGAAGCAGTTCCGTATCCATGGGTGGCAAAATTTGATATGGATATTTGAAGATGTTTTATTTGTTACTTTAAAAATGAGCTAAAAATGAGAGAATGATCGCAAAAAATAACTGTACGCGTTAAAAGTACAGTATTTAGTATATGCATTTCGAGACCCATTTATTGGTGCAATCCGCCATTGTGCATCAATTGACAGCTTAGTTATTTCGAATGTTGAGGGGCTATTTCAATTTTACTCCAAGAAGTTAGTTTAAAAAAGGTCAGAAATTATTGGGCCACATTACCCAACCTTATCGCTCCGACTCCCATGCCTACGGTGATAAATATATCTTCTTCTCGAGACTTATTCTTAAAAACTATATTGCATTGCATCAACAGAAGTAAAGGTGTTTTTAATTCCGTGCGCTTTATTATTCATCCATAAAACACAATTGAATAACTAAATTGTAGTTCTACTCCACATAATTAACATTTTATATTTCCCATCTCCGATCTCCCCCTAAAAAAACTCTTAGAATCATCTCTTTTCTTCTAAAATTCCTTGCTTTCAACAAGGAGCTTCAAAAACGGTCGCGATAGTCTGATTGAGCAGAACGCAACAATCAACAGCGTAGGCGTTTCGAGCGTATACTAATCTGATCACCTCGGCCTTTATGCTACGCAATATTATACTGAGGATACGGAAATACCCGATGTTTCACGATTGCTGCGGTACATTGAAATCGGCAGTGAGGGCCGTGTGCAAAAAGGGTAGTGTGCATAACGTATATAATTATATTTGTTTACATAACGTTTATATATTTTTACCGGTGTGCACAACATATATATATATTTTGTGTGCATAACGTATTTATATTTTGTTTGCATAACGTATATATATATATTGTTTGCATAATATAACGTATATATATTTTAACCGGTGGGCATAACGTATATATATATTGTTTGCATAATGTATAAATATATATATATATTACGGATATATATAAACAGTTTACCATAATTATTTGTCGAAAGTGTATATTTGTTATTTAAACTTATATATATATTTACGAACAACATATACATTTATGCCACTGAATATAGTCACGTTTGGCGCCTCATAGAAAGTGGGCACGTGCAACTAATGGCGTAACTTTTAAACTATTACCATGTAAAGGCAGAGACGTAGACACAGAGACTCGCAGGTGCAGGTTAAGCTCGTAAACACCTATTGTTCTTGATCACGTGACCGTGATCTCCGCCATATTTGATCTGGTTTCCTGGCCGTTAAATAAATTGTTGATTGATCGATTAAATAGGGAACCAGACGACGCGCGTACCTGCAACTGTGTAAACAATAATATTGTATATAATTGTGGTATATAAACAGAATATATTAATGAACGGGTTTTGATACTGTTTTATTGTTATTATTTCCCCGACCTCACACTGTTGCCAACTCGATGATTTAATTACTGTGTTTTTTATATCATGTGTTTATTATTTAGCATAATTCAGAGGTGACGAGCGTATTTTTTTGTTTTGTAGCGAAGAGAGAGTTCAATTTCATGTCTTTGTCTCTGTTCAATTATAATGCAATTTAGTCACTAAATACTAATTAACATCCCTGTTTACGGTAAGATTTTCAAATTTACCAGTGTCATATGTCAATTCATAGACACTCTGTGTATTGAACATGCATTCCGAAAGGTGTCAGATGACAACTATGGAGTGAAGTGACACCACCGAATACACAGAATTACCATCCTCAATACACGGGATGTCACCCTATTAGCCCAATAAAAATTATATCTATAGTTTGGAGTCATATTAACTGCTTTTAAACAAAATAAATTGTGATACAAACAGGTCGTGAATTTAAAATGGCAAGTGATTTCTTGTTTTTTTAATGAAGCTGAATTATATTTGATAGCTATATCTATTTTAGTATAATTATAACGGGTATCGATATTGGTAATATTATAATTATATATGTGTGGGAATTAACGATTAATTTTGACTTTTTTTTTAACTTGACACATCAACCATATTATCAAACATCAATAGCATTTATATACGTGTTTAATTGTTTTATTTAAGAATCAAAAGCAAAATAGCAATTTCATATCTCCATTTCGCTATTTACACTCCATTGCACTCCAATTTGCAATTTACGCTCCATTTCGCATTTTAGTCCTGCCGCCTTTCGTGCACTCTCGGCTGTTTCCGCTTACGACGAGAACGTCGATCCGGTTGATACGTGTCGATTGTGTACCGGGGTTAAATAGCCTGGTTCTCGGACCCAAAATGCTGTCGGCGTAGACTTCGCATCTTATATTATATGAGACCAGGGACAAGTCTACCCGGTAAAGTTACATACATAATTATAACAGACATATGCAAAATTATGGCATACATGAAACACGCAGTTATGGTTACAAATGATCGTTACACGTTTGTCTACAATTATCACAAAACATGTTTAAATCCATACCACAAAATTATGCTGATAAAGTCTGCCATGCCATTTCCCCGGGAATTAAACTATGTATTGTACGACATATGGAGAATTGTATGTTGGTCAGGCTAAGAAAATGTAACATGGGAAAACCATTGTCATTGTTGCTTTTGAGTCGTTGTAGGTAAAGTCAATATACCATGTCATACACCGCACTATTTATTTTAATTTTTTATATATGATTTTTCAAAACTTTGACTGTATTCGCATTATCTTAAACACATGGGTGCAGGAGCATTTCATTGATTGGGGAGGTGTATGAGGATGTACTTCCAGGCTCCAAAGTATATGCTAGACCTGAATATTGGGTGTCGCCCCTTGGCTTACCTGCTCCTACGCCTATGGAACACTAAGAATGTAGACAATGCTTCAGAATGGGCACTGCACAATACTGGGAGTAGAAAGAGAACCCGAATGACAGTTTGTTATGTCACACCTGTGTTATGATGATGTCGCGGCATATTCATTTAAGTATGTAAAGTCGAGATATCGATGGTGAAAAGTCAATACAACGAGGGGGGAAATCGAAATTACGATGTTGAAAAGTTGAAACAACGAAATAACGATGGTGAAAAGTCAATACAACGAGGGGGGAAATCGAAATAACGATGGTGAAAAGTTAAAACAACGAGATAACGATGGTGAAAAGTCGATACAACGATAGGAGAAATGTTTTATTAAATTTATTATTCCATTTCGTCCATCGTAGTTTCGTTGTTTCGACTTAACATAATTAATATGCCACGATGGCCCCTACGGGACACCGTAGAATGATGGACTATTCCTCCACCAACAACACTAAACGCTATATTTGACCTGCTATCGGTTGAAAATAGAGCTGCTCACTCTTATACCCTCTAGCCATTATCGATGGATGGAGAGTATCGGAACTGACGCCCAGAAGTAGCATTGTTAAACACATAGAGTGTGCGCTGTAAAATATCCGCTTTTGGAAAATATAATTGTGTGAGACCTGTCACAAGCTGTGTAACCAAAGAGCCCTGTTTGTAAGCCTCAGTTAACAAGAATGTTACAATTATACAAACGATGTATCCGGCCGCGCGTATTGTTGTAAATACGGCTAAGTAGGGCAATGTTAGTATACGATTCATTCTATGTCGTTAACAACGACTATTTGTTACTGTTTGTCTGTTTCTACGTACTTCGCGTCGTGTGGTTAACAGCGCATTGCAGGTGTGCACGTGTGTTTGCTCGGGTACTTGTTAATCTTTCTGGGTCACAGGAAAGAAAAAAAAAGACGTTATATATTGAAACAAACAAGTGCATAAATCTTCCTATAATGTGGTACGAGGGTATTCAAGTTTCTATATTTCACTTTTTATTGGTGTACGCCATTATTATATTTATGACAAAACTATTTGCCAAAGCTATATGTCTTAGACGATCCGATTTTAAAGGGTTGGTCTACGGATCCGGTCCAGTGTTTCCATTGATGGACGTATAAACATGTAAAGCTAGTAATTTCAAAGTATTATTGTCAACATTTCATATTTAACAAATTTTAAAATTTTCGTTTTTAAAAAAACAAACAACAACAACAACAACAACAACAAAACACATCTACACATTTTTATCATAGAAATCCTTAAACGTGACATATAGTATATAGCAAACTATAAATATACCATATGCCTTCTCCTACTACGAGCACTTTTACAAAATGAGGTCAGTTTTGGAAAGGGAAACAACTGTAGTAAACAACATGACTGTATATTTCACACATATTCGCGATCATATTTGATAATAATTGTAAACTTTAGTTCAAGTTTAGTTTAAACTTATTTATTTTACTTCGATTGTGAAACAAATTCGTACAACTTAGGCAAATCACGCTCGAAGTCTTCCTAGTTAGAACCAGTACTAAGCATATGTGG
The DNA here is from genome assembly GCA_029582155.1 of Panopea generosa. NCBI lineage: Eukaryota > Metazoa > Mollusca > Bivalvia > Adapedonta > Hiatellidae > Panopea > Panopea generosa. The sequence goes on along the minus strand of CM055909.1, from coordinate 24,004,916 downwards.
AAAAGTGTCTTGCTCAAGGACACCACACATAGCCATGGTGGAGGATCGAACCCACAATCCTCCGATCATGGGTTCGGTGCTCTACCACTGGACCACGCACTCCACATTGTATTTCAATTACACAAGTTGTTTATCGCTATGATGTGGGAATGTGATGGGGTGTTAGTGGGATATGGGGGTGGGGTGGATGGTCGTTTAGTATTTTCTAAGATTATCAACACACAGATAACGCCAGTTGCGAGAAGAAGAAAAAAACTGATAACGATTTGTAAAATATTAAGTTTCCGATGTCGTGGAGGTTAATATCCTCACGCGGTTATATGTATTTAATGTAAAGGCTGAGTTGATGCATCAGCACCAGTAAATTTGGATTTCAACACTGCCGTTTAAATGCAGAAAATGTATAAGACCCCTTCCAATTCACTTTTAAAATTAGTAAAAATCTCTTTTTCTATTGTATAAAAGGGTCCGTGGCCGAGTGGTCTAAGGCGCCGTCTTAAGATCATTTATCTGTCACCGCTAAGGTTTGAGTCCCACACGGTCCAAAAACTTAATGTGAGAAAGTTTGCTAGTTACCAGCGGAAGGACGGTGATTCTACTCAGATTCATTCTGAGGTTTCACATGTGGGACTATTTCAGACATTTCACTGGCTTATCGAGAGAAGTTATCCCCTTGATATCGGCCGTTTTTTATTTACCTGGCTAAACCGTGATATTCGGTTTACATAGAAACATATAGGAGAAATTTTATTTCATCATTATAACCGTTTCAATATTAAATTTCCAACCTGTTACAATGTCTAGTCATTTAGATAAAAAATATAACCTTTATTATGATAAAATAAAATTGAAATAAGTTTATGTCTTCTTGCTTTTATAACAGCATATATGCTCCTTAGTTGTGATTTTTTGCCAACCTGTTACAACGTATACGTTCATTGCAAATAACAGTCTCTTTAAGATGATATTTAGATATAAAAAATATGATAATTGCATCTTGCTTCCATTTTGATTTGAAAATGAGATAAAATGTAATTCTGATTTATTTTCCGTGTTCCCAATGTACAGCGTATTATTGTACCCAATTACATACAGTATGTATGTCGCTATATCAGCGGGTTATATGAAATGTAGATGTTTTCAGCACCGAAATGTTTATAAACACATGGTGATGTTGCATGTTATGTGTAATTAAAGTGTGTTTTTAATATGTATTTTATTTATAGTCTAAAGCATAGATTTTTTTAATTTCATATTTTAACTAAAGATTCTTTAAAAAGCTTCAAATTTAAATACGTTTTTTTTATAATCTAAAACATTATTAAATGGTTTATTTTGTTAGCATAAATTTATGTTTTAATGTCTTTGTAATGAAATAATACAATGGACAGAGAAAGAAAATTGATTAAAGAGAATAAATAATTGGAATACTCAATTTATTTATATCACTTGATTCTTAAAGATCAAAACCAGTAATTAGATAACAATAATACATTACACGAGGCATATTAATTGAATAAAGAGATTTAATACTATAACTGATTGATAATTATGTTAATACAGCATAATTACCATATCATTGTTTTGAATTACTCGATTAAAAAATAATCTCCACATAAATAAAAAAACATTGCTAATCAGTTCACAATTGATCTGATTAAAGGAGATAATCGTTTTTTTAAAGATGTTTTAAATATGCGCAATTGTGCTCTTTCTCTTCTTCAGCTTTTTAATTAAAAACTTGGTTTATTGCAGATTTTAGTAGAGTTTTATCATATCAAATAACTGCTTTGTATTTATGTGCATAAGTTATGTTTTAAAATGTAAAAATGTCTAAAATTCCTTTAGAATGGCTATGCACAAGTTTAAACGTTCATGTATATGTTTTATTATATAATGTGTACATAGATTAGACGAAAATAAAGATAATACCTATGAATGGATAGTGTTTTGGGGCACGAAAATAAAATTATTTAATTATTTAAAGAAATATAATGGTACTGAGATTACTTCCTTAAGTTTGATAATCCAAAATAAATATTTTTACTGTTTAACTGCAAAATGTTTCATTTTGTGCATGTTTATGTTCGTTTTATTGTCATCGCATAGATATCGTGTATTTAACTTTTAAAACAAGTTATGATAGAAATTTTAATTTAAACGTTTTCTTAAGATCGGTAAAATAATATGCATATCTCGTAATCCTTGTAATGAAGTGTATTGTATTGGTGTGGTGCTGTTGAATGAAGTATAGTGTATTGGTGTAGTACTGTTGAATGAAGTATAGTGTATTGGTGTAGTACTGTTGAATGAAGTACAGTGTATTGGTGTAGTGCTGTTGAATGAAGTATAGTGTATTGGTGTGGTGTAGTGAAATGAAGTGAAGTGAAGTGTATTGTTGTAGTGAAATGAAGTGAAGTGAAGTGTATTGGTGTAGTGAAATGAAGTGAAGTATAGTGTATTGGTGTAGTATAGTGGTGTGGTTAAGCAATTTGTTGTTATTAAGTAAAGTATAATAAAATGTTGTATTGATGTAGTGCAGCTGAGTGAAGTGTAGTGTACTGTGTAGTGAAGTGTAGTGTATTGGTGTGTAGTACAGTTGAGTGAAGTGTAATGTATTGGTGTGGTGTAGTGAAGTGCAGTGTAGTGTATTGGTGTGTAGTACAGTTGAGTGAGGTGTAATGTATTGGTGTGGTGTAGTGAAGTGCAGTGTAGAGTATTGGTGTAGTGCAGTTGTGTGAAGTGTAATGTATTGGTGTGGTGTAGTGAAGTGCAGTGTAGAGTATTGGTGTAGTGCAGTTGTGTGAAGTGTAGTGTATTGGTGTGGTTTAGCGTTTTGTTGTAGTAAAGTAAAGAATAAGGAAGTGTTGTAGTGAAGTATCGTACATTGGTGTAGTGTAGTGTATTGGTGTAGTGCAGTAAAGTGAAGTGTAATGTATTGGTGTGGTGTAGTAAAGTACAATGTAGTACAGAGAAGTGTAGTATAGTGGTGTGGTTTAGTGTTATGTTGTAGTGAAGTAAGGTGTAATAAAGTGGTGTCATGAAGTGTAGTGTATTGTTGTAGTGTAATGAAGTGTAGTGTATTTGTGTAGTGCAGTTGAGTGAAGTGTAGTGTATTGGTATAGTAAAGTTGAGTGAAGTGTAATGCATTGGTGTAGTGTAGTGAAATGAATTGTAGTGTAGTGAATGTATTGGGGTAATATAGTGGTGTGAATTAGCGTAAAGTAAAGTATAATTAGTGTAGTGTATTGGTGTAGTGCCGTTGAGTGAAGTGTAATGTATTGGTGTGGTGTAGTGAAGTACAGTGTAGTATAGAGAAGTGTAGTGTAGTGGTGTGGTTTAGGTTTTGTTGTTGTGAAGTAAAGTGTAATAAAGTGGTGTCATGAAGTGTAGTGTCATAAAGTGTAGTGTATTGTTGTAGTGCAGTTAAGTGAAGTGTAGTGTATTAGTGTAGTGCAGTTCAGTGTAGTGTATTTGGTGTAGTGCAGTTGAGTGAAGTGTAGTGTATTGTTTTAGTGTAGTGAAATGAAGTGTAATGTAGTGAATGTATTGGTATTGTATAGTATTACTGCGTGGCGTAGTGTGGCGTGATGGCGTGACGTGTCGGTAGTACAGTGGCGTGACGTGTCGGTAGTACAGTGGCGTGACGTGTCGGTAGTACAGTGGCGTGACGTGTCGGTAGTACAGTGGCGTGACGTGTCGGTAGTACAGTGGCGTGACGTGTCGGTAGTACAGTGGCGTGACGTGTCGTGCATTAAAGTTGCCAGTGAAACCATCTCTGCTAAAAGAACTGTTAAAGAAATTTCTACCCAGTTCCACCAGGAAGACTCGAAGCGTGATTTGTCAAGTTGTAATAACTTGTAATCGAAGTAAACTAAATAAGTTTAAATCAAGCAATAAGCTTCTAACTTGACCACATTGGTGATTTCTCCGGAGATAAGAAATTTGGGATGTTTCTGATCATATCTCCTTATATCATCCTAAGCTAATACTACACACTGGAAGGGGCGGATGATGTCTGTGGTCACAGTGATGGCCTGTTTCCGATATTCAATTGCTTACAATTATAAATGCGGATTTTCCGGCTGAGGAACACTTTAGCTGGTCAAGCGTTTCTAAATTATGGATTTAGCTCTACTGACCAAAGAAGGGCTTAAGCGGTGGCGCGTTGTCCATCGGCTGCCGTCTGCCGTACACCGTACGTAATCCGTTAACAGCACTTTCTCTGAAACCACTATGCCATTTAATTAAACTCAAACGTCCCAAGGATGTTTTATGGCATAGGAGACTACACAGAGATTTATTTTTTAGAAATTCAAGGTGGCCGCCAAAAACAGTCTTAAACTTAAAAAAATATTCTTCTCATGAACCGCCCAAAAACCGGTCAGTCAAATGTGTTTATTTTGGATTTAGATTATCCATATGAGTATGGGTTTAAAGTGTGTACAAAGAGCACTTTGAGTTTTATATACGAATACTATTGGAAAATGAAAAAATCCCATTTTCTTATCCATTTGTTCAATACTAATTTATGGTTTCCTATAGATCTGAAACATTGTTCCAAAAGGACCTAAAAGATACCAAAAGGGTTGAAATTTCAAAATTCTTCCTCTCAATAACCTTTCTGTCAAACTAGTTCATATATGATATCAATTATCCTTACTTCAGTAAGGGATTTAAGATTCTGCAAATCTAAGGGCTGGGATATGTAGGGACCCTGTAAGGTGAGCTTACTTTTAGAATTTAAAATCTAAAGCATCGTCTGCTCATAGCAAATCTCTTTGAATGGGTGATTGAAGTTTTGACAAATCAAGGGGATTGGATGTATAAGGGTCCTGTACGTGGACATTTTTGTTTACAGATGAATGATTTGGTAATTTTAAGTATTTTCTTTCCATAGTTATTAGCATTTGGTTCAGTAAGGGTGTGATGGGAGTATTTAACAGTAAGGGTTAAGACGACCCACAAATAATATATTCATATCCCCATTCTACATTCAATTGTACTTTCACTCAAATAGTGTATCTTTATTCTCGACACCATTAAACAAGACAAAGTGTTCAAAACGTAAACTTACACTTGCATTCAATGTAAATGCCTAGAATTGTTCGACGGTAAAAAGCAGGGTTTCCTTAAGCAGCTATGGGTAGAATGCTACACGCATATACATATAAGCTACATTTAAACGTATGCATGCATTCTGACTAAACGGAAACTCGATGCATTTTATACAACGAACATTTACATTCAAGTCATTGATTAGGATTTTACAGACAGTTTACAGTTTTTCCTATTTTTTTTAGAATTGGCTTAACACATTATTTTTTTTGTATAATTTATATATCATATTTAAATGTATCCACTGATTCATAAAGCTGTCTATAAAATATGGTAAAAGTATTTTCTTAAATTTGTATACGCGCCAAGGTTAGATTAAATAGTATTCTGGCTTATATTTTTTTAGGACACACTGCCTTTAAAATATAACCCTAAATTGCCACATATATCGGAAGGTATATGAACAACCCAACCAACGTGTGTTTTAAATGCGTTGATAACCAACCCACAATGAAAAATAGTTTTATCCAAGCTTGACTACGTACGAAGTCATTAGATCCGTTAAAATGTAATATAAGATAATCATATGTAATACATCTGACAGTCATTGTAGTAGGAGAACAGTCGAAGTTTTATAGCAATGCAATTCTATAGTATTTTCATCTTTATTCGTCATAAGAAGTAGTAAAATAGTTAAAAGGCTATATATACAAGATGAAAAAAGTATGCAATAAAAAATAAATGAAACGATCACAGAACTTGGTAACTGGTGATTACTCCATGGCCAGTAACATCTGGTCGGATAAAACGATATTGCAAGACACCGAATCAGTATAGGCCAAGTGAGTGATTGAGTGTGTACCTTGAATACAGGAGGTTGGTTATAAGTTCGATATCCGGTCGGGAGATGCATAAAAAGAAAGACAGTAGCTAAAATATATCGTATAGCTTTATGTGCTTCGAATTAGCAAAGGGGTTGAGCCGCACGTTCTAGCAAAATATGACATGTATTAACAGATATTGACCAAGACGCAAGATGAAAAACATTGCGTTTAGCATATTTGGAGAAATTAGATATGTAAAAAGATATTTGATGAAAGCAACGATGAAGTTAAGACAATAACATCAGTAAATCTTAGGGAGAGTTAAACGCGCCGCCCTTGAGGCGGCTTCCTCGGTTGGGGCTTAAACATTTAGACGATCGATAATTAATGTATGTTACTGGAATAGCGCGACTTAAATACATTAGTTACTCTTGGTGTCTTTAGATGCTGGTCTACTTTCTCAGCCAATGAAATAACTTAATTTTGAGATTTAATGACCATCATTGGCGATTTATTACTTTCTAAGCCAATGAAATCACTCCATGAATTAGATACACCAATGAAATCACTCCCTGGATTGATAGTCAGACGCGCTCACGACTGAGCTAATCGGGCCGGCAACCGGGTATAAAGAACCGTATACATCTGTACTTTCCTGAAATAGCCTGCAAGTAATGGCCATTCTATTTTGAATTCCTTACTGGTCAAACTAGGCAGAAATTGCAATATTGAATACAGTTTTCAAATGTCGATGTTATATGTTGACTACGATATCCCGTTAGGGCCATCGCATGCAACTGCCCCATTACAGACAATACTATAGTTTTAGAGAAACTATATGCTCTGTATTTAACAAAGTTAAGTTTACAAATTTATTGGCATATCAGCAAATTATTTTCTATGGCCGTTTAAATACTATGTATAAGGCTATATAATACAATAGACATAATGAACAAATAAATCGCGGAACATGCCAAATTTTTATTCAGCCCAAATTTACGTTGATTAATGATTAACCTGTCTACCTAGAAACAATGCATAATTTGTATGCGTTTGCAAAATTAATGAAAGGGTGAACCCTTGGCCCGTGTTTCGTATTAAATAACGTGTCAATGTTTGCCTACTGGACCATGTGAATAATGGGTGCAATGAATGATAATTAGATCTCAAGCATAATGTAGATATGAAGATAATTGTAGACACAAATAAAACAGATATGCGCACGAATGAAACACATTCAGATACCCCCCCCCCCCCCCCCACTTCCCTCTTTTTTTTTTACTTCTGATAATCATACCTACGCTAAATCAGTTGTTAAACGTGAGAACTATTTTTTTATCATTCTTTATAATTGATTTATGGAGGGTAGATAAATTTAAATTACCCTCCTCTCTAGTTCCTCCTTATAAAGCAAACGCATACATATAAAAACATATTTTTCACTAGGCCCATGCTTATAAATAATCTGTGCGATTGGGTCCGTTAAATAGCAATGTTGGGAATGCCATATTTGAGCACGTTGATTGGTCAGTTTCTTCAACTGAAAGTTTGGATGACGCCACGGTTTAGTAAGCGACAGTAGGACATTCCCTGCTTTTTCATCGGGAGAGACCATGTTCTGGGATATTTTCTGCGGTAAAAAAGTGTCAATCGGACAAAAGTGGACAAAAAAACGCCTGTTTAAACCGGCACGACCGCAATAAAGACTACAACATTTTTCTTCTTGTTATTAAATAGAATTACTATTATTTAATATATTTGAAATTATAAACTTCATATCCTTTTACATCAAAATACAATATTACTGACATAAAGATATAAGATACTACTACTAGAATATAATACTAGTATGTTAAGTGCTGACCGTCGGAGTCTCACGATGATAATGTACACGCGGATCCAATAACGACCGTTCTTTCAATTACATACATACTCTATATAGATCTTACAAACAAAACGACATAGATAACCGATTAATTGTTGTTAATTTATCTTGATATGTATTAATTTATAGATATAGGGGGTCCGCGGAAATGCTTCTCAAAAAAAAAATATGTAGGTGTGCTTTGACGTGTATTTCTTATTTTTTTAGGGGTCTGGTTATCCTTAATTAATATAAACCTTGAATTTACTATTTCATAACCAAATAAATAAAATAAAAAAAGGGAAAATGAAGAAGCATAGGGGTCAGATTTTAATGCATTTAATGAATTTTGTTTTTTCGAGTTTTGAGTAAATAAAGTGTAGGCACGTGCCTACAGTGCCTAAAGGAAGCTATGCCACTGATTTCAGTCTACTAATCAGACTATATTGATATACTTTTGACCATTTGAAACGAGAAAGTAAAATGCCTTTTACCATTATGATTTAATTGTCTGTTATAACGATTTTACTCTCTCTCTCTCTCTCTCTCTCTCTCTCTCTCTCTCTCTCTCTCTCTCTCTTTAAATATTTTTTAAATCTCTGTATCCCATTTGTATGTCTGAAAAACCGCTATATCTATAGGATAACTTACACCGAAACTATTTGTTGCCAAGTTCAAATATAAAATTTGATACACTAGATTACTTTGTGGGAATAATTGACAATTAAAGAATGTTTTGGATTACAAAAGAAATGTATTTGAATTTGAAGGTTTTTCTAAAAATATATAATTAACATAAATATATGCTTTACAATATAAAGTTTAAGTAAAATTAGTAAATAGAAAACCTTTAAACTAGTCACAACTTACAATATCGCCGCTTTCGGCGAGCCCAGCATCGGAACATCGCTCGGTCATTTCCGTATTTTTTCCCTCGAACTTTAACGGTAATGGCCGAGCGATGTCTGATTGTGAGCTGCATTAGTGCACCCGTCTGTCCTATTTTTTTCGGGCTGTAATTTCCTCATGCATAAAAGGATTTTGAAATGACTTCACACAAATGTTTACCACAGTGAGACGACGTTTTGCGTGCAAATTTGGTTACGCAACTCAAAGGTCAAGGTCATGCTTAGAAGTTCAAGATCAGAAAACGATACAATAGTTCGTGTCTTGTCCGTCTCTTATAAACATTTAATACATATTTCACTATTCACACAGTCAGACAACGTTTAGTTCAAGACCCAGGGCTGCGCTCAAAGGTGAAGGTCATACTTACAGGCTTAAGATCAGAAATAAGTTGGATATTTCACCATATTTGAATTTACATTCTGTTGTATGTTCATAAATAATAAAAGCAATTTGTTTTGTGTAATAAACAGCGTTTTGTCTCGTATAATATTATGTATTGTAACTGACCATAGGACACTCAAATTGATCTACACGCTGAGTTGCAAAGCATCCACCGGGACTTAGATCTAATCCTGAATGGTGATTTAGGATAAGCCAATCGCTTTTAAGTGACTGACCTATAACATATATGGCAATCAAGCTACATCTTTATTGATAAATAATTCCCTTAAGTTATTAAAGAATACACTAAATAGTGAGATGTCGAGGTCTCGACAGTGAGACCTCGACAGTGACACTCGGCATAACACTAGTTATATTGGCATTGACAGAGACAGATGCCTAATGACTAGCAAAGCAACTAGATATTCTAAAAGAATATCTCGCCTACACGAATACGAACGACTGACTGTCTCAGCTGACATTTCCCCCAAAAAGTCATACCGCTGTACGTGGAATGCTATTCCGGAATCTACTGTTGCCATGACTACAGTTGATTCTTTGAAGTAAACTCTTAATTAGACAAAAAATGATACTTGTATATGCACACAAATCTGATATCAAATTTGTAGTTAGTTTCATGTTAAGATCAGTAATCATTTTACTCTTTGCGTTTAATACATAGGCCCTATATACAGTTTATATCAGCATATATGCCTCAACCCTGTCGCGATGATCAGAATTGATCGGTGACAGTATCGGAATAAAGAAAGTGACTTAATTTACAAAACCCAAAATGTGCCACCCGAAATAAAGACAAGCACCTGCAGTTACTCTGTCTTTGCCTCTGATCTCGGGTAATAATCAACTTCAATTTTAATCAGTCAACTTTTTCAGTGTAAAAAAAGGGCATGTGTTTTTTAGTTTCAAGTTATAAATTACATTTCCAAGTTAATTTTTACCAAACAAATTACTTTTGCCTTTGGTAAGCTCAGTTTTACAAGATATTGACTGTGAGAACTTGTATTGCAGTCAGAATTTTGAGTCGGGCCTCAATCATTGAAGTAAGGGAACTAACTCTAACTTCAGTGGAACTCTTCTAAAAGAAGTTTTACAGAAAAAAGAAGGTTTGGAATTGTGCAGTTGAGTGGGTAATAGTTTATACTTTGTACAAGTTAACAGTATACTAACGATTTTCTGTTCAATGCAAAATATAATTTACTAGATACAAATTTACACTGATGACAGTGTTGGTCTTGTCAACTTGTTCTTTTATCAAAATATACGTTTCTAGATTTACATAAAGTGCTGATTTGTGCACCCGCCTGCATTTGTGTTTCGTCTGTTGACGGCAAGATCAACATTGCTTTCTCTTCTTACTTGTTTTAAACTTATTTATATTTTACCTCGATTGTGAAACAAATTCTTAACTTAAACAAAAAACGCTAGAGGTATTCCGGGGTAGAACCAGTACGAAGCATATATCTATATCACAGGCCCTATCTTACTATAGCTTTTGGATCTATAGGGTGACTGGAAAAACTGAAAAACACCTGATAACCGAAAGACACTGAAAGATACCTAGATTTAGCTATTTAAGGCATAAATGATCATGTTTCTATTATTTTATATATCAGATATGAATTTAAAATTGTTTTTGCAAAAAAAAACATTTAAAAATATACGATTTGATGCGTGTTTACCCAATATTTGTGTCAATGTGTCTTTCGGTTATTAGGAGTTACTTCTCTTGATTTCGATTATAACCGAAATACACTTATGTTAATCAAATTTACGTAATTTTTTTGTTTAAACATCAGTTATCATTGGTTGACCAAATGTATTATTAATATAAATCTAGAAGTTATTGGGTTATGTAAATGTATATTCTGATAGGTATATTTCAAGTGTATTTCGATATTCCCAGAGTTGTTTTACCGTAATAACCGAAAGACACATTGACACAAATATTGGGTAAACAGGCATCAAATCGTACATTTTTAAATGTTTTTTTTTTTTTTTTGCAAAATCAATTTTAAATTCATATCTGATATATAAAATAGCTAAATCTAGGTATCTTTCGGTTATCAGGTGTCTTTCGGCTTTTCCAGTCACTGTTTGGATAGCTATATATAGCAAATAATGGAAAAGTAGGACACTTCAAAATGACCATATCTGGTCTGAAGAATATATAGGTGTGATGCAAGAAAACCTAAATTAAATCCATATTGGATAAGACAGTGTAATATGTACACATTTTGTTGGTTATTTGTTTTAATCATTGAAATTTCTGATAAATTTATTTTGTTTTATTTTAATCACCATCTTGAAATTTGAACTGTACAAAATAAAATTTATTGGATCCAATAACATTCCACATATTATACGGTCATGTGGTAACATCTGGAGTTGGTGACTGGCTATACACTTACAGGTGTAGAATGATATCTGATAATAGTTGGAACCTGATCTTAACAGTTTCCAGTTTGCTCAAGTTTTAAATAAATCCCAATTTTCTCTCGATTGCGCTGCTTTTTTTCCCAATTTGTAAGGCTTTGGCCTCTTCCCAATTTAAAAGCCCTGTCTTGTCTAATATGGTTTTCACCACAATATTCATACTCAGACAATATATTCTATATTGTACAAAACCTAATACTATCAATGTACAGTAGAACTTCATTAACTCAAACATGGATAGTTCAGACAACATGTATAGCTTGAACCACTTATCTGGCCCCTGCCGTATTCCAGTTTTGATGTATATACATCTACGGTATGATGCTAAACACTATTTGGCTCAAACAACCCTTTACTCAAACAGTTTTGTCCAGTCCCGTTGTGTTTGAGCTATCAAAATAATTTATGGAAACTTTTACTAAATACTGTACAGTTATTGTTTTACAGTTTTCACCTGAATTGTGGAATCGTATCAAGGCAGTATTGGTTGCAGCTGGAAGTGATTTGATATGATGATTGACTCCAAAAAATGTGACATTCTCACCTAACAAAGTCAGGGTTTCTATATCAGCCATACACAATGTTTTTGAAGTCTACGGCTGTCATGCGCCTTCTGGTCAGGCACACAAGAAAAATCAAATGTAAGTACTGCTTCGAATAAACTCCGTTCTCTAGTAAACATCCATGATTTGTTTAAACATAATCAGTACAGAGTTAACTGCATTTCCCTGAGCTAGTCCATTAATCTACTAAAAATGCCAATGACTCCATCAAGGAATTGTATAGAAGGAAACTTGCATCTCCTGACTTAATGTTGATGAAATAGCACACAAAGGATTAATAATTTGCAAATTAATCATTCATAATTCACAGACAACTGATTTCTTGTTCATAAACTGTAAATTGTATGTAATATTAAATGTTTAAACATGTTTCGATCATGCAAAGTGATCTTGAATTAATGATATTGCAGTTTGAAGGAAAGTTTATCATAATTTGCTGTTATTTTAGCTGCAGTATACAAATTTTGTAATCAAAAGTTCTTCAACAATTTTAACAAATTTCAGGGAATGGTATTGTTTTGAGGAGAATTTCATTCCGCAATGTAAGAATTTTGATTTGTGTTCCTGAGAAGAATGGAAGTTAAGATATTCGAAAACGAAATATTGCAAGATTTTGCGTGAATACCATGCATTGAGTTGCCTTTCCTTCTCTATATAATTCCCTGACTCCTTGTTACCCATTTTGTACCACCATTTTCTGTCATTTGAATGTGAAAATAAAGCATACATTATAGTTTTGCTAGATATCAAAAAAAAAAAAAGAAACGTTTATTACATTTTTTTGTGTCTACCAAACACTACGATTTGAAAAAATTTAATGCTCCCGGGGCATTAATACGAACGTTATGATATACCAGAAGCTGTTAGTTTATATATATATTAATTTATTTTAGCTTGAATGTGGTAAAAGAGTGTTTATGAACTGCTCTCGAGCCTGCTTCCTGAGTAGAACCAGTACTGGGTGTTATTTTATAAGAGGTATTAGGTCCAGCTGGGGATTGAACCCATGGACTCTGGTGTGAGCGGCCAACACTCTATCCATTACACTACTGCTGCCGCTTTTTTCAGATGTTACTACTTTGGCAGTTTTATAATAATATTGTTTTTAAATCATTACACTCTGTTTATAATTGAATCAACAACAGCGACTGGACACACAATTATATTTATAGTAAAGAGGAAAACTGAAAAATGCATACTTCTATAAACTCTTGTACATATATATATATATATATATATATATATATATATATATATATATGTAATTGTAATGTTTTGCCCATATGTTTGTTTCAAATGTTCCCTTTACATAAATTATTTTCCAGTTGTTTCCTCAAGCATTTTGATGCTGGATGGATCTCTTGTCTTTTGTGGTATCTATGGATTATTTTAGCAGATTTTGAAACAGTTTAAAGCAGTAGTAAACAATTATTATTAGTTTTATTTACTGAGGTAGAGGTTAGAAGGGAGAAGAAAATAAAACACTTGAGAATTTTTGAGTACTTAATGTTTATGCTTTCTATTTTAACAGACAATGGATTCCTACAAAAGTGTTCAATCAGTAGCAGCAGTCATGTTGACTCGACACTAGGTCCCTTACACGGAATCAGGATATTGGATCTAAGTAGGTCAGTATATTAATAAAGCATATGTCAACTGTGGTCCATGTGGTTCCAGCACAATCCATGTAGTTCTGGGCATGACCCATGTGGTTCCAGGCATGATCCTTATGGTTCTGGGTATGACCCATGTGGTTCTGGGCATGACCAATGTGGTTCCAGGCATGACCCTTATGGTTCTGGGTATGACCCATGTGGTTCTGGGCATGACCAATGTGGTTCCAGGTATGACCCTTATGGTTATGGGCATGACCCTTGTGGTTCTGCGCATGACCGATGTGGTTCCAGGCATGACCCTTATGGTTCTGGGTATGACCCATGTTGTTCTGGACATGACCCTTATGGTTCTGGGTATGACCCATGTGGTTCTTGGCATGACCCTTATGGTTCTGGGTATGACCCATGTGGTTCTTGGCATGACCCTTTTGGTTCTGGGTATGACCTGTGTGGTTCTTGGCATGACCCTTTTGGTTCTGGCTATGACACATGTGGTTCTGGATATGACCCATGTGGTTCTTTGCATGACCCATTTGGTTCTGGATATGACCCATGTGGTTCTTTGCATGACCCATTTGGTTCTGGGTATGACCCATGTGGTTCTGGGCATGATCCTTATGGTTCTGGGTATGACCCATGTGGTTCTGTGTGCATGGCCCTTTTGGTTTTGGGTATGACCTGTGTGGTTCCGGGTATAGCTCATGTGGTTCTGGGTATGACCCTTATGGTTCTGGGTATGACCCATGTGGTTCTGGACATGACCCTTTGGTTCTGGGTATGACCTGTGTGGTTCCGGGCATAGCCTATGTGGTTCTGGGCATGACCCGTGTGATGCTGGGTATGACCTATGTGGTTCTGGGCATGACCCGTGTGATTCTGAGTATGACCCATGTGGTTCTGGGAATGACCCCTGTGATTCTGGGTATGACCAATGTGTTTCCAGGTATGACCCATGTGGTTTTGGGCATGACCCGTGTGGTTCTGGGTATGACCCATGTGGTTCTTGGCATGACCCATGTGGTTCTGGGTATGACCCATGTGTTTCTGGGCATGACCCGTGTATCTTCATGGATATTACCTGTCCAATAGCTGTTGGACATGAACGCACTGAACCGTGAATTACCCATGCAGTTGTTTATCACACCTGATTGCATTTCCCTAATCTGTTTATTGTTCATATCTTGAAATGTTATGTTATTATTAAGAGGAGGAACAGTGTATTAACTTATAAATAGATTAGTGGCAGATAACTTTGTATCAATCCCCTGCAAAATTAAATTCTTTAAGACTTGCTCCACTTTTAGGTTATGTGTCAACTCGTGGGTGTAAAAAGTTTGTTTGTTTGAATGGGGTTTAACACCATTTCAACTCATTTCAGGTTCTATATGGCATATCTAGTTTTAATGGTGGGAAAGACCTCATAAACAATCTGAATAGAACCACCATCCTTCCACAAGTAACTGGCAAACTTTCTCACATAAAGTTTTTGGAGCAGGTGGGACTTAGTGATCTTGAGATGGCACCTTTGATCACTCACCCATGGAGGACCTGGGTGTATAATGTATAGATCATCTTTCAGAAGTCCGGGTATTGCCAAACTTTTGATTTACATTCATGTGCTGTTGAGGACGCAGGTGTGCAGTTAAAATAATCGAAATTAATGTACAATTTATAACATGTTCCAAGATTGCCGGTAACTAACAGGCAGATTGTAACCCCATCTGGAAGGATGGAAGTGGTGGCGCTGGTAAATTGTTCCATACGGACTGTTATTGACATTACTAAATATTTGTTGTCTCCACAAAATAAAAATGTCAATGACTATAAATAGATTGACTCAATCAACAATCCAAAATGAATTCCTGAAATTGTGGATGGAAGACATTACCTCACCTCACCATACTGGTATTAGTTGTCGCTAACATATTAAAGGGATAACATTATTACAGGGTGTTGGCCGGACCTTACTGCTCAATGATCCTCGGAGACTTGGGAGCTGAAGTCATCAAGATAGAAAGACCAGGTTTGTTTTTATTGAATTCTTCATATACATAGCAGAGTTGATGCTGCTGGTGGCAGATTTTAAGCAGTATCACTGCAATTACCTTGGGGAAAAATAATTTTTTTTTTTGACAGGTTGGTCATAGCAAGGACTTACATAGAAATGGGAAAGAATCTTGCATCTCCAAACTAATTATCTCTCCGCTTCTATGGGAGACATAATATCGTTTTTGTGCTTTCTGTCCATCCATCAGACCTTCTGTCACAAAATCTTGTCTGGAGAACTCCCGACATCTGTTTTGGGATATAGCTGAAATTAATTGGGAGGGATCAGTGTGATGTAAAATTTGGCATAATTTCTTTTGCATCCTGGTTTGAGGCATAGTACCACCTTTGGAAACAGTAAATGCTTCCTTGGGGTAGTCGCATATTGGTGGATATACATAATCCTTGTTTCTTCTCTTTAAAAATGCATTTTCTTATTTTAATGCTCATTTTTTATTTAAATGGCATTATTGATGTATATTGAACATTTTGAAAGCATTGTCAGGTTTGAATTGGGAATTAAGAAAAATAATTGATGCTTTGAAATTTGGGTATAAATACATGATTTCGGAAGTCTACTTCCACTTAGTCAACAGTGTACACACTGAACAGAAAAAAACTCTTATATGACACATGAACTCTACTTTTCTCATCATATTTTGGAAGTGCAGAGGTTGACAAACAGTAAAATGTAAGTTTTACTTCTTTCATTGGGTCTTTCTATGAATGACAAGCCTTCAAACTTTTATTATTTACTATAGAACAAAAATCAATGGTGTGGTTACATCTTTGATGAGTTTATGATGAGTTACTGCCCTTTGCATTGTCAGAATTAAAATTCTTGTCTGGAGAACTCCATCGACATCTATGGTTGGTTTTAGCTGAAACTTGCAGTGGTGCAACAATCCCATATATTCCTTTTATATTATGTTTGATGTTTGATGATTTGTGATGGAGTTTGCATTATCGGAATGTACAATTTTGTTGTACTTTTGCATTTCACATAAAACTTGCTGATCAGTATAAAAACTAGTTATGCACAGTCATTTTAGGTTTTAGTTTGATTATTCTCGGCTGAGTTATGGCCATTTTCAATGTTTGAATGAAGAATCTTGTCCATATTTCTTCTCTTGTGCCATCTCTTCTGTTTCATTGAAACTTGCTTGGAAGGATCAGCGTGAAGTCTGTTTGCTCATATCCATTTTCTCTGGTTCAATGATTTTTTGGCCAAGTTTATGGCCCTTTGAATTTACTGCATGTAAACTCTTATCTGTATTTCTCCACAACCAATGACTGCATGTTGATAAAACTTGCTGGGAATGATCTACCTGTACGTGAAACCTTGATGTGCATGTTCACTCTGCTTTTTGCTCTTATTGGACATTTTCTTGCAATCTCATCACCAGTCCCAAAACTTTGCAGTTGATATTATTTACTTGATAGCTATGATAATTCAGAGTGTTTATGAACTGCTTTCAATTCCTCTTCTGGGTAGAACCAGTACTGAGTGCTGTTTCCTGGGTAGAACCAGTACTGAGTGTTGTTTCCTGGGTAGAACCAGTACTGAGTGTTGGTTTTTAGAGGCATCAGATCAAGCTAGGGATCAAACCCACAACCTCTGGTGTGAGAGGTCAACAGTCTATCCATAGAAAACATGTTTATTTATGAATATATGAAGGGATGGCAAAAATCTTACACATATAAGACAATTTCACTTAACCCTTTTCTCCATAGATACCAATTTTCCCGCACCAATCACAGAAGGCCTTTGAAAACAGTGCAGGAAGAGCAGATTGCTCGTAACGTAATGTTTTGTCAGGTAGATCCAGCATGAAGGAAATGTGAATTAAGTGTCACGATCAACTCAGACAATGGATTTTGCCACCCTTGCTATTATAGGGGCAGTAAGCAATCATGGAGACCCTTCTGGTGACCCTTTTTACACCATTTATGACCTGCTTAAATGTAGCTATGTTTAAAACTGTTTTCAATGTTTCAGGTTCTGGGGACGATACTCGGACCTGGGGTCCACCTTTCTGTGGCCCCGAGACAGCTTACTTCTTGTCCATCAACAGAAACAAAAAGGTGATATTTCATTTAAAACCAGGTATACTTTTAATCTGTCAACTTCTGACTATGAGGTTATAAAAAACTCATATTCAAATCAGCCAATTTGAATCCATGTTGCAATGAAAGCAATGTTTCTGTTGGTTTCATTGAAGATTCGTTCAGTTGAGTGTGAACTTAGCCAAGCCAAGCTTAGTCAAAATATCTCTAGTGAGAAAATGTGCCAGTCACTTGAGTTATAAGAATGGTGTTCTGATATGATTCATGTACAGTCATACGTGTCTTAAGCAGCCAGTCAAGGGGAGAAGTAAAAGTGGCCTTTAAAGACAGGATTTTACTTTATACAGGTTAGTATGCTCTGAAATCATAGAAATTGGGAATAGAAAATGTGGCTGCTTAAGACAAGTTGCAGTTTTTACAGGTGTGAGCTTATTCCAAATATCTGTTGTGAAAAAATGTGCCATACGAATATGGATGAAACATATAACCTGAAATTTGTTGAGAATTAAAAAAACAATAAAACAACAATACAAAATAATCAAAACAGAAAAACCACTGACAAGATGGATTTCGAACCAGGGTTGCATTAGGCTAATCAGGCACTTAGCATAATGTTGAAATTCTTCATAATTTTATTGTTAAGTGCAGAGTGCTAAAGAATAAAGGAATGAAGTGTTGTGTTTGGTTTTTTTTAATGTGTTTTCAACATTTTTATTACAGGTAAGTTTCGTTTATACTAGTTTATCTTAGCTTGATTGTGATGTAAGCTTAGAACCTGTATATGAATCACTCTCAACTTCATTTCATGTTAGAACCAGTACTGAGTGCTGTTTTTGAGAGATCATTGGGCCGATCCTGAGATCAAACCTGGGACCTCTGGCCTGAGCAGACTTTTTACCCACTGCATTTCGGCCCCACTTAACATTTTACAATCATGTTATGTGCAGCAAATATTATTATTGGTGGGGGAAAAGCTCCGACACACAAACATGAATCTGAGAAGAAATATCGATCTCCAGAAAATTTATAACTGGTAAACTTCTCAAAGTTTCAGATTGAGCTGGGCTTGAAACTATCACTTCAAAGGTGTGGGGAAAGTTATTTCAGCCAGAATTGGTTCTACTTGTGTCAAAACTGATGACTGAAATTGATCATGATTATATAAACATATGTAAGGACATTTTTTTTAACAAATGTTATTTGATGTATTTCCAGAGTGTTTGTGTGAACATCAAGGATGCTGAAGGACAGAAGATTGTCAGACAGGTGAGCTGGATTCATTTTTATGGGTTTCATTTTGGCTAGTTTAGTTCTTGCTAGTTTCATTTTGGCTAATTTCATTCTTGCTAGTTTCATTCTGGCTAGTTTCATGTTGGCTAGTTTCATTCTAGCTAGTTTCATTTTGGCTGTTTTATTGTGGATGGTGTCATTTTTACTGGCTTCATTCTGGCTGGTTTCATTCTTGCTAATTTCATTTTGGCTACTTTCATTCTTGCTAGATTCATTTTGGCTAGTTTCATTCTTGTTAGTTTCATTTTGGCTTGTTTATATTTGGTTTGTTTTATATTGGCTGTTTTATTCTGACTGGTGTCATTTTTACTGGCTTCATTCTGGCCGGTTTCATTCTTGTTAATTTCATTTTGGCTAGTTTCATTCTTGCTAGTTTCATTTTGGCTGGTTTCATTCTGACTGGTATATATTTGGTTAGTTTTATATTGGCTGTTTTATTTCGGCTGGTGTCATTTTTTCTGGTTTCATCTTGGCTGGTTTCTTTCTGGCTGGTTTCTATTTGGCTGGTTTCACTTTGGTGCTATGCATTTTCTATAAAAAGTGTAATTTTGTATACTTGTACACAGCCTGCTGCTCTGTTTACAATGGCCAGTTGTAGAATGGCCTTAAATTTGAGTGGTTATCGGTTTGATCAATGATACTAGGAGCTTTTTTCTAGCATGATGTTTCAGCAGTTTATAGGACTTGTAATGCCAGTGTCTGAATAATGTGATTAGATAGGGTATTATGCAATGTGTTTGCTGCATGATAGTGTACTTCAATTTGGCAGCCCATATAAAACTGTTATGTCAACAAACACTGTCTTGGTACAACTGAAATTCTGTGAAAAAATTGAAATATTGTTTGTTTATCTCTGTACCTACCTATCAAAAACTTGCCTACTAGTACTCAAGTTTTTTGAGACAATATTTTGTATTTTATCTCGACAATTACATGTATGTGTATGTCATTCAACTTTGCATGATAATAATTGTTTTTTTAGTGATTTTTTTTTGCTCCCTTCCTATATACTTCCCCAATTTTGAAAGCTAGAATTGAGACGTTGTCCGATACCCACGTGTTATCCATTCCAATATTCTCCATTTATCAGCTGTGGAATATTACACCAGGTTTGCGTGGTTTCTACCAAGCCACAATGCTGTAATATGATTGGTTCACTATCCAATTGCAATGCTAGTTTCATGCAAACGCAGTTTTGATAAGACGTTAACGTTAGCTGTATTCTGTTCAAATAAAACGACGCAGAGCTAGCGTAATTTCCCAAGGTTGATGTATGAAGAGTATCGGAATTGACACCCGTGGGTATCTGACGATGGAATCAAGAGAGAGCAAACAAACATTTCTCTAATATTGGACTTAATAAAGAAAAATAAAACACCTTTAATTCACTGATATAAATGTACATGTATACAATATAAACTGGCTGATGCTGTATATAGCTTTACTGAATTCACTGACACATTGTATATAATTCACTGCTTGATTATTCACTAATATACATGTATAACTTTGCTAAATACAATATAAACTGGCTGATACTTTATGTTGTATATAATTCACTGACATACATGTATATAATTCACTGATATACATGTATGACTTTGCTAAATACAATATAAACTGGTTGATACTTTATGTTGTATCTAATTCACTGACATACATGTATATAATTCACTGATATACATGTATGACTTTGCTAAATACAATATAAACTGGCTGATACTTTATGTTGTATATAATTCACTGACATACATGTATATAATTCACTGATATACATGTATGACTTTGCTAAATACAATATAAACTGGCTGACACTTTATGTTGTATATAATTCACTGCTTTATAATTCACTGATAAACATGTATGACTTTGCTAAATACAATATAAACTGGCTGACACTTTATGTTGTATATAATTCACTGCTTTATAATTCACTGATATACATGTATGACTTTGCTAAATACAATATAAACTGGCTGATACTTTATGTTGTATATAATTCACTGACATACATGTATATAATTCACTGATATACATGTATGACTTTGCTAAATACAATATAAACTGGCTGACACTTTATGTTGTATATAATTCACTGACATACATGTATATAATTCACTGATAAACATGTATGACTTTGCTAAATACAATATAAACTGGCTGACACTTTATGTTGTATATAATTCACTGCTTTATAATTCACTGATATACATGTATGACTTTGCTAAATACAATATAAACTGGCTGATACTTTATGTTGTATATAATTCACTGACATACATGTATATAATTCACTGATAAACATGTATGACTTTGCTAAATACAATATAAACTGGCTGACACTTTATGTTGTATATAATTCACTGACATACATGTATATAATTCACTGATAAACATGTATGACTTTGCTAAATACAATATAAACTGGCTGACACTTTATGTTGTATATAATTCACTGCTTTATAATTCACTGATATACATGTATGACTTTGCTAAATACAATATAAACTGGCTGATACTTCATGTTGTATATAACTCACTGCTTTATAATTCACTGACATACATGTATAATTCCACTAGATACAACATCAATTGCCTGATACCGTACATAGCTTTACTGATGTATGAATTCACTGATATATAATTGACCTGATGCAGACTGTCAATCAAATAAGTTGATTATCCAATCAGCAATCAATATTGCTTCCAGATCCACCATTTTCCTTAGACAAGCTGATTGTCACTAAGTTAACACTGCATTGTATTCACTTGTACAAACAAACTGATGGTCAGTATAGTTGTTCTGGCAATGGGTCTATATGGTATATTCACTGATACATGCTTATAATAACTGAGATTACTGTGTGTCACCTTCAATAAATGTTTTTACTGATCCTCCAACCCCCACAAACACCCGCCACCCCTGGGGATCAAACCTACAACCTGTAGTGTGCATGGCCAACACTATCCAGTGCACTACTGATCAGCTTAGTTCAGATTAGTTGACTGAAATAACAGTAATGTAAATGTTATATGTTCTTGCATATGGTCATTGAATTTTTTATTTTTCAATGGGATTTAATGCCATTTTCAACACATTTCAGGTTATATATAGCATATCCATTTTTATTGGTGGAGATTGAAAATTTTTAGAGTGAGCGGAACTCGAACCTACGACATTAGCGGTGAGTGTTAAGTGATCTTGATATGGCGCCTTAGATCACTGGGCCATGGAGGACCACAATGGTCATTGAAACTACTTTGACTGATTGATTACTAAAACATAATTTTGTTTACTCAATATTTTGGCTGATAGGTCAGTTTGTATTGGTTAATCATCATCAGTTGTGAGGTGAGATGGAGCTTTTGAATGTTTGAATTCGGAAAACAAAGAATTCAGATACCATATGGATACCATATTCTAAAAAAATGTGTAGAACATTTAAAATTTAATATGCAAAGCCTAGTACTTGTTTATGCAAACTGTTCCTGACAAAGGTTGATTTTTTACTAAAAGAATAATTTATATAATTTCTTAGCCGACCTTTACATTTAAGATGAGAATTTTGAAAATTCAATTTTTTAAGATAGCTGAGAAATCAGATGTTCTGTTAGAGAATTACTTGCCAGGCAAACTTTCACAGATGGGACTTGGGTATGAACAGCTTTCCTTGGTGGCACCTAGGCTTATCTACTGCTCTATCACAGGTCTGTCTGTCTGTCTGTCTGTCTGTCTGTCTGTCTGTCTGTCTGTCTGTCTGTCTGTCTGTCTGTCTGTCTGTCTGTCTGTCTGTCTGTCTGTCTGTCTGTCTGTCTGTCTGTCTGTCTGTCTGTCTGTCTGTCCTGTCTGTCTGTCTGTCTGTCTGTCTGTCTGTCTGTCTGTCTGTCTGTCTGTCTGTCTGTCTGTCCTGTCTGTCTGTCTGTCTGTCTGTCTGTCTGTCTGTCCTGTCTGTCTGTCTGTCTGTCTGTCTGTCTGTCTGTCTGTCTGTCTGTCTGTCTGTCTGTCTGTCTGTCTGTCTGTTCTGTCTGTCTGTCTGTCTGTCTGTCTGTCTGTCTGTCTGTCTGTCTGTCTGTCTGTCTGTCTGTCTGTCTGTCTGTCTGTCTGTCTGTCTGTCTGTCTGTCTGTCTGTCTGTCTGTCTGTCTGTCTGTCTGTCTGTCTGTCTGTCTGTCTGTCTGTCTGTCTGTCTGTCTGTCTGTCTGTCTGTCTGTCTGTCTGTCTGTCTGTCTGTCTGTCTGTCTGTCTGTCTGTCTGTCTGTCTGTCTGTCTGTCTGTCTGTCTGTCTGTCTGTCTGTCTGTCTGTCTGTCTGTCTGTCTGTCTGTCTGTCTGTCTGTCTGTCTGTCTGTCTGTCTGTCTGTCTGTCTGTCTGTCTGTCTGTCTGTCTGTCTGTCTGTCTGTCTGTCTGTCTGTCTGTCTGTCTGTCTGTCTGTCTGTCTGTCTGTCTGTCTGTCTGTCTGTCTGTCTGTCTGTCTGTCTGTCTGTCTGTCTGTCTGTCTGTCTGTCTGTCTGTCTGTCTGTCTGTCTGTCTGTCTGTCTGTCTGTCTGTCTGTCTGTCTGTCTGTCTGTCTGTCTGTCTGTCTGTCTGTCTGTCTGTCTGTCTGTCTGTCTGTCTGTCTGTCTGTCTGTCTGTCTGTCTGTCTGTCTGTCTGTCGAGTTTTTAATCATGGTTGTGTGCCTTTAAAACCGAATACAAACACATACTAGTTCTTGCTTTTTAATATCATGTATTTGTCATTTTTTTCTTTCATGTGTATTGATTCAGATCAATGGTAAAATTGTTTTAACTTAAAGCATGTCAATGTATAGCTGTATCTAGTGTAATACTTCAAGTATGAGACATTTTTAATATTATACGATGTATATGAACATCCAGCAAATATGGTTTTAATTGTCAAGCTTTGAAGAGACATGCCCTGGATTTTTTTCTGGTTCTCTCAAGAACTTCCACCATTTCTCAGAGAACTTGGTTGTGTCTCCAGTGATGTCTTCCTTGTGTAAGGGCTCGCTGGCAGGATAACAATATATGTTCCATGGTACCTCTTTTTCCACAATGTGAGCATGAAGACTCTGTAATTAGTCTCCAGCAGCGTAAATTGCTTGGTGTGGGCAGCAAATCATAGACAGCACAGACAAGAATTTGAGTTGGAAATGCTGGTATTTCCAGATGTCTGCCAATGATAGTTTTTCTCTGTTGTCTGCCACTTTTTCAATTTCCCTTGGCCCCCCATATTCACTGCTTTTACTCTCCCTGAACCATGGATCTCTGCTCTGGAGCATTTGTGGTCTTCCAAGATTGTCTTTGGTTGAGCCGAGTCTTTGTCTTGCTTGCTATCCCTAATATATCTTGGTGATGTAGTAGATTCTCTGTGCCTTAAACAGCTTGGCTTGCAGACTAACACCTACCTGTTCATACTTCTATTCCTGCTCTTCTTATTAGTGAGTCATTGGAAGCCTTTAATGTCATAACCAGTCTCGCCTTGCTGACTTTGTACTCCTCTATGATGAATGTTAGTGGGAATTGTAGCATTCCCGATGCCGTGTAGAGACCTGTGCTGGAAAAGGCGGGTGGTAAGCCCAACCAGTGGCGGAGGCTTTTGTTTATTTCTTTCCATATTTTCTAGTAATAGGCAACTCATATAACACCAGGGACCACGTCAGTCAGGGGATAAGACCATGCTGGAAAATCCATGTCTTGAATTTTCATGGAAGTCCGGTTGCTTCTATCTTTTTCAGTTCATCTGTTAGTTTCTGTAACACTCAACTTACAGTGTTCTTGTTGCTAAGGGATTCATCAAACCATTTTCTGAGACAATTAGTTACATTTTTGCCCAGGGAAGGATTCAGCTCTCCCTGCATGGCTCACCCCAGATCCTCAGGATGAGGACCCTTGATTTCCAAGGTTTGAACGTCATCCTGGCCCATGTCACAACATCTTCAAGAAACTTCAGGATCCATCGGGCTTGGATGTGGGATCTGGTTGTGATTGTAAGGTCGTCCATGAATCCTCATTGTGGTAATGGTCTGATATTCGCATTGGTCATCGGTCCTCTTGTTTCTCTGTCATTTCTGCTGTAGCAGTTCAGACTTATTAAATAACAAAAAGTCTGTATACTGCATGGTTGCCAGCTTTTGATATCCATTGACAACTAAATACAAGGATACAATTGATTGACCAGTTGAGGTTATATTACAGAATAAACTTGTTATATGTAATTGATAACTGAAACATTTTTATGCAAACTGTGCGCCTCAACAATATAAATATATGGAATGAAATTCATTTATACAAAGTTCATGAGATACAAACTTACAGATGTACATGCAACAAGCAAAGTTTATCAGAGTCCCTTCAGATTTCACTTACTTTGCACATGGAACATGTAAGTTCCTACAGCATCTCATGAATCTTTGAAAATTAAAATTCAATCTTGTTTGTTTTTTTTAAGCAGTGGTTGAAATTCTTTCATTATGAGCTTGTCTTTTTGAAATAAAATGAAGTGCATTGTCATCGTTGGCAGGCAGTTAAAAGTTTTATGTTTAGCTCAGATTTTTCTCTGTTTCTCAACAAACTACCTATATCATAGTGACTTAACTTCATAAACATGTTCATATTTTGTTATACAAATATTTTTATAGATCTATATTTAAGTTACAAAAAAAAGTTACATATTCCCATAGATAACCAAAACTTGTGTAACCCGAGTTATGCCCATCATCCATTGCAGAATAACTGTATTATTTAATTTGACATAACAGATTAAATTCATGTATTTCATTTTTAAGCAAAATTTTCATTTTGTATCTAGGATATGGCCAGATGGGGCCAGCTGCAGAAAGGGCCGGGTATGATGTTATAGTGGCAGCTACAGGAGGATTGACTCATATTACGGGTCCAGAGGTCAGTACAATGTCATGTACAGTCAAACCTGCTTTAAGCAGCCGGTCAAGGGAAGGAGAAAAAAGTGGTCTTTTAAGACAGATTGTTATTTAATACAGGTTAATTTGCTCTGAAAGCATAGCAATGGGAAATAGCGTATATGACTGCTTTAAGACAATGGGCTGCTTAATAGAGGTGACCACTTGCACAGGTTTGACAGTACTTAAATATTTAATAATCAAATTAAGGGTGTAGTAGATTATTTGTTAGATCCCAGTAGTTTAATTCAAGGTTCAGTTATAGGTTTGACTCAACAACTTCATAAAAAACAACACCTAGTACCTGTACTCCTGCATCTACTTGAGAAACAACACCTAGTACCTGTACTCCTGCATCTACTTGAGAAACAACACCTAGTACCTGTACTCCTGCATCTACTTGAGAAACAACACCTAGTACCTGTACTCCTGCATCTACTTGAGAAACAACACCTAGTACATGTACTCCTGCATCTACTTGAGAAACAACACCTAGTACCTGTACTACTGCATCTACTTGAGAAACAACACCTAGTACCTGTACTACTGCATCTACTGGAGAAACAACACCTAGTACCTGTACTCCTACATCTACTTGAGAAACAACACCAAGTACCTGTACTACTGCATCTACTTGAGAAACAACACCTAGTACCTGTACCCCTGCATCTACTTGAGAAACAACACCTAGTACCTGTACTCCTACATCTACTTGAGAAACAACACCTAGTACCTGTACTCCTGCATCTACTTGAGAAACAACACCTAGTACCTGTACTACTGCATCTACTTGAGAAACAACACCTAGTACCTGTACTACTGCATCTGATTGAGAAACAACACCTAGTACCTGTACTCCTGCATCTACTTGAGAAACAACACCTAGTACATGTATTCCTGCATCTACTTGAGCAACAACACCTAGTACCTGTACTACTGCATCTACTTGAGAAACAACACCTAGTACCTGTACTCCTGCATCTACTTTAGAAACAACACCTAGTACCTGTACTCCTGCATCTACTTGAGAAACAACACCTAGTACCTGTACTCCTGCATCTACTTGAGAAACAACACCTAGTACATGTACTCCTGCATCTACTTGAGAAACAACACCTAGTACCTGTACTCCTGCATCTACTTGAGAAACAACACCTAGTACCTGTACTCCTGCATCTACTTGAGAAACAACACCTAGTACCTGTACTACTGCATCTACTTGAGAAACAACACCTAGTACCTGTACTACTGCATCTGATTGAGAAACAACACCTAGTACCTGTACTCCTGCATCTACTTGAGAAACAACACCTAGTACATGTACTCCTGCATCTACTTGAGAAACAACACCTAGTACCTGTACTACTGCATCTACTTGAGAAACAACACCTAGTACATGTACTCCTGCATCTACTTGAGAAACAACACCTAGTACCTGTATTCCTGCATCTACTTTAGAAACAACACCTAGTACCTGTACTCCTGCATCTACTTTAGAAACAACACCTAGTACCTGTACTCCTGCATCTACTTGAGAAACAACACCTAGTACCTGTACTCCTGCATCTACTTGAGAAACAACACCTAGTACCTGTACTCCTGCATCTACTTGAGAAACAACACCTAGTACCTGTACTCCTGCATCTACTTGAGAAACAACACCTAGTACCTGTACTCCTGCATCTACTTGAGAAACAACACCTAATACATGTACTCCTGCATCTACTTGAGAAACAACACGTAGTACCTGTACTACTGCATCTACTTGAGAAACAACACCTAGTACCTGCACTACTGCATCTACTTGAGAAACAACACCTAGTACCTGTACTCCTGCATCTACTTGAGAAACAACACCTAGTACCTGTACTCCTGCATCTACTTGAGAAACAACACCTAGTACCTGTACTACTGCTTTACTTGAGAAACAACACCTAGTACCTGTACCCCTGCATCTACTTGAGAAACAACACCTAGTACATGTACTCCTGCATCTACTTGAGAAGCAACACCTAGTACCTGTACTCCTGCATCTGATTGAGAAACAACACCTAGTACATGTACTCCTGCATCTACTTGAGAATCAACACCTAGTACCTGTACTACTGCATCTACTTGAGAAACAACACCTAGTACCTGTACTACTGCATCTACTTGAGAAACAACACCTAGTACCTGTACTCCTGCATCTACTTTAGAAACAACACCTAGTACCTGTACTCCTGCATCTATTTGAGAAACAACACCTAGTACCTGTAGTCCTGCATCTACTTGAGAAACAACACCTAGTACCTGTACTCCTGCATCTACTTGAGAAACAACACCTAGTACATGTACTCCTGCATCTACTTGACAAACAACACCTAGTACCTGTACTACTGCATCTACTTGAGAAACAACACCTAGTACCTGTACTACTGCATCTACTTGAGAAACAACACCTAGTACCTGTACTACTGCATCTACTTGAGAAACAACACCTAGTACCTGTACTCCTGCATCTACTTTAGAAACAACACCTAGTACCTGTACTACTGCATCTACTTGAGAAACAACACCTAGTACCTGTACTCCTGCATCTACTTGAGAAACAACACCTAGTACCTGTACTACTGCATCTACTTGAGAAACAACACCTAGTACCTGTACTCCTGCATCTTCTTGAGAAACAACACCTAGTACCTGTACTCCTGCATCTACTTTAGAAACAACACCTAGTACCTGTACTCCTGCATCTACTTGAGAAACAACACCTAGTACCTGTACTCCTGCATCTACTTGAGAAACAACACCTAGTACCTGTACTCCTGCATCTACTTGAGAAACAACACCTAATACATGTACTCCTGCATCTACTTGAGAAACAACACGTAGTACCTGTACTACTGCATCTACTTGAGAAACAACACCTAGTACCTGTACTACTGCATCTACTTGAGAAACAACACCTAGTACCTGTACTCCTGCATCTACTTGAGAAACAACACCTAGTACCTGTACTCCTGCATCTACTTGAGAAACAACACCTAGTACCTGTACTACTGCTTTACTTGAGAAACAACACCTAGTACCTGTACCCCTGCATCTACTTGAGAAACAACACCTAGTACATGTACTCCTGCATCTACTTGAGAAGCAACACCTAGTACCTGTACTCCTGCATCTGATTGAGAAACAACACCTAGTACATGTACTCCTGCATCTACTTGAGAATCAACACCTAGTACCTGTACTACTGCATCTACTTGAGAAACAACACCTAGTACCTGTACTACTGCATCTACTTGAGAAACAACACCTAGTACCTGTACTCCTGCATCTACTTTAGAAACAACACCTAGTACCTGTACTCCTGCATCTATTTGAGAAACAACACCTAGTACCTGTAGTCCTGCATCTACTTGAGAAACAACACCTAGTACCTGTACTCCTGCATCTACTTGAGAAACAACACCTAGTACATGTACTCCTGCATCTACTTGACAAACAACACCTAGTACCTGTACTACTGCATCTACTTGAGAAACAACACCTAGTACCTGTACTACTGCATCTACTTGAGAAACAACACCTAGTACCTGTACTACTGCATCTACTTGAGAAACAACACCTAGTACCTGTACTCCTGCATCTACTTTAGAAACAACACCTAGTACCTGTACTCCTGCATCTACTTGAGAAACAACACCTAGTACCTGTACTCCTGCATCTACTTGAGAAACAACACCTAGTACCTGTACTACTGCATCTACTTGAGAAACAACACCTAGTACCTGTACTCCTGCATCTTCTTGAGAAACAACACCTAGTACCTGTACTCCTGCATCTACTTTAGAAACAACACCTAGTACCTGTACTCCTGCATCTACTTGAGAAACAACACTTAGTACCTGTACTCCTACATCTACTTGAGAAACAACACCTAGTACCTGTACTACTGCATCTACTTGAGAAACAACACCTAGTACCTGTACTACTGCATCTACTTGAGAAACAACACCTAGTACCTGTACTACTGCATCTGATTGAGAAACAACACCTAGTACCTGTACTACTGCATCTACTTGAGAAACAACACCTAGTACCTGTACTACTGCATATACTTAAGAAACAACACCTAGTACCTGTACTCCTGCATCTACTTTAGAAACAACACCTAGTACTTGTACTACTGCATCTACTTTAGAAACAACACCTAGTACCTGTACTCCTGCATCTACTTGAGAAACAACACCTAGTACCTGTACTCCTGCATCTACTTGAGAAACAACACCTAGTACCTGTACTACTGCATCTACTTTAGAAACAACACCTAGTACCTGTACTCCTGCATCTACTTGAGAAACTTACTTGAGAATGATGTAATGTCTAATGGTGCACATTCACGTCAAAACAGGAACGTCGCGTCATTTACAGTTCACACCTTCTCGAAATATTCACCGGCATGCAAAATGCATTTTGGTGGCTTTTAACCCATTTTTCATATACACTGTCACTGAATGACCAACTCCTGTTGTACTTTCTGATTGTGTACTTGATTTCTTCCCGATCTGGGCAGTTGACTTGCTGCAGTCAGCACGTTCATCTGCATGGCGCATGGTTTTGATGATGTTCTTTACCACTGTTATCTTGCTGGTGTGCTTGTACGGTGGTTGTCCAACCATTAGAGAATCTGTCATGCCACATGTAGACAAATTGTTTCAACATTACCCTAGCTATATCTCAAGTGTTTTTGCAGCTAATTAAATGCCTTCATGATTGTACACAGATTTCTATAGTGGTTCTCTGCACCATATCTTTCTCCAATGTTGTTATTTCCGTAAATCGTAATGGGCAAAATAATGTACTTCAAACATGCACTGTACAAATTCAAATAATGTATGACATTTAAAATGGGTTGCACTGTATATGGATTGCTGCTGTATATGAGTTGCTGCTGTATACGGGTTGCTGCTGTATATGGATGCCCTGTACACATACTACATTTTAATTTAGCTGTAAACAGTATACTATATGTGCGCTACTAAGATACGAATTTCTTCAATGTGTAAAAATGATACACAAAGATTTTTTGTATAATTTTGATGTTGGAAAATAAAACTGTTGCAGAAGTCTATGATTGACTGGAACATCACACATATAAGTATGTTGGTGAAACAGAAGGCTATATGCCATATCATATAACCTGCAATGTGTTCATAATTATATGGTAATATTTACATTTTTGCTGCAATCGGTCTAAATGAACCACATGTAATAGTATATAGATTAACCACATTTCATTTCCCAAAACATTTGCTGCTAGGCGGAGCTAAAAGGCCTAGTGGGCATTTCATTGATGGCATGATCTTGTTTTGCATGTGCAATGTCACATTGTCATGTGGGCGGAGCTAAAAGGCCTAGTGGGCATTTCATTGGTGGCATGATCTTTTTTTGCTTGTGCAATGTCACATTGTCATGTGGGCGGAGCTAAAAGGCCTAGTGGGCATTTCATTGGTGGCATGATCTTGTTTTGCTGGTGCAATGTCACCTTGTCATGTGGGCGAGCTAAAAGGCTTAGTGGGCATTTTATTGGTGGCATGATCTTGTTTTGCTGATGCGATGTCACATTGTCATGTGGGCGGAGCTAAAAGGCCTAGTGGGAATTTCATTGGTGGCATGATCTTGTTTTGCTGGTGCGATGTCACATTGTCATGTGGGCGGATCTAAAAGGCCTAGTGGGCATTTCATTGGTGGCATGATCTTGTTTTGCTGGTGCTATGTCACATTGTCATAGTGACCATATTTTCATATGACGTTTGTCATAAGTTACAATAAAAATGCCTGCTTTATTCATTGTGTTGATGTCTGTTCCATTGATGACATTATCTTTGCCGTATAATGTCTATGATTTGCATTTTAATCAATAGTGAAATAGCATTAAAGTTGTTATTTTTAATATAGATATAAGTATTAAAAACACAGTTTTAAGTTTTCATCAGGCCTCCCAGACATTAAACTAGCCTAATGTTTTTCATCACCCAATGAAAACTCAACATTGTGCTTTTAATCCTTAATGAAATTTATTTTATTATCTGTTTGTAGGGAGGTGAGCCATGTAAGACTGGCGTGGCAATGACCGACCTGTCTACAGGGTTATACGCGTATGGTTCCATACTGGCAGCCATTCTGTACCGCAACAAAACTGGCAAAGGGCAACATATAGACTGTAATCTACTCTCTACTCAGGTTTGTTGCTCAGTTCGAGAAAACATTGAACCAAATTATTATATTACTCTAAACTATAAAGTCCATCTTTATGCAAGACAGAAACAAATGTTTCTTAATGAATAGTTGTTAGACATGAAAATAGTAAAGAATACGTTTACCATGGAATGTAAATTAAATAATTGAAGGGAGATAACCCATTCTAAAATCTTTGACAGTGCCAGTACTCATTTATCTGTCCAAAAATGGCATACCAAGACTGAGTGAGTGAGTGAGTGAGTGAGTGAGTGAGTGAGTGGGTGGGTGAGTGAGTGAGTATGTGAATGAGGGAATGATTAAATGAATATATGAAAAATTGAACAGACTAACAATTGAAAGAATGGTAGAGATTGAAAATTATTGAAATGTATATACTTCAGTGAACTACTGTGACATTATTTAAGAACTTGTGAATAGAATTATTCATCATTGAATTTGTATATAAAATTGAATATAATTAAAAAATTAAAATTGAAATTGGTGGTACCTTCGTGTCCTACATGGGTAAAATTTTGTCATAAAGTTATATATTGACGTCATTCTAAAGTATGCAGCGTATCGTTTCAATAAAAACATTTACACCTCAGTTACTTTTTATATCTCATTCTAATAATCATGAAATATTTTAATTGTCTCACAGGAGAAGTGTTGGACCATGATCAGAAATTATGGTTCTTTCTTTTTGTCTATGTAACAATATAAGTATCTTTCATGGGTTTTTCAGTGCAGATGGAAAATTCCATCCCGACAAAACAGTTATCTCCGGGACGGAATTTTCAATTTGCACTGAAAAACTCATGAAAGATACTTTATCTTGTATACAACTTTGTGTGATTTTTTAAGTTTTTTATTCCGTTTTATTTTTGCGCTACCATAGTATTTATGAATGAATACGTCATAGCGTAAAGAATTTGTCACAGCGCGAGATTTTTATGAATGGAGTTAAGTCTTAAGGTGTGGAATTTGTCAAAGTGAGAGGATTTTATGAATGGTATTACATCATAGCGTGAGAAGTGTTGTATAAGCATGTGCAAATGGTGTAAATGAAAAATCGTATCCGTTAAAAATATGCGGAATTCCTTGCTCAGTATGCAAGAAGTTTCTGTCCATCCCTTCTTCCCACCTTGCTTTCAGGAAGTTGTTGGTTCTATCTCTGGCTGAGTCAAACTGAATACTTAGAAAATAATACTGAAAGCTTCCTGGCTTGGTTTTCCACATTTAGGAGATTTGTATTGTACGATTTTTAGCTGCAGCATTTAAATAAAGCTCAGACATTTTTACAAGCACTGTCACACTATAGTATCATAGTATAAGAATACCGTACTCATGCAGTGACATTAGTGCCATGTGGGACACACTTCAGCCTTTTTGTGCACAGCTGTATATATGTATGTGCACTTTTAGTATATTATTTTGAGACTCTTGATATGAAAACTGTACCACCGGTGCATGTAGATAGTGATATTCATTTCTCACATATCATAATCATAATGATAATTATGTGCCAGTTTGCGGGTGTAAGATATTTCTATCTCATTCTGGGTTCAAGATAATGATCCCGATGAGTTGAGGTTTCAAGTTTGTTTGAATGAAGAGGTCAGAGTCCACTTTGATTTCAACATTAAAATATTATGGAGTAAACAGCAATTTCTCTTTTTATCATTTATAAGTTCTTCACAGGTGTAGTTTGTTTAAAATTTGAAATGTAGTATCAGACAAGTGAAATCAGGTGAGCGACTTCTTGATTTGTGTCTCCATAGACGTGCAAACACATACACCCAACTTTACATACTGCAAGTTATGGACAGCATTGCGGATATCCAAATAGTAAAAAAACTGTCCGTTCACACCTTATTTAATCAGGCTAGTGTTAGTCTAAAAAACTGTAAAATTAATGTTCTTTATAAAAAAAATTAATGGAGGGCCCCCCGTGGTCAAGTGGTCTAAGGCTCCATCTCAAGATCACTTCTCAATTGCTCCAAAAAATGTATGTGAGAAAGTTTATCAGTTACTTGCAGAAGGAGATGGTTCTACTCAGATTGAGTCTGAGGTCTTCCTCCACCGATAAAACTGGATATGCCATATATAACCTGAAATGTGATGAAAAAATGGGGCTAGACCTCATTAAAAAAAAAAAAAAAAAAAAAAAAAAAATGTGTGCAATCAAAAGATTGAGATATTTAGACTCTTACTATTTTAATCACTGATTTGATTGGAAATAGATCTACAAAGTATCCTTTTTGATAAAAACATTGAAACCTTGAGTTGGAATATTCTAATCTTATCTTTATACTCATGAAATACTTCATGATAATTCTAGAACAGTTAATTATTATTCTTTGCAATATGGTACTACTAAATAACTTGTGTTGGTAACTACCAGTGCTCCAGATAAGCTGCGTATTTGTGTTTTTTACTCAAATAAATACATGTATGTGGAAAATGCAAAAAAGCGTACTCGTTACGCAAATTTTCCTTTCACTCAAAACATTGTTACTACATGCATATTCAAACAGCTGTTTCATATTTCCTATATTTCGGTTAACATGTAACAGCCAGATAAACTGGTTGCCAGTTCCCCACAAGCTATTAGCAGAGTGAAAGTAGAGATGAGTACCAGTTTATTCAGCTTTCTCATACAGGAATTTGCATATCATTTTTACGTAGTAATGAAAACTTCTACATGATCAAGATGACACACTTGAATAAATTGTCGAAGTAAGAATGAAAATCTCAGCTTGCAAAGGAAAAAATATTGTTCTAATCCAAATAAAAGTACAAATCAAAGTACAATTTTTAGTTACTTTTCACGCAACTATCAACTCTTATCTGGGGCACTGTTAAATTGTAGGAATCATCGTCTTATTTTGTTGATTTGAAGAAATAGTAAAGTCTGGTATATTTTTTATGCAGTTTAATCATATCCGTGCATGAATTAATGTTTCAGCAAGCAAACACATAATAGTATACAATTACATAAAGAAATTCAGCTTAATCACATTTTATCAAATAAGTCCAAGATTAGTATATAATACAATTTATCATACAGTATATAGAAATCCAATGTTGTTTTGTAAATGGAAGAATGTAGTATAAAGTTCTTTTAATTAATACTGCAGAAAATCCTTGCACCATTTAATAATGTACTATATTGCTTTTATGTCACATCCATTTTTATTCCTTTGTAATGTAAATTTGGAAAGTTTTATTTTAAAACATAAGTTTGATCAATTGCATCTTTTGCATCTTGTCCTAAAAAGGACTAAACATAAACTATATTGTCTTAAACCTCACACAAGCAGTGCACGTGGGATTAGAAAAAACAGGTGATAAACATAACCAGTTGGAGTGCAGGAAGATGAAGTAATTTGACCAAAAATTAGTCACATGATCAAATTGACTGTTGCATTATGGAAAAGAAACCCTAATCGAACAAAGAAAATATCTTTAAGTCAAAGATGACACTACGTCATAAACATGCCAAGCCATTCAATAATCAGTCAATGTGCGAAAACCAAACTATAGCAAAGCGATAGTAATTTAAATTGGATTAATTTATCAACAAGATATCCAAAAATCTAACATTTATATGATTTTTTTACAGTTGAAGTATTTAAATAAAATTATCAGAATCAATATAATAACATAATTGCCGTTATTTTGAATACAAACATGATATATTAAATGCATTACTGTTTATGATTGAAAAATAACGGGATGTAATATACAACTTTCCTAAACTGATAATGTTAACCATAGAAATATACATGTATTTAGCAAAATATAGCTTACAATATACAAGTCAGCTTGAACAGAGAGTGATATTAGGCTATGTCCCAATTAAAAGATTCTGTTTTTTCCCCAATTGCGGCCAAATTTTCTTTTTTTGTGGTGAATTTTTCTGACATAAGGAGACAAAAACACTGGATATGAAGTATTATTGTAATATTTGAAAATCATTAATCAGAACATAATCTTAATAGTGTAACGCTTTATTTTCCTGTTTGCTCAATTTTTCCCAATTTCCCCGCAATTGCGCTCTTTTTTTTCCAATCTCAATTTATGCTTTGGCCTCTTCCCAATTTACCAGTACAGAAAAAGAGCCCTGCATATGTACATTTAGTTTTGAGTGATCACCGAAAACTTTTGTTATAGTTTGTAAACTTCCTGATTGGAACATGATCGTACACAGGTATGATCAGGTGATATTACCCTGGATAATGTGCAGGTATCTATTACCTTACAAAGTACAGTAAAATACATTATATTTTTATATCTTACTGAACCAATATTCAAGCAAGGACATAGAAACAGATACATGTGTATGCATGAAGGCGCTTGCTGGGAAGTTGTTGTATGGTGTTTAACATCGCTTTCAACAATTTTTCAGTCATATCTCGATGGTGTTAACTTGAAACAGTATTCTATTTATAATTTTATCATATTTTTGAATATGATCAGTACACAAATATGATCAGGTGATTTACACCTATCTGTTGCCTGCTGTACCTGTCTACTGTACAAAGTACAGTCAAAACTGTGTAAGTGGTCACCTCTATTAAAGAGCCACCTGTCTTAAGCAGCCATATTTGCTATTACCCATTTCTATGCTTTTAGAACAAATTAACCTGTTGCAACAACCTGTTTTAAAAGACCACTTTTGCTCCTTCCCTTGACTGGCTGCTTAAGACAGGTTATCTTATCCAAACCAATATATGAACAAGGGCATATATGGAGAAATCTCTTGATTTTTCATTTGAAAAGAAATTGCAGAATTTGTTTACATATATTTACATATTTAATGGGGTGGGCATAAGATTATAATGAAAGATTTGGCAAAGGAGATCATAATGCGTGGAAAAATCAACATTTGAAGAAGAAGAACTAAATATCTCCATGACTGATCTCAATTATCTAACATTTAATTTAAACCTGAGATCGTGAATTGGACTGTAGTTTGTTAACCTTTTGTTATAGTTTGTAAACTTCCTGATTGGAATATACCCTACACATGATGGGTATACAGGTATGATCAGGTGATATAACCCCGGGTAATGTACACACGTATCTGTTACCTTACAATGTACAATATAATGGACATATAAACATATACATGTGTATCCATGTGAACGCTTGCTGGAAAGTTGTTGTATTGCCTGCTGTACCTGTCTACTGTACAAAGTACAGTCAAAACTGTGTCAGTGGTCACCTCTATTAAACAACCATCTGTCTTAAGCAGCCATATTTGCTATTACCCATTTCTATGCTTTTAGAACAAATAAACCTGTTGCAACAACCTGTCTTAAAAGGCCACTTTTGCCCCTTCCCTTGACTGGCTGCTTAAGACAGGTTATCTTATCCAAACCAATATATGATCAAGGGCATATGGAGAAATCTCTTGATTTTTCATAGCAAAAGAAATTGCAGAATTTGTTGAATTAAACATAAACAAATCTTTTGAAAAATACTTTCTAAACTGACATTAGCTGCATTAAAAATTCACATTAATAATTCGTCCACATTTATTTATTTTGTTTTTGTTAAACAATGGTTTTACAGAAAATAGTGTCTTGAATTATTTTTCATTGATAAATTGTTGAACTTTGCAATACATATGTTTTTTAGCAATGAAAAGCATGCCAAATACCAGCAGAATGTACTGCTATTTAACTGAAATAATTATTATATTGCTGAATTTTAAAATGAATTAATTAAACTTAAAAAGTGTTGTAGCAAATGACAAAGTTTTCACAGTTCCCTTTAGACACACATTTTATTACATCAAAATGCAAATGTTCCATTCCATTAGATAAAAAATGTCTACTAAGTCTTTTCATGAGGTTGGTGTAGACACACGCCACACAAGGAGTATTGTTTACTTTTGTTCTGACCTGTACAGTGAAGGGGTATAGACCCATCCTTTTTTATCTTAATTCCTCAAGTGTTGTTACAGACAAACTTCACTGTATTACATTCAACACATGTTGAACTGTTATATTATGGTCCATGTTGTCTACTCAGTCTTTATAGGAGGTTGGTGTAGACACACGACACACAAACAGCATTGTTTACTTCTGTGAGGACAAACATTTTGTTTCCTGTGCAATAAAGGGGCATAACCGCAGGCTCGATATCTTTATGGAATAACCACTTAATCTTCTCCCCTGTTTGAGAAAGCTTTATAATAGTCATCTTGTTATTTGGTTTATGGCTACACCCAATATAGACACAACCTTCATCATCAATAGCAAGTCCTCCATATTCATCATACGTGTCATCTTTATATTGAGACACAACCTTACCATCCAGTGTCAGAACTATACAGCCATTGTTACAATCTACAATATAGACAAGATCTCTTGTTTTATCTGAACTATGGCTCATAGAAAATGGCTCTGTCACCAGATGATTATTTAGTTTTGTTGAACTTTTTATAACATTCCGATTATGATCAATAATCTGGATATAAAACTGTCTAGACTCATCATGGGATATTGTTAACAGTTCTGTGTCTGAGTACTTGGTAACATGGCAGTTATACAGTTTTGTTGGTAGACATCTGCCTAGTGTCATTATGGCATTGTCAATACTAATCACTTGTAGACTCTGTTCTTTCTTATCTAGGATAGTGACTACTACTTCCTTGTCATTCAACACCTCCGTACTGAGTGGTGTGCCTGGAAGAGTTAGCTCACTTAAGAAGACTTTACTTGCACTGAACAGTTTCAGCTTCATGTTTTCAATATCCAGAAGCAGGTATCTTTCATTTGATAAGATTTTCATAGAAATAATGATATTATCTGTCTTGACAGAGGGTATTGCTGAAAATATAACACCATGAATGTCCATTTCCAAGTCTTTACTTTCTTTTACCACCATGATTTTACCAAGACTTTCCATATTTGACAGTTCATGATTGTCTGTGAAATTAATCTTTCTTGTTAAAACAGATTTTGTGTCCTGGAGGATTTCTTCATATTTCTTCACATCATTTGATGCTGGTTTCATAGCAAGAAATTTCTCCTCCACTGTTCCATATTCAATAATGTTTTCAAGTTTTGTTAATGTTGCAGATATAAGTGGTTGTGAAAGTTCAATAACTTCCGTTGTCTCATCTATATGCTTTGCTTCTATTTCAAAAATATCTTCAATTGCTTTCAGTGCATTTTGTTCCAATCTGTCATATTCTTTTCTTTTTTCTAAGACTGCATCAGTTGCTTTCTTCTTTTCATTAAGTAATTCTGCTTTTTCATTCTCTTTAGCACTTTTAATGTGTGTGAAGCTTTTTTCAATGTATTTAATGTAGTCTCTCAAGTCAGTACATTCATTTGATTTCATTGAAGCAATTTTTCTCAGCGACTCAATATTTGTGCATTTTCTATGTTCTATTTTTTTACAAGTTCTGCAGATTGCTTCATCGTGCCCTTTACAATAAAATTCTATCTCTAAATCGTGATGTATTTTGCATGTTGGTGGGTTATATCCCTCAGAACATATGCTTTCTTCATTCTCAGGCCTCGATGTTGGCAGATCGTTAACACCTAAGATGGTGTGATTTCTAGTTATTGCGACTCTCTGATGATATTGTTTACACACAGCACACAGATACTGGCCACAGTTGGTACAAAATCCCACAGCTTCTTCCTTATTATTGATGTCCTTGCAAATGTCACAGAATTTACTGATACATACTTCATCTTGATTTTGTTCATTTTTACTCCCAATAACTGCATTGGCCATGGTTGACACTTAAACTGATTGTGTAAAGTTGTTATTCAGAACAACTAAAAATTGTGAAGTTGTTGAACACCTTCAACCTTTACCATATCAGATTTCTGTATTGACATAATAATGTGGTATAATGCTGTTCAACATTTGTGTTCTATACTCTTTAACATTGTTTATAACATGCACCTGGTTGGGTTGGGTTGGGTTGGGTTGGGTAAGTTGGTGAGCAATTTGTTTGTGGACCACTTCAAACCACTTCACTGGTTTTCACGTTATTGACGTGACACAAATTTTGTAACACTGACTTAATTCAATGCAGAGTTAAAATTGCTGTATTTACAATATTGCATTTGTCCGTCTGTCCATCTGTTTGTTTTTTCTATATTGCAATTCTTGTGTATCAAACTACTTCCACAGTTTGCAGGCAATGTGCATGTTATAAATTTTGTTATGTTAATTTTATTAATGGATGGGTCTGTTTAGTTGTCTTCGATGTTTACCTCAGTACATGAACCATATAATGTGGTAGAGTTGTCCGTCTCTCAATCTGACCAGACAAATTGTCATCATGTATAATTTATATACATTTTCTGCTATTATACCTCATTTTCATGTTTCCTTCTTTGTTCAATATGATATCATCTGGTAATAATATTAGTGTATATAGAACTGTTGACATCATCCGTTCTGATATAAAAATGTGCAAGTATTTCGATATGCAAGCATATCCAAAGGATGTATTATGCATAGGTGAAACAACAAACTGATTTTTTTTGTATTGTGTTTGAATATGAGGTGTGATGAAAAAATATGCAGACTTTTTTTATAATTACCAAACTTGCAGGTTGATTTTGATAAAATTTTATATTCATGTATCGAAACAAGTTGCTTGATTGATTGAATATTTAGCGTAATTTTATGCCAGACGATCAGTTAACCTAACCACTGTTTTCTGGAAGGTTAACCAATACTCAAGCACACCCCATATCGGCAAGTAACTGATAACTTTCCCACTTGAATCAGCAGTGAGAGATGAATGATAATGAGACGTAATGTCATGTGTCAGCCATGACATTGAGATTGCGTTTGGGTAGGGATTCAAACTCACGACCCCTGGATTGATAGTCAGACGCGTTAACAAATGAGCTTATCGAGCCTGGCTCAAGTGACATCATTATCTGTGTAGGTATATATAATATTTTTATCAATAATGCCAACTTTGCCTGGTAACGTGCACTTGGAGCAGTCCATTTTTTTCAAATATAGAAAAAAAAAAAATTGTATTTTACAAGAAGGTGACGATAAAATTTTGCCAAATTTCACCTGCTGGTAACATGACATGGACTTCAGACCATAATGTTAAAGGATGTCATTTCTATTTCTGTTTGAAATAAAACCATTTTCATAACAAGCGTTGACAAGAAAAAAACAGCTTTATACGACATGAAGAAAACACACACAGTGATAATGTTTTGCGTTAAGTTAGGATAGACACTATCTCAAATGATAAAAATGTTGGATGCATGTCTGAAAATCACTGGTATTCAAATGGCACAATTTCTTCCAGGAATGAAGGGAATCTATAGAAGAGGATTCTGATATCAGAAAGAAATCTATCTTAAATAGAGCGTAACTGACGTCAGTTTAAGAATTCATTGACAGCAATCGACGGTTTATGGTTAGGGATATCACAGAAATTCACCAGTCTACATGAACTTCAGCTTCAAATTCGTCACATTATTGCACAGTTCAAGAGTGGTGTCGTGATATGTATGATAAATTAGTTAGAAGACATGCAAAATGCATCAAAGAGCACATGGATACTTTGAGAAAAAGTGATTTGGTCAGTTAAACATCATGCAAAAACTTCATGTTATTGATGTCATCTGATTGCTCCATTACATGTATACTTTCAAGTGTTGTTTCTGTGTAACGGTATTCAATATCAATACAAAAATTGACAATATCTTAATTTTATATTAAAGAAATATTATTTTTTATGGCAATATGGTTTTTATTCATGTGCCATATTATATGTTGAAAATATTATAAAATTCCATGTATTTTTTTAACACTCCTCATATATTCGGTAAAATATAACAAATAATACATACTGTTTCAGTACAAATACAAGATTACAGACCGGACAGTCAGAACTAGATAGTTATATGGACCAAAGCAAAGCTGGAGTCCAAATACCATACTAGGTATGACTGCCCAGTCCATAATCTTGGATATGGACCTTAACACCACATAGGGAAATAAGTATTTCAATACATACTCCCATCTACTGCACTGTCAAAGTTTATATTGACTATAAGTGTGGAAAATTTCCAACTGTTATATAAATTTTTTTTTTTTTATCAAATTATCATGAAAATTTATCATCTGTATTGACACAAGATGTAACATTGTCCAATATCTGTGTTCAATGTTGTCGTCTAGGTTAAACTGACATGTACTTCCAAAGATAAACATGCAAGGTGACATTTTTGTCTGACCACAGGTGTATCCAGCTGCCCCCTCCCCTGAGATGTGAGATTCCAAATACATTTTAAAAGGGCGTCTTTTCAGTCTCAATTGAGAAAAGTACATACATGTTCTTAAACCAGTCTGTTACTTGCGGAATCCACCCTCCAACTGAAA
The DNA here is from genome assembly GCA_029582155.1 of Panopea generosa. Taxonomy (NCBI): domain Eukaryota; kingdom Metazoa; phylum Mollusca; class Bivalvia; order Adapedonta; family Hiatellidae; genus Panopea; species Panopea generosa. The sequence goes on along the minus strand of CM055909.1, from coordinate 23,962,309 downwards.
GTTCTGGGTCTGTCTGTATATAATAATGATTATATTGGTGTCAGACAACTTGTAATGGGTCATCAATGTTATTTTCAGTTGCTAAATGTATTCGCACCACAGAAAAATTTGGAATATAATTAGTTTAGTTTATACTAATTTATTTTAGCTTGATTGCGTCGAAAGCTCAGAGCTTATATGAACTGCTCTCGAGTCCGTTTCCTGGGCAGAACCAGTACTGAGTGTTATTTTATGAGAGGCATCTGGTCAACCGCGGGATCGAACCCGCAACCTCTAGCATGAGTGGCCAACACTCTATCCATTAGACTACTATTATAATAATTGAAAAGCCTCCGTCCATCTGTCCCATTTTATTTTCACTACATAACATAGAAGGATTTTAATGTAATTAACTGACACACAATCATCACATTAAAATGACATGCATATTGCCACAAGCAAAGGTCAAGGTCAAACTTAGACATTATGAAGATATTAAAAAAACACTTTTATGTACATGTATGTAAATATACCAGAAGACTCATTCATGTCTGCTCTATAAACCTTATAAGAAAGTCTGATAATACTGGACACCAATAACAATCTGCAAAAAGAACACCTTCAGTCCATACATGTGTCTACACAATCTAATTATAACTGTAACAACTTCATTATCCCTTCGCAATTTTGCTGTGGGTAATATCCAAAATAATAGTCAAAATAATGAAATTCTTAGTTTTGAAGCAAAACTGTTTAAGATAGCTTCACAAAACTTTTTACCTATGTCAACCTAGTGGTCTAGTTACTAAGTGCCTTTTGCTATGAAAGATATTTTTCTGGTTTCATGAAAACATATACCAGTATACAAAATTATGAAATTCTTTGTTTCCTGAGCAAAATTCCAAAACCTAGTGGTCTAGTAGTTCCTTTTGCTATGAGAGAGATCATTTCAAGTTAGTTTGAGAGTTCCAAATGTTTGAGTAAAATACCCCATGGTGGGGATTTAGAGGGGTTATTGACAAATATCGAGTTTTGGTTTAATGCCATTTTCAACACATTTCAGTTTATATTTGACATATCCAGTTTTATTGGTGGATGAAGACCTCAGCTTGAATCTCAGTAGAACCACCATCCTTTCTCACATAAAGTTTTTGGATTGAGTGGGACTCAAACCTGCCACCTTAGCCGTGAGAGGTAAATGATCTTGAGATTGGCCTGAGTCCACTCGGACACGGCAGACTTTATTTACATCTTCTTGTTTTCACTTTTGTTAAAGACTATACTATTAAAGGATACCGAAAATCTGCTTCCAAGATATTTGAGGCTTAAGGTCTATTAAGGATTCGAGTCTGATCAGGATATGAATGATTGTTGCTTATACCTCAGTGTTAGGGGCTCAAAATCAGTTTATGACCAGTCCTATAGTTTATACTACGGTAAACTATTTTTCATTTTAGCTTGACTGTGAAGTAATTTCAGAGCTTATTATAATGGCACTTGAGTCTGTTTCATGGATAGAATCTGTACTCAATGTTGTTTTTGGAAGGCCACCTGGATGGAACGGCCAACCTTTACCACTACAGCTATTTGGTTTCAACTTGTGTTGTAAAAAACTGTCAAACCCCAAAAAGCAGGTGAACTTGACAACCATCCTATTGGATCCATACTCATAAGCACAATTTTAGAAGATTTATTCTTTATTATGAAGTGAATATTGACACCTCTTTTGTAACACCCCTCAGGTAGCGTCACTAGTCAATATAGGATCCAATTATCTCAACAATGGTTTAGAGGCATCAAGACGGGGAACAGCCCATCCCAGTATTGTACCATATCAGGTAAACGGTAACATTATTTTATTTTTGTTATAAATATATACATATAAGCATAGCAACTGCGTTAAAAAGTATAAATCGGCCTTTGAAAAAGAATTATCTTAATTCTTGTGTTAAATCACATGACCTTAAGTAAAACTTGTACAGGTCACGCTCGAAGTCATCATGGGTAGAAACTACTAGGCATACATGGAACAAATGTCTTGCTCAAGACATCACACATGGCCATGGCTGATCTTTGGTCCGATGCTCTACCACAGGACCACATGCTTCACACAGAAAAATTGATCAGCTTCATAAATACATAAAACATTATGTAAGGTTACTGCATTACCCATACATGTATGTTATACATTTTAGGCATTTGAAACCGAGGATGGCTACCTGATGGCTGGTGCAGGTAATAATAAACAGTTCCGTGACCTTTGTAAGGTAAGGACTAAGGTATTGTATTTATTATATATCATACTGTAGAAATATACATGGTACTTGGATTGTGTGATACCCCACCCTGTCACATTATTTTGTCAATAAATGCCGAGTGCCAAGCTAGTTGCATACTAATGGCATTGTTCTTTGTCTTTGGCACAGCTAGAAGGCGGACCCTTAATATCTTTCATGTGGGGCAGAGACCTGTGACTAAACCACAGCTTTGTTCCATTACTGTCATCATAGCCCTGGTGGAGGATCGAACCCAAGGCTCAATTCAAAGTTGTGACACTCATTTGGATATTAAAAGTATGCAATGCTTGAATGTGAATGGTAAACTGTTATTTCCTTAGTTTATAACTCAATTATATTTTGTGAATGTTGACAGAGATTTGGTAATGTTTTTTGACTAGATGTTAGACCCACCAGTAACGTAAGTTGTCTCAGTTTTGTATTCATATTTATACCCCCTAGCAATAAACATTTTGGATTTTTGGCTGGTTGACCAGATTGAACCAATTTGAGAAGATTGTATGGGTAAATTTGCCGCTGGGACATTGACATTGATGTCCTGTTTGCTATTTGCCACCATTGTTTTTTTCCAATTTGGCTGTAGAATTTTTATATCAGTTGTTTGGAAAAAGTGTTAAATTTTTAAAGAATAAAGATCCAATTTTAATAGGAAATTATATCTTTTATTGGTCATATTTTAACACCTTTGTACAATTTTTCTTTCTAAGGTGATGTAAAGAAAAGCATTTTGCTTTTTAAGATGGCTTCGGTTTGATATCTCCAAAGATTTTTTAAGTTACTAGTATTAATTTAAGGAATAGAAGACTTATTTGATGAAAAGCTATTCCAGAGCAGCTTTTAGTTAATATTAAATCAATAACTTTCAGAAAAGGTGTCATTTCATGTATATGATTTTTATATTTTCTACTTTCCACAGTGCCTTAAGTTTGATGACATCGGAAGTAACCCTGATTATTCTACCAACAGTCTTCGGGTAGCAAATAGAAAACCACTGCTCAAAATACTCTCCCAGAGGTAATCATTGTATATACAGTAAAACCTGTCCCCATTACTTCATATAAACACCTTTGGACACCTCTTATATTGAAAGCATTAATTCACCACTTATCAGCAATGAGTGAATTATGTTTATATTAACTGACAGAGTGGAAAACAGTGCAGGAAATGTTGAGATTGTTCGTCATGAGCAATCTGAACTCTTCCTGCACTGTTTTCAAAGGCCTTCTGTGATTGGTGCAGGAAAACACGTATCTATGGAGTAAAGGGTTTAAACAGCCAGTCAGGGGAAGGAGCAGTGGTCTTTTTAAGACAGGTTGTTGCCTAATACAGGTTAATTTGCTCTGAAAGCATAGAAATGGCAAATAGCAGATGTGGCTGCTTAAGAATGAATAAATGATGTTTTCAGCAAGTCGACACATAAGTGGGTCATTTTGTGTGCATAAAGATTAATGATTGCGATGGGGTGCTTAAGACAATTGGCTGCCTTTTAGAGGCGACCACATACACAAGTTTGACTGTTTCCCCAAATATGTGAAACACTCTTCTTTTGGCAATTTTATTGTTTAATTTTGGATTATAAATATTTCGCTTTAGAGACTTTCAAATTTTAAGACAATGTAGTTGACACCAAAGTTTAATGTAAACTGTTTTGGAAGTTTCCAGATCTGTTCTATGGTTAGGAGAAACTTTTGCAGTCACCTATTTTTTGGTTTCTCGCATGTTAACATCTGCTTAATAACTCCAACAAACATTGAGTTATTTCCCTTTTATTGACAACTAAAATATGCTATGTTTTATCAATCAAATGTCAGTGAATAACTCAAACCAGCATTGTCCTATTGTTTTCTTGCTTTAAAGGGATTATATTGGCATATTACTGTCAATTCCCTGTCCTAAATAGACATGCCCAGCATGAAGATACACTTATAACTTAGAGATATACGCATCTAAAGTGTCTAATTGCATAACCTCTTTATAACAAACATCGGGTTTCTGAAGCCACATTTTTGTTTTTGTTTACGTTCGCCATTTTCAACGAACCGCTTTCGGGTTTCCGATCTATCATCGGATAACATAGTGAAGACTCTCTTCCAGTGTCGTTTTCGAGGCTTTGTTCGGGAAGTTTATGGAGTTCAATGTAAACATTGTGCAATATTTTATTGCGGAACATATTAAAGCAACACATCCACATTTGAACTTTTAAAAAAAAAAAATTAATTGAGTTATGAGCACATTTCCCATACAAACATATGATCAATTAGCTGTATATGAGCATATAAACACAATCCCGAACAAAATGATGCCCAAATTATAAAGCGTGACTAACACTTTATAAAACAAGCGTGTAACTCACCCGATTCAAAAAAAATTGTCAAAATGACTTTCAAGGCAGGTAAAAACGTGAAGTTTTTTTATACGACTCGCATAATTCAATTTGAAGCCAAGTTGGAATCCTCGGCAATTTAAAAATAATTTATAAAGCGTTTGTCACGCTTTATAATTTGGACATCTTTTTTTATAATTCTAAAGCGTTCTGGATAGTGTTTGTTAGCACATATACAGCTCACTGACCATATATTTATGTATGGGAAATGTGCTCACAACTCAATTGAAAAACTTTTTAAAAAAGTTTAAACGTGGATGTGTTGCTTTAAAGTTTTGGCCAATATTTAATTACTGATAATTTGTTAACTTTCAAGTAAAAAAAGGTTATAGGCCAATACATAAGCATTATATTGTGCACACTGCATAAAGGAAAAGTCTAGATTAACAGCGTGTGTGTGTAACTTGCCAATATAATCCCTTTAAGAGTTTTACTTATATTTTTTTTTAAAACATGTTAGAATGCTATAGGCTTGATATATTTTCAGGTTTAGATCTAAAAAGACGTCTGATTGGTTGTTGATACTAGAAGGTTCTGGGATACCATATGGACCAATCAACAACATGGAACAAGTGTTCTCTGATCCACAGGTTTAGTAGCTTGTATAACTACTTTGTAAATATCGGATATCAAACATAGTTAGGTCAACATCTCTCACTGTGTGTTGTACATTCAGAGTCGACACCAAGGGGACTTGACATCAAGTCATAAATGAGACAAATAAAATTTCTATTTTTTTAGATAAAAAAAATATTTTTATTTTCGTAAAATTCAAATTAAGAATTTAGATTTCAGTAATTCAGGCCAACAAACCTTAAATTAATTTAAAGAGTGACATTTTCCATAGTTTATATTAAGTGTGTCAGTTGTATACATGAAATACCAATACTAATACGACATGATACAACATGATAGGATACTATGTTATGTGATGTGATGTAGTTTGGTCTGGGTATAGAGAATGGATACTGATACAAATACCAATACTTATATGATACAATATGATACAATACTATGTGATATGATATGGTTTTGTCTGGATATGGATTATTGATACTGATACAGATACCAATATTATATGATACATTTAATATTGTATGGCATTTTATAATATGAGTATGATGTGATGTGATATTATACCAAAACTGATACGTAGTTACTGTTTGAATTCCACAATGAATGAATAAACTGGGTGTTTATGGCATACCAACATATAATAGTTATATGACTTCAACTAGGTTTTAGCTCACTCTCCATGTACAAAAACAACAAGTAAACATACAGATTGACAAAAACAATCAACAAATGCAGAATAAACCTACAATTGTGTAAACTTGTGTTGTCTCAGTTCCAAATGTATTTGTATAACCTGGCATCTGTTTTACAAACATTTCATTTAAGTACTGAAAAACGTAAATTTGACTGGTTATTTATCTATTATATAATCAATATTAATGAAACCATATGCAGTTTTACTGGAAACAAGTCTAATGTCAAGATCACGTGGCTGCTTTTCGTAGATTTAAATATTTAAGTGTATGTTGGTGGAGCCTGAACTGGCTTGAGATAAATGAAAAGCTGTAAAACAGTTTAAATTAAAAATCATGCGAGATGGATGCTTTGTCTCTAAACCATAACTACGGTAGTTCAGTTCATCCTAATTCATTTTAGCTAGATTGCAAAGAAGCTCAGAGCTTATATGTATATGAACCACTCTCGAGTCCGCTTCCTAGGTAAAACTAGTACTGAGGGTTGTTTTTTGAGATGCATCAGGTCGAGTTTGGGATGACGTGAGCAGCCAACACTATATCCACTACATTACCGCCCCCATTACATTAACTGGTTATATAAGTACTCCTTACCTGGAACTGTAAATACTTTGTCTGTATTATTGACGGTGTTTATTTCAGGTTATACACAATGACATGATACAGGAGATGTCTCATCCCACTGCAGGAACAGTGCGCGTGGCAGGTATATTAAAGTATTAAATTAATTTTATGCATGTGTAAAGATTGCCATTTGCTTTATGTAAGATTTGTGCGTGATTCAACTTTCTTTACACAAGCATAAAACCAAGGACTTGTATAGAAGGATAGGAAACTTGCATCTCCTGACTTAATGTTGATGAAACAGCACACGAAGGATTCATAATTTGCAAATTAATCATTCATAATTCACAGGCAACTGATTTCTTGTACATAAACTGGAAGTTGTATGTAATCTTAGATGTTTAAACCTGTTTCGATCACGCAAAATGCTCTTGAATTAAAGATATGAGGTTTGAAGGAAAATTTATCGTAATTTATCATTATTTTAGTCGCAGTATACAAATTTTCTAATCACAAGTACTTCAACAATTTTAAACACAAATTTCTGGGAATTGTATTGTTTTGATGACAATTTCATTCTGCAATGTAAGAATTTTGATTTGTATTTCTGAGATGAATGGAAGTTAAGATAATTAAAATCGAGATATTGCGAGATTTTGCGTGAATACGCGAGCGTTCACACAATCTCAAACAGTTGACTTTCCTCTTCTATTTAATTCCTTGATAAAACACACACAGAAAAACGAATTCAATCCTTGTGATTCCAATACTGACAACAACAAAATATTTTTTCATGAGTTTAAGATGCCCCCCCTCAAGTGAAATATAGGAATGAAAAATTTAACTATTCATTGCACAGTAAGTGTGTATGAATAGCCTAGCTTCTCTTTCCAGTGAACCTGGAAGGTTAACAAGTTCTCAAGTACACCCATTTCAGCAAGTAATGGATAACTTTACCACTTGAATCAGCTTTGAGATACGTGACAATGAGATGTAATGTCTTAATTATTATATCAATCATCACAAAGACTGTGGCCAGATGGGATTCACTCTCATGAACCAAGGATTAATAGTTATACGTTTTTCCACAGGGGGAAGTACTGGTATTGACTATGGTATACTGGTATCCATCCATAGCAATGTATAATATTGACATCCGGGGGTCATCTAAAGATGCACAAATAGTGCATTTCAAGCATATGTTTCTATTCTATATTAAAATATTGCTGCCATAAAAATATAGTAAAGGAGTTTATTTTAATGGATAACTTGTCATATTTTAAAGTTATTTCAAGTGATAAGTTTGTATTTTAATGTTTGATTCTGTGATGAAGAATATTTTCATTAGGTATCTGTATTTCGAAATAAATATAAATTTCATAAAAGTAGACATTGATAGTTAAGTTTTAAAACATCCCTCATGAACGGGACTGCAGTTACACATGTGTCGACTTCTAGGATCTGACTTTTGAAGGCGCCGACTTTTAGACCGGGTTTCTCAAAGGTTAGCAACCTCCCGTATTTTCGTAATTTTTGCTTCAAAAATATTCTACACATTTTTTACAAAATAAACCATTTCAAGTGGTGATTTTATCCTTTATTTGTTGAAATTAGATGCTGAGAAAATCTTTTATGATTGCATTGTTTTGTTTTCTTGTAAAATGCCCTCAATAATACCAAGGACTCTATATAATTCCTTGATAAAACACTACGATTAAAATCAGTTCGACGAAAGAGGTGATACTCCAGTTACTTTTAAATGAACTGATCTGAATTTATATGACGTAGGGCCTATTACAGTATATTACAGAACTTTTCTGTTATAATGTTTAACATTTCTGAATCTCATATCAATTTGAAATCAACCATGATTAACAACAGGCAGAAAGCCGGTAATATTACATTTGCTTCAGGGACTACTTTCATTGTTGTTATGCGCTATACTAATTAGTATGGACACTCCTACATTTCAGACTTCCTAGTATATAGCAATTGTCCGCAGTCATCAAATATCAAAAGTAAAGACTCAAACACATTTTAACATTATTATTTTATTTTTCATACATTGAAAAGTTACTTGCATCCGACAGATACATAAAAATCAAAAACTACTTTTTCTTGAGCAATTAGAGAGTGCATATGAAATGAGTTAAAATTTCCATCTACCAACATCTTAGGATACTCTTGACATGCCAGAAAATCTGGCACCTCAGAAAGTAGTCTGGTTCAATGGATTTTAGTGAAAAATAAAAGTCTTTAAAATATTGGCGTTATCCAATGGATATACTTCAAATACAAATGTACATAATTATATGAAAGTGAGTTTGGAATTGTAATTGTTTATAACTTGTAACAGACAAAGTGCCATCTCAGAATCACTAACCTCACACTGTTGAGATTGTGGGTTTGTTGTATTATACTGCACAACCGGATAGTGGTAGCTGTAAATCTGATATATATATATATATATACACACATTTTGACTTACTAGTAGCTCACATCTATGTTTATTTTTAGGTACAGGCTGAAATATAAACCCTACCAATTTTACATGAGGGAAATTTCACTGATGAAACTATACATTGCCAACCACAGATAGATCTACCTGTAGTGGAAAAAATGCAAGCATTTGTGTTGAAAATTAAAATTGTGTTTTAAAACTTAATTGAAAAAAAATCCTGTTTAATGATCCATAATGTATTGCAGGTCCAGCGGTCAAATTTAGCGAGACTCCAACAGTATTAAACCATTCCCCACCCACTCTGGGACAACACACAGATGAGGTGCTGCAGGATTTGTTAGATATGGATACTGATACAGTGCAGCGATTGAGAGATGCTGGTGTAATACAGTAGATTAAGTGTGGTGATTGAGAGATGCTGGTGTAATATAGTAGATTAAGTGTGGTGATTGAGAGATGCTGGTGTAATACAGTAGATTAAGTGTGGTGATTGAGAGATGCTGGTGTAATACAGTAGATTAAGTGTGGTGATTGAGAGATGCTGGTGTAATACAGTAGATTAAGTGTAGTTATTGAGAGATGCTGGTGTAATACAGTAGATTAAGTGTGGTGATTGAGAGATGCTGGTGTAATACAGTAGATTAAGTGTGGTGATTGAGAGATGCTGGTGTAATACAGTAGATTAAGTGTAGTTATTGAGAGATGCTGGTGTAATACAGTAGATTAAGTGTGGTGATTGAGAGATGCTGGTGTAATATAGTAGATTAAGTGTGGTGATTGAGAGATGCTGGTGTAATACAGTAGATTAAGTGTGGTGATTGAGAGATGCTGGTGTAATACAGTAGATTAAGTGTGGTGATTGAGAGATGCTGGTGTAATACAGTAGATTAAGTGTAGTTATTGAGAGATGCTGGTGTAATACAGTAGATTAAGTGTGGTGATTGAGAGATGCTGGTGTAATACAGTAGATAAAGTGTGGTGATTTAGAGATGCTGGTGTAATACAGTAGATTAAGTGTGGTGATTGAGAGATTCTGGTGTAGTTAAGAAGATAAAGTGTGGCGATAGAGACAGAAAATAGGGATGACTTCAGATACATTGTCAATATGTGGAAGGTTCAGCTCGAAGATATTTCCACACAGACATCTATAAATAGGTTTCTGTTTCACTAACATAATCTTAAATTAATTTTTGACTGATTATATAAATATTCTTATATTGATATCAATAAAAGTAATTGCAGTTTTTCTGGAATCAGTCTAAAATCAGGATTAACTGGATGCTTCGCTTTAATTTTAGTATGTACTAAAATATGTTGGTGAAACAGGAGCGAAAATCAAAATGAATAGAGTTCCGAGCCTAAATCTCTGACTCAAAATTAAAAACAGTATTAAATAACAAGAAATAAACAATGTCTTTTTCAAATACATACTATTTCAAGTTTACTGTCTGACAATGCAAGCTCAGAGGGTGATGACCGACCATCAGTAATACTGTCTGACCAGGCAAGCTCAGTGGGTGGTGACTGACCATCAGTAATACTGTCTGACAAGGCAAGCTCAGTGGGTGGTGACTGACCATCAGTAATACTGTCTGACCAGGCAAGCTCAGTTGGTGATGACTGGCCATCAGTAATACTGTCTGACCGGGCAAGCTCAGTGGGTGATGACTGGCCATCAGTAATACTGTCTGACCGGGCAAGCTCAGTGGGTGATGACTGACCATCAGTAATACTGTCTGACCGGGCAAGCTCAGTGGGTGATGCCTGACCATCAGTAATACTGTCTGACCAGGCAAGCTCAGTGGGTGATGACTGACCATCAGTAATACTGTCTGACCAGGCAAGCTCAGTTGGTGATGACTGACCATCAGTAATACTGTCTGACCAGGCAAGCTCAGTTGGTGATGACTGACCATCAGTAATACTGTCTGACCAGGCAAGCTCAGTGGGTGGTGACTGACCATCAGTAATACTGTCTGACCAGGCAAGCTCAGTGGGTGGTGACTGACCATCAGTAATACTGTCTGACAAGGCAAGCTCAGTGGGTGGTGACTGACCATCAGTAATACTGTCTGACCAGGCAAGCTCAGTGGGTGATGACTGACCATCAGTAATACTGTCTGACCAGGCAAGCTCAGTGGGTGGTGACTGACCATCAGTAATACTGTCTGACAAGGCAAGCTCAGTGGGTGGTGACTGACCATCAGTAATACTGTCTGACCAGGCAAGCTCAGTGGGTGATGACTGACCATCAGTAATACTGTCTGACCAGGCAAGCTCAGTGGGTGATGATTGACCATCAGTAATACTGTCTGACAAGGCAAGCTCAGTGGGTGGTGACTGACCATCAGTAATACTGTCTGACAAGGCAAGCTCAGTGGGTGGTGACTGACCATCAGTAATACTGTCTGACCGGGCAAGCTCAGTGGGTGATGACTGACCATCAGTAATGCTGTCTGACCAGGCAAGCTCAGTGGGTGATGACTGACCATCAGTAATACTGTCTGACCAGGCAAGCTCAGTGGGTGATGACTGACCATCAGTAATGCTGTCTGACTGGGCAAGCTCAGTGGGTGGTGACTGACCATCAGTAATACTGTCTGACAAAGCAAGCTCAGTGGGTGGTGACTGACCATCAGTAATACTGTCTGACAAGGCAAGCTCAGTGGGTGGTGACTGACCATCAGTAATACTGTCTGACCAGGCAAGCTCAGTGGGTGATGATTGACCATCAGTAATACTGTCTGACCAGGCAAGCTCAGTTGGTGATGACTGACCATCAGTAATACAGTCTGACAAGGCAAGCTCAGTGGGTGGTGACTGACCATCAGTAATACTGTCTGACCGGGCAAGCTCAGTGGGTGGTGACTGACCATCAGTAATACTGTCTGACAGGGCAAGCTCAGTGGGTGGTGACTGACTATCAGTAATACTGTCTGACCAGGCAAGCTCAGTGGGTGGTGACTGACCATCAGTAATACTGTCTGACCAGACAAGCTCAGTGGGTGATGACTGACCATCAGTAATACTGTCTGACCAGACAAGCTCAGTGGGTGATGACTGACCATCAGTAATGCTGTCTGACAAGGCAAGCTCAGTGGGTGATGACTGACCATCAGTAATGCTGTCTGACCAGGCAAGCTCAGTGGGTGATGACTGACCATCAGTAATGCTGTCTGACTGGGCAAGCTCAGTGGGTGGTGACTGACCATCAGTAATACTGTCTGACAAAGCAAGCTCAGTGGGTGGTGACTGACCATCAGTAATACTGTCTGACAAGGCAAGCTCAGTGGGTGGTGACTGACCATCAGTAATACTGTCTGATCGGGCAAGCTCAGTGGGTGGTGACTGACCATCAGTTATACTGTCTGACCGGGCAAGCTCAGTGGGTGATGACTGACCATCAGTAATACTGTCTGACCAGACAAGCTCAGTGGGTGATGACTGACCATCAGTAATGCTGTCTGACCAGGCAAGCTCAGTGGGTGATGACTGACCATCAGTAATACTGTCTGACCGGGCAAGCTCAGTGGGTGATGACTGACCATCAGTAATACTGTCTGACCTGGCAAGCTCAGTGGGTGATGACTGACCATCAGTAATACTGTCTAACCGGGCAAGCTCAGTGGGTGATGACTGACCATCAGTAATACTGTCTGACAAGGCAAGCTCAGTGGGTGGTGACTGACCATCAGTAATACTGTCTGACCAGGCAAGCTCAGTGGATGGTGACTGACCATCAGTAATACTGTCTGACAAGGCAAGCTCAGTGGGTGGTGACTGACCATCAGTAATACTGTCTGACCAGGCAAGCTCAGTGGGTGGTGCCTGACCATCAGTAATACTGTCTGACCAGGCAAGCTCAGTGGGTGATGACTGACCATCAGTAATACTGTCTGACCAGGCAAGCTCAGTTGGTGATGACTGACCATCAGTAATACTGTCTGACCAGGCAAGCTCAGTTGGTGATGACTGACCATCAGTAATACTGTCTGACCAGGCAAGCTCAGTGGGTGGTGACTGACCATCAGTAATACTGTCTGACAAGGCAAGCTCAGTGGGTGGTGACTGACCATCAGTAATACTGTCTGACCAGGCAAGCTCAGTGGGTGATGACTGACCATCAGTAATACTGTCTGACCAGGCAAGCTCAGTGGGTGGTGACTGACCATCAGTAATACTGTCTGACAAGGCAAGCTCAGTGGGTGGTGACTGACCATCAGTAATACTGTCTGACCAGGCAAGCACAGTTGGTGGTGACTGACCATCAGTAATACTGTCTGACCAGGCAAGCTCAGTTGGTGATGACTGACCATCAGTAATACTGTCTGACCAGGCAAGCTCAGTGGGTGATGACTGACCATCAGTAATACTGTCTGACAAGGCAAGCTCAGTGGGTGGTGACTGACCATCAGTAATACTGTCTGACAAGGCAAGCTCAGTGGGTGGTGACTGACCATCAGTAATACTGTCTGACCGGGCAAGCTCAGTGGGTGATGACTGACCATCAGTAATGCTGTCTGACCGGGCAAGCTCAGTGGGTGATGACTGACCATCAGTAATGCTGTCTGACCAGGCAAGCTCAGTGGGTGATGACTGACCATCAGTAATGCTGTCTGACTGGGCAAGCTCAGTGGGTGGTGACTGACCATCAGTAATGCTGTCTGACCAGGCAAGCTCAGCGGGTGGTGACTGACCATCAGTAATACTGTCTGACAAAGCAAGCTCAGCGGGTGGTGACTGACCATCAGTAATACTGTCTGACAAGGCAAGCTCAGTGGGTGGTGACTGACCATCAGTAATACTGTCTGATCGGGCAAGCTCAGTGGGTGGTGACTGACCATCAGTTATACTGTCTGACCGGGCAAGCTCAGTGGGTGATGACTGACCATCAGTAATGCTGTCTGACCAGACAAGCTCAGTGGGTGATGACTGACCATCAGTAATGCTGTCTGACCAGGCAAGCTCAGTGGGTGATGACTGACCATCAGTAATACTGTCTGACCGGGCAAGCTCAGTGGGTGATGACTGACCATCAGTAATACTGTCTGACAAGGCAAGCTCAGTGGGTGGTGACTGACCATCAGTAATACTGTCTAACCGGGCAAGCTCAGTGGGTGATGACTGACCATCAGTAATACTGTCTGACAAGGCAAGCTCAGTGGGTGGTGACTGACCATCAGTAATACTGTCTGACCAGGCAAGCTCAGTGGGTGGTGACTGACCATCAGTAATACTGTCTGACCAGGCAAGCTCAGTGGATGGTGACTGACCATCAGTAATACTGTCTGACAAGGCAAGCTCAGTGGGTGGTGACTGACCATCAGTAATACTGTCTGACCAGGCAAGCTCAGTGGGTGGTGACTGACCATCAGTTATACTGTCTGACCAGGCAAGCTCAGTGGGTGATGACTGACCATCAGTAATACTGTCTGACCAGGCAAGCTCAGTGGGTGATGACTGACCATCAGTAATACTGTCTGACCAGGCAAGCTCAGTGGGTGGTGACTGACCATCAGTAATACTGTCTGACAAGGCAAGCTCAGTGGGTGGTGACTGACCATCAGTAATACTGTCTGACCAGGCAAGCTCAGTGGGTGGTGACTGACCATCAGTAATACTGTCTGACCAGGCAAGCTCAGTGGGTGGTGACTGACTATCAGTAATACTGTCTTGACCAGGCAAGCTCACTGGGTGATGCCTGACTATCAGTAATACTGTTTGACAAGGCAAGATCAGTGGGTGGTGACTGACCATCAGTAATACTGTCTGACCAGGCAAGCTCAGTGGGTGATGACTGACCATCAGTAATACTGTCTGACCAGGCAAGCTCAGTGGGTGGTGACTGACCATCAGTAATACTGTCTGACAAGGCAAGCTCAGTGGGTGGTGACTGACCATCAGTAATACTGTCTGACCAGGCAAGCTCAGTGGGTGATGACTGACCATCAGTAATACTGTCTGACCAGGCAAGCTCAGTGGGTGGTGACTGGCCATCAGTAATACTGTCTGACCAGGCAAGATCAGTGGGTGGTGACTGACCATCAGTAATACTGTCTGACAAGGCAAGCTCAGTGGGTGATGACTGACCATCAGTAATACTGTCTGACCAAACAAGCTCAGTGGGTGGTGACTGACCATCAGTAATACTGTCTGACAAGGCAAGCTCAGTGGGTGATGACTGACCATCAGTAATACTGTCCGACAAGGCAAGCTCAGTGGGTGGTGACTGACCATCAATAATACTGTCTGACAAGGCAAGCTCAGTGGGTGGTGACTGACCATCAGTAATACTGTCTGACAAGGCAAGCTCAGTGGGTGGTGACTGACCATCAGTAATACTGTCTGACAAGGCACGCTCAGTGGGTGGTGACTGACCATCAGTAATACTGTCTGACCAGGCAAGCTCAGTGGGTGGTGACTGACCATCAGTAATACTGTCTGACAAGGCAAGCTCAGTGGGTGGTGACTGACCATCAGTAAAACTGTCTGACCAGGCAAGCTCAGTGGGTGGTGACTGACCATCAGTAATACTGTCTGACCAGGCAAGCTCAGTTGGTGATGACTGACCATCAGTAATACTGTCTGACAAGGCAAGCTCAGTGGGTGATGACTTACCATCAGTAATACTGTCTGACCAGGCAATCTCAGTGGGTGGTGACTGACCATCAGTAATACTGTCTGACAAGGCAAGCTCAGTGGGTGGTGACTGACCATCAGTTATACTGTCTGACCGGGCAAGCTCAGTGGGTGGTGACTGACCATCAGTAATACTGTCTGACCGGGCAAGCTCAGTGGGTGGTGACTGACCATCAGTAATACTGTCTGACCGGGCAAGCTCAGTGGGTGGTGACTGACCATCAGTAATACTGTCTGACCGGGCAAGCTCATTGGGTGGTGACTGACCATCAGTAATACTGTCTGACCGGGCAAGCTCAGTGGGTGATGACTGACCATCAGTAATACTGTCTGACCGGGCAAGCTCAGTGGGTGATGACTGACCATCAGTAATACTGTCTGACAAGGCAAGCTCAGTGGGTGATGACTGACCATCAGTAATACTGTCTGACAAGGCAAGCTCAGTGGGTGGTGACTGACCATCAGTAATACTGTCTGACAAGGCAAGCTCAGTGGGTGGTGACTGACCATCAGTAATACTGTCTGACAAGGCAAGCTCAGTGGGTGGTGACTGACCATCAGTAATACTGTCTGACAAGGCAAGCTCCGTGGGTGGTGACTGACCATCAGTAATACTATCTGACAAGGCAAGCTCAGTGGGTGATGACTGACCATCAGTAATACTGTCTGACAAGGCAAGCTCAGTGGGTGGTGACTGACCATCAGTAATACTGTCTGACAAGGCAAGCTCAGTGGGTGATGACTGACCATCAGTAATACTGTCTGACAAGGCAAGCTCAGTGGGTGGTGACTGACCATCAGTAATACTGTCTGACCAGGTAAGCTCAGTGGGTGATGACTGACCATCAGTAATACTGTCTGACAAGGCAAGCTCAGTGGGTGATGACTGACCATCAGTAATACTGTCTGACCAGACAAGCTCAGTGGGTGGTGACTGACCATCAGTAATACTGTCTGACAAGGCATGCTCAGTGGGTGGTGACTGACCATCAGTAATACTGTCTGACAAGGCAAGTTCAGTGGGTGGTGACTGACCATCAGTAATACTGTCTGAACAGGCAAGCTCAGTGGGTGGTGACTGATCATCAGTAATACTGTCTGCCCAGGCAAGCTCAGTGGGTGGTGACTGACTATCAGTAATACTGTTTGACAAGGCAATCTCAGTGGGTGGTGACTGACTATCAGTAATACTGTCTGACAAGGCAAGCTCAGTGGGTGGTGACTGACCATCAGTAATACTGTCTGACCAGGCAAGCTCAGTGGGTGATGACTGACCATCAGTAATACTGTCTGACCAGGCAAGCTCAGTGGGTGATGATTGACCATCAGTAATACTGTCTGACAAGGCAAGCTCAGTGGGTGGTGACTGACCATCAGTAATACTGTCTGACAAGGCAAGCTCAGTGGGTGGTGACTGACCATCAGTAATACTGTCTGACCGGGCAAGCTCAGTGGGTGATGACTGACCATCAGTAATGCTGTCTGACCAGGCAAGCTCAGTGGGTGATGACTGACCATCAGTAATACTGTCTGACCAGGCAAGCTCAGTGGGTGATGACTGACCATCAGTAATGCTGTCTGACTGGGCAAGCTCAGTGGGTGGTGACTGACCATCAGTAATACTGTCTGACAAAGCAAGCTCAGTGGGTGGTGACTGACCATCAGTAATACTGTCTGACAAGGCAAGCTCAGTGGGTGGTGACTGACCATCAGTAATACTGTCTGACCAGGCAAGCTCAGTGGGTGATGATTGACCATCAGTAATACTGTCTGACCAGGCAAGCTCAGTTGGTGATGACTGACCATCAGTAATACAGTCTGACAAGGCAAGCTCAGTGGGTGGTGACTGACCATCAGTAATACTGTCTGACCGGGCAAGCTCAGTGGGTGGTGACTGACCATCAGTAATACTGTCTGACAAGGCAAGCTCAGTGGGTGGTGACTGACTATCAGTAATACTGTCTGACCAGGCAAGCTCAGTGGGTGGTGACTGACCATCAGTAATACTGTCTGACCAGACAAGCTCAGTGGGTGATGACTGACCATCAGTAATACTGTCTGACCAGACAAGCTCAGTGGGTGATGACTGACCATCAGTAATGCTGTCTGACAAGGCAAGCTCAGTGGGTGATGACTGACCATCAGTAATACTGTCTGACCAGGCAAGCTCAGTGGGTGATGACTGACCATCAGTAATGCTGTCTGACTGGGCAAGCTCAGTGGGTGGTGACTGACCATCAGTAATACTGTCTGACAAAGCAAGCTCAGTGGGTGGTGACTGACCATCAGTAATACTGTCTGACAAGGCAAGCTCAGTGGGTGGTGACTGACCATCAGTAATACTGTCTGATCGGGCAAGCTCAGTGGGTGGTGACTGACCATCAGTTATACTGTCTGACCGGGCAAGCTCAGTGGGTGATGACTGACCATCAGTAATACTGTCTGACCAGACAAGCTCAGTGGGTGATGACTGACCATCAGTAATGCTGTCTGACCAGGCAAGCTCAGTGGGTGATGACTGACCATCAGTAATACTGTCTGACCGGGCAAGCTCAGTGGGTGATGACTGACCATCAGTAATACTGTCTGACCTGGCAAGCTCAGTGGGTGATGACTGACCATCAGTAATACTGTCTAACCGGGCAAGCTCAGTGGGTGATGACTGACCATCAGTAATACTGTCTGACAAGGCAAGCTCAGTGGGTGGTGATTGACCATCAGTAATACTGTCTGACCAGGCAAGCTCAGTGGGTGGTGACTGACCATCAGTAATACTGTCTGACCAGGCAAGCTCAGTGGATGGTGACTGACCATCAGTAATACTGTCTGACAAGGCAAGCTCAGTGGGTGGTGACTGACCATCAGTAATACTGTCTGACCAGGCAAGCTCAGTGGGTGATGCCTGACCATCAGTAATACTGTCTGACCAGGCAAGCTCAGTGGGTGATGACTGACCATCAGTAATACTGTCTGACCAGGCAAGCTCAGTTGGTGATGACTGACCATCAGTAATACTGTCTGACCAGGCAAGCTCAGTTGGTGATGACTGACCATCAGTAATACTGTCTGACCAGGCAAGCTCAGTGGGTGGTGACTGACCATCAGTAATACTGTCTGACAAGGCAAGCTCAGTGGGTGGTGACTGACCATCAGTAATACTGTCTGACCAGGCAAGCTCAGTGGGTGATGACTGACCATCAGTAATACTGTCTGACCAGGCAAGCTCAGTGGGTGGTGACTGACCATCAGTAATACTGTCTGACAAGGCAAGCTCAGTGGGTGGTGACTGACCATCAGTAATACTGTCTGACCAGGCAAGCTCAGTTGGTGGTGACTGACCATCAGTAATACTGTCTGACCAGGCAAGCTCAGTTGGTGATGACTGACCATCAGTAATACTGTCTGACCAGGCAAGCTCAGTGGGTGATGACTGACCATCAGTAATACTGTCTGACAAGGCAAGCTCAGTGGGTGGTGACTGACCATCAGTAATACTGTCTGACAAGGCAAGCTCAGTGGGTGGTGACTGACCATCAGTAATACTGTCTGACCGGGCAAGCTCAGTGGGTGATGACTGACCATCAGTAATGCTGTCTGACCAGGCAAGCTCAGTGGGTGATGACTGACCATCAGTAATGCTGTCTGACCAGGCAAGCTCAGTGGGTGATGACTGACCATCAGTAATGCTGTCTGACCGGGCAAGCTCAGTGGGTGGTGACTGACCATCAGTAATGCTGTCTGACCGGGCAAGCTCAGCGGGTGGTGACTGACCATCAGTAATACTGTCTGACAAAGCAAGCTCAGCGGGTGGTGACTGACCATCAGTAATACTGTCTGACAAGGCAAGCTCAGTGGGTGGTGACTGACCATCAGTAATACTGTCTGATCGGGCAAGCTCAGTGGGTGGTGACTGACCATCAGTAATACTGTCTGACCAGACAAGCTCAGTGGGTGATGACTGACCATCAGTAATGCTGTCTGACCAGGCAAGCTCAGTGGGTGATGACTGACCATCAGTAATACTGTCTGACCGGGCAAGCTCAGTGGGTGATGACTGACCATCAGTAATACTGTCTGACCGGGCAAGCTCAGTGGGTGGTGACTGACCATCAGTAATACTGTCTAACCGGGCAAGCTCAGTGGGTGATGACTGACCATCAGTAATACTGTCTGACAAGGCAAGCTCAGTGGGTGGTGACTGACCATCAGTTATACTGTCTGACCAGGCAAGCTCAGTGGGTGGTGACTGACCATCAGTAATACTGTCTGACCAGGCAAGCTCAGTGGATGGTGACTGACCATCAGTAATACTGTCTGACAAGGCAAGCTCAGTGGGTGGTGACTGACCATCAGTAATACTGTCTGACCAGGCAAGCTCAGTGGGTGATGACTGACCATCAGTTATACTGTCTGACCAGGCAAGCTCAGTGGGTGATGACTGACCATCAGTAATACTGTCTGACCAGGCAAGCTCAGTGGGTGATGACTGACCATCAGTAATACTGTCTGACCAGGCAAGCTCAGTGGGTGGTGACTGACCATCAGTAATACTGTCTGACAAGGCAAGCTCAGTGGGTGGTGACTGACCATCAGTAATACTGTCTGACCAGGCAAGCTCAGTGGGTGGTGACTGACCATCAGTAATACTGTCTGACCAGGCAAGCTCAGTGGGTGGTGACTGACTATCAGTAATACTGTCTTGACCAGGCAAGCTCACTGGGTGATGCCTGACTATCAGTAATACTGTTTGACAAGGCAAGATCAGTGGGTGGTGACTGACCATCAGTAATACTGTCTGACCAGGCAAGCTCAGTGGGTGATGACTGACCATCAGTAATACTGTCTGACCAGGCAAGCTCAGTGGGTGGTGACTGACCATCAGTAATACTGTCTGACAAGGCAAGCTCAGTGGGTGGTGACTGACCATCAGTAATACTGTCTGACCAGGCAAGCTCAGTGGGTGATGACTGACCATCAGTAATACTGTCTGACCAGGCAAGCTCAGTGGGTGGTGACTGGCCATCAGTAATACTGTCTGACCAGGCAAGATCAGTGGGTGGTGACTGACCATCAGTAATACTGTCTGACAAGGCAAGCTCAGTGGGTGATGACTGACCATCAGTAATACTGTCTGACCAAACAAGCTCAGTGGGTGGTGACTGACCATCAGTAATACTGTCTGACAAGGCAAGCTCAGTGGGTGATGACTGACCATCAGTAATACTGTCCGACAAGGCAAGCTCAGTGGGTGGTGACTGACCATCAATAATACTGTCCGACAAGGCAAGCTCAGTGGGTGGTGACTGACCATCAGTAATACTGTCTGACAAGGCAAGCTCAGTGGGTGGTGACTGACCATCAGTAATACTGTCTGACAAGGCACGCTCAGTGGGTGGTGACTGACCATCAGTAATACTGTCTGACCAGGCAAGCTCAGTGGGTGGTGACTGACCATCAGTAATACTGTCTGACAAGGCAAGCTCAGTGGGTGGTGACTGACCATCAGTAAAACTGTCTGACCAGGCAAGCTCAGTGGGTGATGACTGACCATCAGTAATACTGTCTGACCAGGCAAGCTCAGTTGGTGATGACTGACCATCAGTAATACTGTCTGACAAGGCAAGCTCAGTGGGTGATGACTTACCATCAGTAATACTGTCTGACCAGGCAATCTCAGTGGGTGGTGACTGACCATCAGTAATACTGTCTGACAAGGCAAGCTCAGTGGGTGGTGACTGACCATCAGTTATACTGTCTGACCGGGCAAGCTCAGTGGGTGGTGACTGTCCATCAGTAATACTGTCTGACCGGGCAAGCTCAGTGGGTGGTGACTGACCATCAGTAATACTGTCTGACCGGGCAAGCTCAGTGGGTGGTGACTGACCATCAGTAAGTGACTGACCATCAGTAATACTGTCTGACCAGACAAGCTCAGTGGGTGGTGACTGACCATCAGTAATACTGTCTGACAAGGCATGCTCAGTGGGTGGTGACTGACCATCAGTAATACTGTCTGACAAGGCAAGTTCAGTGGGTGGTGACTGACCATCAGTAATACTGTCTGAACAGGCAAGCTCAGTGGGTGGTGACTGATCATCAGTAATACTGTCTGCCCAGGCAAGCTCAGTGGGTGGTGACTGACTATCAGTAATACTGTTTGACAAGGCAATCTCAGTGGGTGGTGACTGACTATCAGTAATACTGTCTGACAAGGCAAGCTCAGTGGGTGGTGACTGACCATCAGTAATACTGTCTGACCAGGCAAGCTCAGTGGGTGGTGACTGACCATCAGTAATACTGTCTGACAAGGCAAGCTCAGTGGGTGGTGACTGACCATCAGTAATACTGTCTGACAAGGCAAGCTCAGTGGGTGGTGACTGACCATCAGTAAAACTGTCTGACCAGGCAAGCTCAGTGGGTGGTGACTGACCATCAGTAATACTGTCTGACAAGGCAAGCTCAGTGGGTGGTGACTGACCATCAGTAATACTGTCTGACCAGGCAAGCTCAGTGGGTGGTGACTGACCATCAGTAATACTGTCTGACAAGGCAAGCTCAGTGGGTGGTGACTGACCATCAGTAATACTGTCTGACCAGGCAAGCTCAGTGGGTGATGACTGACCATCAGTTATACTGTCTGACCAGGCAAGCTCAGTGGGTGATGACTGACCATCAGTTATACTGTCTGACCAGGCAAGCTCAGTGGGTGATGACTGACCATCAGTAATACTGTCTGACCAGGCAAGCTCAGTGGGTGGTGACTGACTATCAGTAATACTGTCTGACAAGGCAAGCTCAGTGGGTGGTGACTGACCATCATTAATACTGTCTGCCCAGGCAAGCTCAGTGGGTGTTGACTGACCATCAGTAATACAGTCTGACAAGGCAAGCTCAGTGGGTGGTGACTGACCATCAGTAATACTGTCTGACCAGACAAGCTCAGTGGGTGATGAATGACCATCAGTAATAATGTCTGACCAGGCAAGCTCAGTGGGTGGTGACTGGCCATCTGACTGTCCATCTAAGGTAGTGAGTTCTGATCCTAACCCAATCGCCATTCACATTGTTATAATACCATGCTTCTCCCACCTCTGAATATGTTGGGAAGTAGTCAGTATCTTGCAGAGATAAGGTATGTCTAGTACAGGTTAACCATCTAGTGAATCCCAGAAACAATGATTAAGTGAACTGACTGCCATTATATAACTGAAATATTACTGTTGGAAAAGGTGCAAAACTCAATTATAAGCAATTACAAGCAAACGAACCAATGATAATTTCATACACAGTGCCTGAAATATCACATTAGTTGCAATACAATTAAGTTATCATGATAATTGGCAAGTTCTGAAACATTTTTGAGTCTTGAGTTTAAATTAATTTAGGCCCTATATTTACTGATTCTTACATCAAAGCAAGGATTTGTATCGAGAAGGATTGAGATTTTACATACGCTTGCATACTCGCACAAAATATTGCGAAATCTCATTTTAAAATATAATAATTTCCATTCATCTAAGATACAAAAGTAAAATTCTTAATACGTAATATAATGACAAAATTTGTATTGCTGGATTGAACGCACTACCTTCCGATCCTGGGTTGCATGTGCACCACAGTTTGCATGTTGATATGAGAAGAGTATTATTTTTCAACCACTTTCAAAACTTTTAAGGAGAAAACAAAACCTGTCCTGAACATTATACAACGGCATAGAAGCCATTTTGATGATCGTGTGACTGAACTTTCATTTGCAACTGAAAGTAATCCGAGCCAGAGGTGAATGTTGTGAGTTGACTGCGTTAGAGATTGAGAAAACCTTGTGTAGGATCTGGTCTCTAACATCTTATCCCAGTCAAAGTTCATTTTTAGCTGGGTTTATTTTTTTAGAGAAAAAAAAATGAAGAGCTATTGTCATGACACTGGCATCATCGTTGTCGTTGGTGTCTTCTGTCAGTTAAAGTTTTATGTTTAGCTCATCTTTTTCTCTGTTTCTGAACAAACTACTCATGTTATGGTGACTAAACTTCATAAACACATTCATATTGTGTTATAGAAACAATGTATATAGCTAACTTACCTAAATTTCCATACTTGGGGTTCTAAAACATTTGGTTAAAGTTTTGGTAGCTCAGGTTTAATTTTTTTTTTTAAATCTATTGTATTTTTTAGTATTACCATTGATACTCTAAACTGATCACCATCATGTTTAAAATGTTTACATCATTGACTTTCACCAACTTTGTAGATTTGGAAAAAAAGATGAGTGTCTGCACAGCTAGAATGATACAGACTCTAGTCGCTCTCTTGTTATTTTAAATATTAGTCATGGATTGACACTGATAATAAACAGATAATATAGAAAATACAGACCTGTACACAGAGGGGTTAAGAAAAAATTAATTTATGCCCAAATGTTTTGGTTGCAATAATAGTAATATAACAGGTATTTATTCATAGTGATGAAATATTTACACTGATGTTGTAGCATCAGAATCATTATTGAACTATAGTCACACAGGTGGGCCTGCCATTGGCTTACAGAGGTCATGACCTTTCTGACTAATAGCAAATTCCTGACTCTGGGGTTATAAACCATTTTATTTTGCTAAACTAAAATTTGTACTCAGACAATTTCCAGAATTCGTACAAAAACACACATGTCATCCATTCCGATACTCTCCATTTATCACCCGTGGGATATAACACAAGGTTTGGGTTGTAAGCCACAAGCAGCAATATGATTAGTTCCTTCACGATTTCATGAAGGGAACGTTATATAATCGTAACTCTAGTTTCATGCAAACGCCATTTTGATAAGATGTTAGTGTTAGCTGTATTTTGTTCTGTTCAAATGAAACGACGCACAGGTAACGTAATTTCCCACAGGTGATGTATGGAAAGTATTGGAATTGACACCCGTGGGTTTCTGACGATGGTAAATAATTTCCCATAGGTGATGTATGGAAAGTATCGGAATTGACACCCGTGGGTATCTGACGATGGTAAATAATTTGCAAGTATTTGAATTGTACATAGATATTATTTTATGAAATTGATGAATAAGCTTTTAAGGGACACGCGGCAATGTTGAATTCTATTTCTATAACTCCTAGTCACACATCATATCCATCTTTACATCAACAAAGATATCTCACTTCTTACCTCTGAGGTCATGGGTTCAAGTCCCATTCAGTTTAAGGGCTTTATATAAGAAACTTTACTTGCGAAAGAGTGGCAGTTTAAATATGTAGTCTTCCTTCACCAATATTAACCTTTATATGCACAAAATGACCTATTTATGTATTAACATGCCGAAAAACACCATTCATTCTTATATTCCTACATCATTTAAACTGATTGCCATACAAAGCCTGGATTGAGTTTAAAACAAACAAAAATAAATAATAACAGAGAATAATGATAATTGCTCAAACTGAAAACAGTACCTAGAACCGCTATATTTAACACAGGTTGTGTCTGTTTTTGTTGTGTTTGTTTACCTGTTTATATATACCTCAAGCTAGTATTATTAAAAAAACATGTTTAATGCCTGTTTTGTGTATAGTTTCTACAATTCCCTTTCATGAATGATAACCATAATTTATTTATACTGTATAACAAAGTTTGAATACCGGTATGTGTATAATTAAAGTTTTTTGTTAAAAAGGCATGTTTTTATAGTAAGAAAAACACTACTAATCATCCTGTCAGACACTTTCAAACAATCGTCAGGTAGACATTTAAGTTTGTCTATGTGTGTTTAGTGTATTATTACCAGAGAAGATGTTTTCCGAGTAAGGAAAGAACCACTGCCCATATCAGCAGAGATTTAAGAATCCTGCAAATGAACCTTTTGTCGGAGTTTGACAATTAACCATTTTTAGGCAGACATCCATAAGTGCATTTTAATAAGCCATTTGTTGGCGGAAAATAAGTTGTCATTATCAGTTGCCATGGTTAACCCTTTACTCGATAGGTACGTGTTTTCCCGCACCAATCACAGAAGGCCTTTGAAAACAGTGCAGGAAGAGTTCAGATTGCTTGTAACGAGCAATTTTAACTTAACACTTCCTGCACTTTTTTCCACTCTGTTAGTTAATATAAACATAATTCACCCATTGCTGAAATGTGGTGAATTAATGCTTTCAATTTGGAAGAGTCCAAGAAAATGCTTATGGAGCAAAGGGTTAACTTAACAAATGGCCAAAGTCGGAAAACATATAAAAAAAAAAAAGATTCATAAATAGGACGTTCTCAAGGAAGCGATATGCTGATGTGATTTTGCTTTGTTCTAATGCCATGTAAATAGTGAGTATCAAACTACAACCCATTACTTTCAAAGTTTAAAATATACTTGTCAATAATGAGGTGACAACATACTGGGAACTGGGAAAATTAGCTTGTCCCTCCAATTATCAAGATTGCATAGGTTGATGCTGGGTTTCCCCCAGAGTCTTAACGCATGTCGCATACGACATCCCTTCAAAAGATTTGGTTGATTAGCGACATCCGTTAATAATCCCGACAACCGTTGACAGGACGGTTAGTGGTTTCTATCCCTTCCCGTCCATCACACCGTAATTTAATTTATTCTTGTGTTCAATACTGTGGTGCTACATGAGTGAGTAATGGCAAGAATATGATGAATGTGGTTAATACATATTGTAATACAAGAAGTATATATTCACCAAAAAGAAGTTTTCATTTGTCGAAAAATGCTGAAGGAAATTAAATTTTAACCATTTTTGTCCATTCATGTGGACACCTGTCCGTCAAATTTGTTTTCAATTAATAACTTCTGAAAGTGTCTCTGTATTAACTAATATTTGGTGTGTATCTGTATAATTGTGAAATACAGGTCAAGTGTGATATATGTAAACTTGGGTAAAATTTTACAAGAGTTATGGCCCTTGTTAACTATGATTTAATACTATACAGTAGAAGCATGCCTGTCCTGTGGACACATTCTAGTTTTTATTGCTATCTGTATGTTTATTTCATATCATTTACGATGTTGCATTTTAGAGATTTCTCAGTGTCAATATTTATGGTACGTTTAAACTGTTTAAAATAGTTAAATTATAAATAGTAATATAATTGTTATGTCTCTGTAGTGACAGTGATTTGTAATATAAATAGGGCATTATTTATCTCTATATGTGTAAAAATTCAAGAAGATATAGGATGTTTTTCAAAAAAAAAAACTTATGATAAAAAAGGTCGTAAATGTCAAGTAAGTAATGTTCATAATATTTTCAATATTGATCCAGTTTAAACCAAACTTAGGCTGATTTTTATCGTAAATTTTTGTGTGAAATGCATCCACAGTGTTTTGCTTTATCATCATTGTATTAAGCAGCATACATTATAGATTTTGTTTTTTAGGAGTTTTATAAATTATTTAGAATATTTTAATTTGTTATTTATAAGAAAGATAGATTAACATAATATGCAGATTTTTGGGAAAATAAACTTGATTCAAAGAGAAGAAAATGTTGTTTTTTAATTCCATTTCGTATCATTAACCTTATCTCCATCATTGTATAATGAGTCTGCTGACAGTCTATCTAACTCCAATCATTTATGTACACACCAATACCTAATAATTAAGTTAGGTTTGACTTGAAACTGCTTTATGTTATTTACTTTACATTTGTTATATATATAAATAATGTATTTTTTGAATGTGAACACATTGGGATCCTCCATGGCCAAGTGGTCCAAGGCACTGCAATCTAATGACCACTCACCACTGAGGTCATGGGCTCGAATCCAGCTTGGTACAGAAACTTTATTTGAGAAAGTTTGCTAGTTACTTGCAGAAGGTTCTATTCAGATTTATTGTGAGGTTTTCTCCACCAGCAAAACTGGGTCTGCTGTATATAATCTGAAATGTGTTGAAAATGGTGTTAAACCCAATTAAAAAGAAATATAAAGGTTTGTGCCAATAAAACTTGATGTGCTATATACAATGTATACTAACTAAAAAATGAAACTATACATGGTTTTGATGTGAATATTCTGATACATCTGCAAACCGTAGTTTTGTTAATTAACAGCCATTTGGTTCAATATCAATAAATATACACAATTTGTTTAGTGATTACAAATCTTCATAGTATTGGTTTAATGATATATTTGTATCGAAACAATGAACAAAATATATGGGTGTATAATTTACGTTTTGAGTAACACTCAAATCATTTTTTTTAACCTGTCATTAATTGAAAATGGTATTGAACCCTAATTGACTCTCCAAGTCTCAAAGTCATTCACCATTCAAAAAAAAAATATAAAAATAAAATGTTGCAAACATAAATTTTACTGAGCAAACAATGGACATCAAAAGTAAACAAAAAGGTTGTAACAAAGAAGAGTCAACAACTGACAAAGTCTAAAATGTATTACAAATTTACAAAATTATAAAATGATAAAAAACATTATTTACAGAGTACATGTAGAAAACATGTCAAACAAAATCGACTTGCAGATGCAGGTGGGTTTTTAGGTATAAATAGACAGGTAAACTCTCCTGACATGACGGTAAACTCTCTCCTGGCAGAAGTATTAAACCAGTATCAGGGTTCAAACTTAATGATATCATGTAGTTTAGTTTATACAGATTTATTTAAGCTCCATTGCGATGAAAGCTTAGAGCTTATATAAACTACTTTTTGTTCCCCTTCCTGGGTAGAACCAGTGCTGAGTGTTGTTTTATGAGAAGCATAGATCCAGCTGGGAATTCTCAACCTCTGGCGTTAGCGGCCAACACAATATCCATTACACTACCACCTGCTTATGATGTCATATAATAAACATCTAAACTTATTCAGAATAAATCATTATACCTGGTGAGTGTAAGGGAAGTAATTAATTAGTTTTACCTGTATATGAATCTGGTAAATAAAATAAGTATTAAGTTCAGTTGTTTATTTGGAAGGCATCATAATCAGTATTAATCACCTTCACAAGCATTTTCCCTTGTCATAATGACTACCATCCATTCATTATATGGAACGCCAAGCATCATTACAAGCAACACCCATTGTCATTACATGGAATGACCATCATTGTCATGAGTAACGCCCATCACAATTATAAACGGCAACCATCCTAGTTAGCAACACCGGTTCTTGCAAAAGCAAAGTTCATTATCATTATAAGCAATAGCCATTGTCACCATAAATAACACACATTGTTATTAATGCCTAATGTCACTAAGCATTTAAAATCCTATAAATAAACACTGCCTATTGCCATCATACTTGTAAGGACTACTAATAGATAAAAATAAGATAAACATCATCTATCTTATATAAAACACTCCCTACCAACACAATTGGTGCAACCATTGTCATATGCACTCGTCATCTTAATATAAAATACTCCATAACACCACCATTGGTGCAACCATTGTCATAAGCACTGCCCATTGTATATAAAACACTCCCTATCACCACCATTGGTGCTGCCATTGTCATAAGCACCGCCTGTTGTATATAAAACACTCCCTATTACCACCATTGGTGCTGCCATTGTCATAAGCACCGCCTATTGTATATAAAACACTCCCTATTACCACCATTGGTGCTGCCATTGTCATAAGCACCACTCATTGTATATAAAACACTCCCTATTACCACCATTGGTGCTGCCATTGTCATAAGCAACACCTATTGTATATAAAACACTCCCTATTACCACCATTGGTGCAACCATTGTTATAAGCACCACTCATTGTATATAAAACACTCCCTATCACCACCATTGGTGCAACCATTGTCATAAACACCGCCTGTTGTATATAAAACACTCCCTATTACCACCATTGGTGCTGCCATTGTCATAAGCACCGCCAATTGTATATAAAACACTCCCTATCACCACCATTGGCGCAACCATTGTCATAAGCACCGCCAATTGTATATAAAACACTCCCTATTCCCACCATTGGCACAACCATTGTCATAAGCACCGCCAATTGTATTTAAAACACTCCCTATCACCACCATTGGTGCAACCATTGTCATAAGCACCGCCAATTGTATTTAAAACACTCCCTATCACCACCATTGGTGCTGCCATTGTCATAAGCACCGCCAATTGTATATAAAACACTCCCTATCACCACCATTGGTGCTGCCATTGTCATAAGCACCGCCAATTGTATATAAAACACTCCCTATCAGCACCGCCAATTGTATATAAAACACTCCCTATTACCACCATTGGTGCTGCCATTGTCATAAGCACCGCCAATTGTATATAAAACACTCCCTATTACCACCATTGGTGCTGCAATTGTCATAAGCACCGCCAATTGTATATAAAACACTCCCTATTACCACCATTGGTGCTGCCATTGTCATAAGCACCGCCAATTGATATAAAACACTCCCTATCACCACCATTGGCGCAACCATTGTCATAAGTACCGCCAATTGTATATAAAACAATCCCTATTACCACCATTGGTGCAACCATTGTCATAAGCACCGCCAATTGTATATAAAACACTCCCTATTACCACCATTGGTGCAACCATTGTCATAAGCACCGCCAATTATATATAAAACACTCCCTATCACCACCATTGGTGCAACCATTGTCATAAGCACCACCAATTGTATATAAAACACTCCCTATTACCACCATTGGTGCAACCATTGTCATAAGCACCGCCAATTGTATATAAAACACTCCCTATTACCACCATTGGTGCAACCATTGTCATAAGCACCGCCAATTATATATAAAACACTCCCTATCACCACCATTGGTGCAACCATTGTCATAAGCACCACCAATTGTATATAAAACACTCCCTATTACCACCATTGGTGCAACCATTGTCATAAGCACCGCCAATTGTATATAAAACACTCCCTATCGCTACCATTAGTGCCATTGTCACAGACAATGTTTATAAAACACTCGCTACCACCACCATTGGTGCTGCCAATTTCATAAACACTGCCCATCTTATATAAAACACTCCCTACCAACACTGTTGTTGCTGCCAATGTCATAAATGTCTATTTTATATAAAACACTCACTACCAACACCATTGGTGCTGCCATTGTCAGAAGTACTGACCAACTTACATAAAGCACTCCTTGCCTACACAATTGGTGCTGCCATTGTTATAAGAACTGCCCATTTTATCCTTAGCTCCACCCCATTAGAGATTGCTGTTAACATTTTTCCCAAGCTCAAATGTTACAAACAAATACCTCACAACTGCAACTTCAATTTATTTGGCAAAATAATGAATATTTACACAAAACGGTATTGCATCATCATATATTTAAGCAATCAGCAACAAGTTAGTATTTGGAAATGTTTCACAAAATGAGGTAGAACATGGACACAATGAAAACAAGTAAAATAAAAAAATCATAATTCTCAGGGGTCTTTCTATTAATTGATGTAGAAAATACATTTTTTTTAACATTTACATTTTTATTTTTGTTGTGTCTTAAAAGTGGCTTACAGCAATCAACATGAATGCACAAGCAATCAACATGAATGCATAAGGTGATTGGATCAAAATTTTATAAGGTTATTTAATGGTCATAGCTCTGTTTATAACATGTAAATTGCCTAATGTTTTAAAAAGTTCAGTTTTAGAAGATTATGCATGTTCCCATTGAATACAAAATAAAGGGCTATACCTCTACGTACATAGCAGCATATATATATTTTTTATATTATAAAATATATACGTATCCAAAGAGTTGACAGCACACAATGCCTTAAATGATCTCCATGTATTTTTAAAACTAATATGGCCCAGCCACGACACAAGTTTCAGTAAGATCTATGTATAATTCATAAATCATTGAAAGATCTTCAGAGCTTCAGAGCTTTTGAACATACTATAAAATTAAAGACCTTTTATACATGATATATGGATTTCTGTTTGCACTATATAGAGCTATTGTACAGGTTGTAAAAAGATTTTGTACATACTATACAGAGCTTTTGTACACACTATATATAGAGCTTCTGTACACAGTATAAAGTGCTTCTGTATACATTACATAAAGCTTCTGTACACACTACATAGAACTTTTATACAAA
Organism: Panopea generosa; assembly: GCA_029582155.1. Lineage (NCBI taxonomy): Eukaryota > Metazoa > Mollusca > Bivalvia > Adapedonta > Hiatellidae > Panopea > Panopea generosa. Next base: position 23,930,631 of record CM055909.1, on the reverse strand, counting down.
ATATACAGAGCTGTAGTACATACTACATAGAGCTTCTGTATATATTATATATTGTGTAGACAATGTGTACAGACTGAATAAATATTCAGTACACACTATATAGAGCTTTTGTACAGGCTATATAGAGCTTCTGTACACACTATATAGAGTTCCTGTACACACTACATAGAGCTTCTGTACACACTATAAAGCGCTTCTGTACACACTATATAATACTTCTGTACACTTTATAACAGCTTTTGTATGGGCTATATAGTGCTTCTGTACAGGCTATATAGAGCTTCTGTACACCCTATAAAGAGCTTTTATACAGGCTATATAAGGCTTGTGTACAGGTTATATACAGCTTCTGTACATACTATAAAGAGGTTCTGTACACACTAAACAGAGCTTCTGTACACACTATGTAGAGCTTCTGTACACATTATATAGAGCTTCTGTAAACACTTCATAGATATTCTGTACAAACTATGGAGAGCTTCTTTATACACTATATAGTGCTTCTGTACACATTATTTAGAGCTTCTGTACACACTATATAGAGCTTCTGTATACACTGCATATATTTTATGTACAGACTATATAGAGCATCTATACATGCTATATAGAGCTTCGGTATAGACTATATAGAGATTCTGTACAAACTATATAGAGCTTCTGTTTATTCTATAAAGAGCTTCTGTACACACTACATAGATATTCTGTACAGACTATAGAGAGTTTCTGTACACAATATATAGAGCTTATGTACACACTTTATAAAGCTTATGTACACACTACATAGAGCTTCTGTACACACTATATTGAGCTTCTGTGCACACTACATATATATTCCGTACCGACTTTAGAGAGCTTCCGTACACACTATATAGTGCTTTTGTACACACAACATAGATATTCTGTTCGCTCTATATAGTGCTTTTGTACAGATTAAAGATAGCTTCTGTTTACACTATATAGAGCTTCTGTACAAACTATATAGATCTTTTGTAAATGCTACATAGAGCCTCTGTACAGACTATATAGAACTTCTGTACACACTATATAGAGCTTCTGTACACACTCTATAGAGCTTCTGTACACACTTTATAGAGCTTCTGAACACACTATAAAGATTTTCTGTACACACTGTATAGAGCTTTTATAAATGCTATATAACCCTTCTGTACAGACTATATAGAGCTTCTGTACACACTGTATAGACATTCTGTACAGGTAATAAAGAGCTTATGTAAACATTATATAGGTATTCTATAAACATTAAATAAAGCTTCTGTACACACTGTATAGACATTTTGCACAGACTCTATAGAGCTTCTGTACACACTATATAAAGCTTCTGTACACATTATGCTTCGGTACACACTGTATAGACATTTTGTACAGACTTTATAGAGCTTCTATACACACTGTATAGACATTTTGCACAGACTCTATAGAGCTTCTGTACACACTATATAAAGCTTCTGTACACATTATGCTTCAGTACACACTGTATAAACATTTTGTACAGACTTTATAGAGCTTCTGTACACACTGTATAGACATTTTGTACAGACTTTATAGAGCTTCTTTACACACTATATAGATATTCTGTACAGACCATATAGAGCTTCTATAAAAAAAACTATTTTTACAGGCTATATAGAGCTTCTTCTAGATTATACAACTTTCTGTTTGGACTATACACAGTTTCATTGTTATCCAGGGCTGTAAGTTCTTTGTCGAGCTTAATCAGGGCTTCTGTAAGACCTATATAAGTAAGCGCTTATAACAAACATAAAAAAAACACTGGCTTCCCTTTCAGAACTGGTATAACAAGCAATATTAAATAAGAACACATTATTTACAATTGTGACACAATTCCAAACCCTCGATTTACTGTCTATACTAATGTAAAACAATAAATAAAAGCTGGGGATTTCTCACACTAAAAAAAAAACGAGGTCCCAGAAAAAAAATTTGTCACTTTCTTATTTAATATTAAAAGCATTTATAATCTTATATTAAAAATGTCCGAGACACTATTGGTAATTTCAATTTTAGTTTTATGACATCACACATCCATGATGACGTTGCAGTAATACTGTCCTGTAACCAATAGTTTTCTGTATCTTTAGAATAGCTTGTTTGTGTTGAGAATCTGTCACCGTGGTTACATTATGCTTCTTTACACGTTTCACAAACCGCTAGGGTTTCTTGATCATGAAACTGAAATGGAAAATAAGGAAATGTTTGAAAAAAATGGAAAATAAGGAAATGTTTCAATGAAATAAATAATATTATTTTAAGAGAATGATCTGTAGGATGGAAATAAGGAAATGATTGAAAACATGGAAAATGAGGTAATGTCTGAATGAAATAAGTAAGAAATATTTTAAGATGATGGAAATAAGGAAATGTTTGAAAACATGGAAAATGAGGAAATGTTCCAATGAAATAAGTAAGGAATATTTTAGGAGGATGGAAATAAGGAAATGTTTGAAAAAATGGAAAATGAGAAAATGTTCCAATAAAATAAATAAGGAATATTTTAAGAGGATGGAAATAAGGAAATGTTTGAAAACATGGAAAATGAGGAAATGTTCCAATGAAATAAATAAGGAAGATTTTAAGAGGATGGAAATAAGGAAATGTTTGAAAAAATGAAAAATGAGAAAAAATGTTCCAATGAAATAAGTAAGGAATATTTTAAGAGGATGGAAATAAGGAAATGTTTGAAAACATGGAAAATGAGGAATTGTTTCAATGAAATAAATAAGGAAGATTTTAAGAGGATGGAAATAAGGAAATGTTTGAAAAATTGAAAATGAGAAAATGTTCCAATGAAATAAATAAGGAAGATTTTAAGAGGATGGAAATAAGGAAATGTTTGAAAAAATGGAAAATAAGAAAATGTTTCAATGAAATAAGTAAGGAAGATTTTAAGAGGATGGAAATAAGGAAATGTTTGAAAACATGGAAAATGAGAAAATGTTCCAATGAAATAAGTAAGGAATATTTTAAATGAAACTAAGGAAATGTTTTATATAATAGGGAATATTTACACAAATAGAAAAAGTAACAAGTTATATGTTAAACTAACTAAAACTAAGTAAATGTGTAATGAAATTTAAATTATTAAAATATATTTCTAATGAAATTGACAGTATAATTAAAATAGTATTAACTAATGTAATGTAGAAATAAAATAAGTAATTATAAGTAAGCAAGCGTAAAAAACTGTTTTAAAAGATTTAATCATTTTACGTTTATTGTCCAACTTACCATCGATTCTACTGGTTGTGGTTGAGCTGATTTCCAGCACGGGTGAATAGTTGGGATCGAGTTGATCACTGGTATCGGCAATAATAGGGTCCTCGTGTGTGCATTCATATTCTGAAATGGAAAAAAATGGTAAAAAAATGGGAGTCCGGAACTTTCAGAACTTAACGGACATATAATCATATGATGACATCAGATTCAGTGATAAGTCCCATAACTATATTCCAAATATTTGGCATTGAAACTTCATGCAATTCGAAACGTCTCGTCAGGCTGCCGAATAATGAAGGCTGATGGATGGCGGAATGTGCCGAGGACGTATGCGATTGCAATGCTTAAAGGCCTTTTTCCATGGCACGTATTATTCTGACGGTTTCGGCGCTTTAATCGCAGGGGTTTGTATGCGCAGAACAGACGCTGCTTTTGTAAAATCTCTTCACACTATCTAGCATACTTTCGTTTCCATCGGAGCAGATTTCTGCGCTGACTAATAACCGCACGGATAAAAGTCCGGTATAGTCGCCAGTATAGGTGATTTTCTACGCTTGTCTGCAGGCACAATGCGTTGAAATTCACTTTGGATGGGCACTACAAAATAAATACATGTGTATTTCCACGCACGTTCCACTATAAACTCTGCTCAGACCATCTGCATCATGGAAATTGATTGTCTGTGTGCCTGTTAATACTGCTTGACAAAAAGTAGTAAAAAACATCACAGTAAAAATACGCGCCATGGAAAACGGGCTTAAAGCGGTTTTCTTTACGTTCTATTAACTTCAGTAATACTTGTACATCAAACTCCCTTGTTAACAATGATAAATATTTCAAGAGTTCACTATCTAGACTACATGCATAAATGTCAATTACAAATGTTAAATACTAGATCTGTCCATAGTTTATTTTTAGGAGACATGGTCCCATTTAAAAAATAACAACACTTAAATAGTAGATCTATTTCTTAATACTGTTGTAGAATCTTAAAGCTTAATTGAACATTGTTTTTTTTAATAATTCGAATGTACATTATTATATTGGACTGGAATATGGACAAGTTTGTATAGTAGAGACTGAAACATTTTAACAGCGTCTGTGGAAAATAAATAAATATAATTAATATAAATGTCAGTATTTTAATTACCTTGTACGGGTGTGCAGACCGTTGGGTCAATAATTGTTTTTGCATCTAAAACGTTTTCTTCTGTGTCCAGAACGTGCACTTCAAATCCACCATTACGTCGACCACGTGATATAATTCTTTTGACGGCATCTGTGACTGTGAGAGTTATCCACCTTGAACTCTCCCACGTGACCATTGTGGCGTCAATGAGGCGCATGTTGCTATGACGCACTAAATAATTGAAATTGCATTCAATCGATTGAAATTTACTTATAAAAAATAACCAACAAAAATATTATAAGATCAACATAAATCAATCATTTATTCTCTCTATATTCTCCTTTTCAAAATTAATTTATATAGGTTATATATTTATATATCAAAACATTTTTATTTAGAGCTTCTGTATACATTATTTGTAGCGGTATCTTCACATCTTACATTTTATCTTATAAAACGAAAGAGTATTTGTATATGTTTTACAAAGAATTTAACCTACATGTTTTGTTTCCATTACAGTTCATATAATATTTGTACTGTGTGAAATGCAGAAATGACAGCTTTAAAGTCTATTAAGTATTATATTCCAATAAATGAGTGTTTTAATTTTTGATGAGAGTTATAATCGTGTGAAATGGATGTAAAAAGGGTAAATTAATGTATTAAATGTTATATGAGAGTCACAGTACATGAGTGCTATTAATGGTTGCATGAGTGCTATTAATGGTTGCTTGAATGCTATTAATGAGTGTTACCTGAGAGCTATTAACGTGTTACATGAGTGCTGTATTAGTGTTATTAATGAGTGTTACATGAGAGCTATTAAAGTGTTACATGAGTGCTATATTAGTGTTATTAATGAGTGTTAAATGAGAGCTATTAACGTGTTACATGAGTGTTATATAAGTGCTATTAATAAGTGTTACTTGAGAGCTATTAACGTGTTACATGAGTGTTATATTAGTGCTATTAATGAGTGTTACATGAGTGTTATATTAGTGCTATAAATTAGTGTTACATGAGAGCTATTAACGTGTTACATGAGTGCTATATTGGTGTTATTAATGAGTATTAAATGAGAGCTATTAACGTGTTACATGAGTGTTATATTAGTGCAATTAATAAGTGTTACTTGAGAGCTATTAACGTGTTACAGGAGTGCTATATTAGTGTTATTAATGAGTGTTACATGAGAGCTATTAACGTGTTACATGAGTGCTATTAACGTGTTACATGGGTGTTACATGATTGCTATTAATGAGTGTTACATGAGTGCTATATATAAGTGTTACATGAGTGATATTATTGAGTGTTACATGAGTGTTATATTATTGCTATTAATAAGTGTTACATGAGTGTTATATTAGTGCTATTAATGTGTGTTACATGAGTGCTATTAACGTGTTACATGGGTGTTACATGATTGCTATTAATACGTGTTACTTGAGAGCTATTATCGTGTTACATGAGTGTTACATGATTGCTATTAATGAGTGCTACATGAGTGTTACATGAGTGTTATATTAGTGCTATTAATGCGTGTTAAATAAGTGCTATATATGAGTATTACTTGAGTGCTATTGACTTGTTACATGGGTGTTACATGATTGCTATTAATGAGTGTTACATGAGTGTTATATTGGTGCTATTAATGAGTGTTACATGAGTGCTATTAATAAGTGTTACATGAGTGATATGAATGAGTGTTACATAAGTGTTACATGATTGATATAAACGGGTTAAATAAGTATCAATAACTTAAAGAAAATACATTGAGTTTAAAGCTAAATAATCGTTATAAAGCTTAAGCACGAATGTTATCTATTAGAAACTAATGTATATACTTACGTCGAGAATGCGATCGTATGGGCTTTCTGTATTGGTATATTTTGATGTGAAGTCTTGATGTAATGGGGTCTCCTTCAAATGCACAAGGACAATCTGTATGTAACAATATGAAACGTTCCGATATTGCCTATAGTATCACATGCATTACGTGTAAAAACTTGATTTTTTTATTTATATCTAAAATGTGAAAAAAATGCACAAAGATGAAAATAAAAAATAAAAAATTTAAAATAATATTAACTTTGTGTGTATTTTTTAAAATTTATTTTACAAACATAACATAAACATTGTATGAAAGAATGGTATCCAAGCTGCTTGCACTATAACATTACAAAATAATGGTAAGGAAATGATTAATCAAAGTTGCGCGTTTTTACGCTCTTGAAATAGATATACACAAATAGATACGTATAGTACGTACACAAGGACTAAGGAAATCCAGTAAAGGTGCTTTTTTATATCTTAAAATCTGTTAGTTCAAGCATGTACAGTTGGGGTTAAACTAAATTATTTTATAGTATTACAACAATACAACATAAGTGTCAACAACCTTATATCGAACGTACCGGAATGAAAGATTAACTTTTTTCAGAATTGTTGCAAAATAGTTCAAGTGCCAATATAAAACAACGTTAAATGTTTAACAGTTGATATAACTAATATTTTAGTAATTAATTGAAAAAAGCAAATGAATAAAAAACATGTCAGATAATGGTTAATCTATTAGTTAAGAAAAGGAAACAAGGAAATTAGAAATAAAACAAGAGGGCGAAGATGGCCCTATATTGCTCACCTGACTGACCTTGAGTCACCCAACATAAGTACCGTAGATTATATAATACATGTACCCTCATAATTCCAGAAAGACGAGATGGGCAAGTAGTTAGAATTTTGATTTGTTTTGAAAATGTAACATATGCGTAGAATAGTTCAAACTTGGTAGAGGTTCACCCATGGTAAATGTCAGTGAAATTACATCAAAATCAGTCAGTAGATTCTGACAAGAAGGCTTTTAAAGTTTTTACTATAGATGCTAGGTCTTCGAACTAAGATAAAAATCCAGTTCCAGCACAAAACTAACCTGTTATGTTTGAGAACGGTTTCAAACTAAAGCATTAGACTAAACTATTGTGCATGAAACAATCCGCAGTTCCAGCACAATAAATATTCCTATGAGTTTCAAACACAAGCCTTCCCAAAGTATATCGCTTAAAAGAATCTTTGTCGCAGTGTACTCTCCCCCAAAAACAATTAAGCTCCTACTCCTAGATTTCAAGTACACTTTGACTCTGAAAATCTCAAGCAGACTTCTTGCTGTTATGAAACTAGCTAAATATATGGTATTGCTTTATTATGAAGCAGTAAACCATCCCTGTCTGAATCATAAAAACTCTGACTTTTATATTCAGAAAAACACCTATTTTAAAATAGTTCATGATATTTGAATAATATGAATAATATTTCAATCATTGATTATAATTGTATCATTCATCTTTAATTTTTATGATGAGTTATCTTTTAAAACTTATATCTGGTATAATATTGTATACTAATAGCAAAAAAAGTTTATTAAAAGAGTTTATTACCTCTTCTTATAATAATTGCTTTATACAGACATTTATGCTGTAAAACAGGGGAAGTATTTTGACATAAAACTAACCGCAATCCCTGGCTGCCATGTTTTTTGACGAATCAAGATGGCTTGAACAAACTTGGTAGAGAGGTAGATTTTTTGAATTTTTACTATAGCTTATATAGTAAACTAACCCCAACCCCTGGCCGCCATGTTTTTTGATAAATCAAGATGGCTTGAACTAACTTGGTAGAGGGTCACCCAAGGAACATTTCTGTGAAATTATATAAAAATTGGCCCAGTGGTTTTAGAGGAGAAGTTGTTAAAAGCTAAATGTTAACGACGGACGACAGACGACAGACGACGGACACCAGGCGATCACAAAAGCTCACCTGTGAGCCTTTGGCTCAGGTGAGCTAAAAACAAACAAAAAAACGTAATCCAATTTCGCTGCAAAGATTGGGATGCGATATGTAAAGGTGACGTTTTTAACATTATCGTTCAAAGAGAGAATGTATAACTGAAGGATTAATCCTTTGGAATGTATTAGGTACATGATGTGAAGAATACACAACTGTACATGTAATCGTATGATTGAACTGTGATTTCAAATATATTTACAAACCTTCCACCCAAAATTTGCGATATCATTTTGTTTTCTAACAACATAAATAATGCTATTAATGGTTCCCCGTAATTGGTCAAATAATGCAGTCAGTCGTGTGCAATAATACGTGACGCAAGTCTGCAGACCATTTCATCGTGCTAGCCGTGCACGTTTACCGTGTTGCCATTTTGGTTTAAAATTGTACTTGATGTACAGTGTTTTATTTACACAATCGCAGTTCATTCAAAAGTTGAATATTTCTTAAAGGTTTAATGTGTAATATCGTTGGGGATTTCTTGGACTTATTGAAAGTAAGAACTGTTTTAAATCGAAGTTTAGCAGAAATCAGTGCACCGCCAGCAACGCTGGGGAGTAACGGTAACTTAATCCTTCTTTTTTGTCGAGACTTTTTGAGTTCTTGCCCTTACATTATTCATCCCACATAAGGTTGATTGATTTATTGAATATTTAACCTCATTTTATGCCATAGCGGACTAACAGACGATCAGTTAACCTAACCACTGTTTCCTTGGATCCTGGAAGTTTAACCAGTACTCGAGCACACTTCATCTCCGTAAGTAATTGGTAACTTTCTCACTTGAATCAGCGGTGAGAGGCGAATGATACTGAGACGCAATGTCGTATATAAACATCACGGAGATTGTGGCCGAGCGGGGATTCGAACTGACGACCCAAGGATTGACAGTCAGACGCGCTAACGACTGAGCTAATCGGGCCTGACCCTGTGTTTGAGCACACAAATCTCCACAAGTAACTGATACATTTCCCACTTGAATCGGTGGTGAGAGACAAATAGCAAGGAGGCGTAATATCGTTTAGTAGTCCTCAAGGAGACATGGCCGGGTGTGGAGACTCGAGCTCATGACCCATAAATTGGAAGTCAAGCACTCTATTGAATGAGCTATCCAGGCCAGGATCGAAAAGTGAAATTTTTTTTTGTGTTTTGGCATACATATGACGTTCTATTTAGGCATTATTTTGACGGACATAGTTTACTAGAAAGAAAAACACTAATTTTATTTTTTTCAGAATTTGGTTTATTTGGTATTCAAATCTTAATTTATTTAAATTTAATTTAGCCCGATTGTGAAGATACTTCAAAGCTTATATGAACTTCGAGTCCAAGTCCTGGACAATTACCGAATGTTGTTATTTGAGAGGAATCAGGTTGTGCTGTGGATCGAACCCACACACCGCCCACTCTTTTTACTACACGACCGCCGCGCTCAAATCTTGCAATAAATATATCTTTCCCGGGTAATAACACACTGGAAGAACTAATGGAATGGTCGGAGAAATGTTATTCATTTTTATTTTCATGTACAAAAATGTGTTGCTGTTTTTGTTACTGTTAAAAAAAAAAAAGAAAAAAAAAAGAAAAGGTAATTTAGATCTTGATTACTTTTTTCACTTTTAGTTAGACGGTTCTCAATTATAACGAGACAAGTGCGGTGTACCTCAGTGTAGTTACAGCATACAATCATAAAAAACGGAGCCATTCTTTTTTATGTTAGCATACTAAAGCGTATATTTAAAGCTACACACTCATTATAAATCTTTAAATGTGTTAGACAAAAACTATCTAAAACTTGATTTACCTTCTCTTCGTTTCAAATGTAATCTGACTTTAGCGGATGTGATTTCGAGACTTGGGTCTGAATTAGCTTGAATATTGAAAAAATATCGAATATTCCTGGAGCTCGTATCGAACCAGATTGACCGATTCATGTAGGACGGTAAACTGACCATGGGCATGTCACCTGAAACGTAAGGAACATCTGAATCAATTTCAATTTTTTAGTATTTTATTGTAGTTACAGTCATCGTTCTCGATAAAATGACGATATACCGATTCTAATACATGTATATCTAAATAGTGATAAACAAATTGATACCATTGTGGGGATTTATTAAAGAAAAGTATGTATCGATATGGTGATGAAGAGTAATAAATCGATATGATGATATATCGAAATTATATGATGTATCGATCAAAATTATAAAATATATCGATATGATGATATATCGGAATAACAAGATATATCGATATGATAATATGTGGTGATACACCGACATTCTGATATATAATGCTACATCTGGATATAATGATTTATGGGAACGATGACAAATCGGAATGACAACTTATCGTGATAAATCGATATTATGATATTTAATGGCATACCGGAACGGCGATATATCGATGTAAAGAAAATTTCTGAAAACACATCAAGGAATTATTCACTAGGTAACAAGGAATATAATTTATAGAAAACGAATGAAATGAATATATGATATAAGCACGTACAGGCTGGGAAATAGCAGATTTTTTGCAGCGTGACAAACACCGGCAATGTCTGCAGCAGACGTCTTTTTGTTTCCGGGTCTATGTCCGGTGTACTTGTCCAGCCAAGCTCTTCCAAAACGTGGCGTTGTAAGAAAATGATACGGGCCAGTCTGGATCTGGAAGAATAAAATTAATTATATTATGCTATGCTTTATTAACTGTATTTGTGTTCACAAACGTGTGTACATATAAAAAGTATACGATAAATAAAAACAGGCATATCAAACTGATAGAAATGAAGAGTGTATTCGATAAATAGAAAAGCTGACAGGAAAATAAACTGACCCATGACGGAGTTACAAAAGGTCGGCTATTACGACCACCCAACCCGCTAACCATGAGGAATTCTGAATATAAAAAAGTACACAATTTAGTGAAATTGGTGAAAAACATAAACTTCCCCAACCCTACTCCCCCTTTCCCGGAATTTGGGCCTTCCCATTCAGCTTTGCAGAATTTGTATTCCCGACCCCACTGAATCCTAGATACCGATGTGCAACTTCACTGAGCAAACTCCATATTTACTTGCATTCAGAAAAAAAATCTTACTCTTAAGCTGACATTATCGATAATACTATTTTTACGTGAAATTCCTGTTTTCTCATAGGTTTTCTATGTGAAAAAAATCCTACTCCCTACTCACAATGGAACCTATCCCCAGCACTACTGGTAGAGATCGATTATACCTGTTATTGAGAAGAAGATTTCTAAATTAAAATGACCCTATGTTAAACTGATATGTCACCAGGGTGGGGTCAGTCTCGACCCTAGGGTCTTTTCTCGAACAAACCTGAGAGAAAATGTAAGAATGCGTCACAGTAAATTTGGTAAACTATGTCAAGTCGTTCAAAAATAACACATTGAACACACGCTTGCATACAACGTACACACACACGTAGGAAACAGAAATATGGAGCAGATGCCATTTAACAATGTTAACTTTATTTTCCTCTTAAATACACTGCTGCATGTGAAATATTCAAAATTCAAGTTAACCTTTTACTCCGTAGATACGCGTTTTCCCACACCAATCACAGAAGGCCTTTGAAAACAGTGCAGGAAGAGTTCAGATTGCTCGTAACGAGCAATCTGAACACTTTCTGCACTGTTTTCCACTCTGTCAGTTAATATAAACATAATTCACCCATTGCCGATACGTGGTGAATTAATGCTTTCAATATTAGAGGTGTCCAAATGTGTCTATATGAAGTAAAGGATTAACTTCTATTTCTCTAAAAAGTACTCGTTGACACCATTGAGTCGTTTTCTGCCTTGAATGAAAACTTGTTTTTGCTTTTTTATTACAACTTATGAAACACTCGCATACCACACATACGTTTTTATTTGTTTTCACCATCATAAATGAGTTTATTCTTTCATAAAATTCCATAAAATTGCGGGGGAGGTACTTGTTATAACAGAGCTTTATGGTTCATATCCAGACGGATTTTGTAACAGGAATAGTTTTGTTTTATTTCAACAATTTCTGAAATTCCATCATGTTCAGTCATATTCCATCTCATTAAGTGTGATTTTGGTATTGTGTAAAATACGGATTTTGAAACCGGACGAGCTATGTGCGGTTGAGTTAGATCCTGGTTAAAATTAAATTTCAAAAATATTTGTAGACAGTTCTCCATAAGACTACCTAGGCGAAGTTAAAAATTCGAAGTATAAGTATAAATGGTACACCGAAATATGTTTCATGAAAGTATGTCATATATTCGGAATCATGCCTTTATCACGTTGTCCACAACACGTCATGTTAATGTCATTTCTCCCACGGTCTCATTTATACGGCAATATGTATGTCATGGTATTACTTGTCATAGTATATCACAAATAAGGTATCATATGGTATCGTATACCATACATAAGGCAATCCATATGTTAAAGTACGTCATAAATAAGGCAATACATATGTCATGCATAAGGCAATCCATATGTCATATATATTTCATTCTATCACAAGTAAGGCAATACATATGTCATACATAAGTCAGTCTGTCACAAATAAGGCAATACACATGTCATGATAAGCCATGAATAAGGCATTAAATATACATAAGTCAGTCCGTCACACAAAAGGCAATACATATGTCACGCATAAGGTTATCCATATATCATACATAAGCCAGACTGTCACAAATAAGACAATACATATGTCAAAGTACGTCATGCAAAAGGCAATACATGTCATGCGTAAGGCAATCCATATGACATACATACGTCAGTCTGTCACAAATAAGACATTACATATGTCATACTAAGACACAAATAAGGCAATAAATATGTGTGTATTGCTATTTATACGGTTATACTTATAATATATAACATCCTATTATGATTTTCCAATAAATTTTCATGGCAACGCATAGTTGGCGGTCACACGAGGTAAATCTGGGTGAATTAAGAGCATGGATATCGGGAGAGATGCCCAGTATATCAGAACACCTGTTTGGCATTTATTCCGTTCATTGACGGCCGCACACAACACTTTCGCTAATTACTAGAGATCGGCTCCTGGTCTCTATTTGTTACGGTGTAGGCGAACATGTAGTAATTATAAAAGGAATACAATTACTGGGAGAAGGAGATAATCCGTGTGTTGTTTTAGTTGGTCTAGGGTTGTAGTTGTGGGAAATATGGAGGGTAGTGGAAACATAAGGCCAGGCAAAAGTAAAATCCTTGTTACTGAAGAACCACCATCACAGGCCGCATGGTTTACGGCGCCGTCTCTTATGCTCGTATTTCTCACCGCCAAGGTTGTGGATGTAAGCCCAGTTCGGTTCGAACGGTATTTTGTACTAGTGAAGGTATGTTGATTACATGATAAGGATGGGCAGTTACATGATGCGGATTGGCGGTTACATGATGCGGATTGGCGGTTACATGTTGCGGATTGGCGGTTACATGATGCGGATGGGCGGTTACATGATGCGGATTGGCGATTACATGATGCTGATGGGCGGTTACATGACGCGGATGGGCTGTTGCATGATGCGGATGGGCGGTAACATGATGCGGATGGGCGATGGGTGGTTACATGATGTGGATGGGCGATAACATGATGCGGATGGGCGGTAACATGATGCGGATGGGGGTAACATGATGTGGATTGGCGGTTACATGATGCGGATGGGCGGTTACATGATGTGGATGGGCGGTAATATGATGCAGATGGGCGGTTACATGATGCGGGTGGGCGGTAACACGATGTGAATTCATGCTCATGCATATGCATCATGGGATCTTCGTTTTTCCAGTAAAAATAGTTGCAAACCGAAAATGGTGATAAAAAGCAATATTACTACCTATAATCAAGGACTTATATAGAAAGATAGGAAACTTGCATCTCCTGACTAAATGGTGATGAAATAGCACACAAAGGATTATTACTTTGTAAATTAATCATTCATAGTTCACAGGCAACTGATTTGTTGTACATAGACTTAAGATGTATGTGATCTTCGATGATTAAACATGTTTCGATTACGGAAACTCATCTTATTAAAGATATTATTTCTGTTTTCATCCTTTACTTATTCCATGTCTTTAGTTGACAAATAAATGACACAAGATACGATTTTTAGCAATACGTCGAAATAAAATATTTTCTTTTTATTTAAATATAACGGTTGCGGAGGTGAAAATGTTTTCTTAACCAAACACATATGAGGTTCAAAGTTATTTTTTTCCGCACAAAGTGTCAAAACGTGTCATTTAGATAAGAAAGCGTCAAATAATATCAAGGCTAACAGACGAGTGGACCCGTGCAACTGCGCATGTCTGTTTATATAATTATGTGAGGTCAAATCACCCGACAGGCCGTAATGTAACAAAAAGCGCATATTATTTTGCATTTCCGCGCGGACCTGCCGACCTGTGCAGACTGTTGATCAACACGCATGTACCTCTCTAGTTACGGTCATGGCCAGTCAGTCTTCGGTTAAAACAACAAGCCGCTAATTAGCTTGATTAATCTGGCGACGAGGTAATATCAGATTAACTGTTTAGTCAGATTAACGCTAGCCGGATCCCGCGCCAAATATTGACATCCGTCCTTCATCCTGTTTACCAGCGTTCGTTCTCACATTAGCACCAATGTCATATAAGTGCAAAAGGTACAAGTTTGCCCTCTAGCTTAATCATGAAAGTTCACTGGAGAAGTTGAAATCACAATTTTTTTTTTATTAATATAACTTTATTTTCAAACAGCTTTTTAAATGCGTTTTTATGAAGCATAACTTTAAGGCAAATAATTAAAAAATAGATGATTAAAATTGAAGGGCAGTTGCAATGACGTAATCGTCACCATTAAATGACTTGAAAAAAGTATTAAAATCATAAACTATATTACGTTACAATAATGCAATAACAGCTTTCTTTTCTTCCAAACAAATAAAAAAGAATCCATGAAGAAAAGAAAAAAAAACACGCTAAAACACAATTTTCATATATCTAATTAAACGTGTAAGCTACATTTTTTTGAATAGTAAGGAAAATGGATGATCGATTAATAAAACACTCCTAAAATCATGTTATATAAAATAATCATTTCCGTAAGCTATTTTTAGCCTAATCCGAAAACCGCAATTTCCCGATCATTGTTTTCCGTAAATCTCATTGATCCCTATTTCCGCTTTTGTAATGCAACAACATTGCGATCGTTGGTCAGTTGTGGCCTTTTAAATATTGACCCCTGGCTGTCGGGTGGTCATCTTTTGAAAATAATATAAATATTTCGTAAGAGCCCACCACAAATATCTTAAAATGTGACGAATTGACCTTTTACCCTGCCATTACCCCTGCTTGTAAGGCCACTGGATAACACAGGGTGGAGTTATTGTTCACTCATGCAAATTGTTTGTAAAACTGAACTTCCTTGCGTGAGGTCACACTAAATTAGTTTGAACTATCCTAAAATTACCTCTAGACAATTAATGAGGCTGAAGGATGGTGTGAGGGCTCATGACCCTAAGCAGGTCTAAGGTCAACATATGCGCGCTACTATGTATTGATGAAAAATCGTTTAGGGGAACGGTTATATGTAAATCTATTTTCACATTAACTTATAATAAACACTTACATGTACATTTCACATACTGTTTGTGATATATATTCCATAATCACGTGATAAGTTAGAATCCATTTGCAAATTGAATACTAAAACTTACGCACGTGCATAATCGTGTTTGTTTTGTATTTTTCTTCAACAATTTGTTTTGTTCGTTCATATCTTTACCTTTGTGAACACTAATCTGGCGTCTGTTTCATCAACATTGTACTTTCATACGTAACTAAGTTTTGACTGGTTATTTATCTATTATATAACCACTTTCAATAAAACCATATGCAGTTTTGGAACCAGTCTAAAATCATGATCATGATTATTCTTATAACTAAGTATTTAAGTATGGTGAAACAGGAGCCAGGTTCTCTTAAGCTTAAAGATAAAAACTTGAAACCTTGAAAATCAAAATTGATGAAAGGAGTACCTCGCGATTTGTTTAATAATTTACATACAAATATGTTCATCTAATAGCACACACAC
This sequence comes from Panopea generosa, assembly GCA_029582155.1. Classification (NCBI taxonomy): domain Eukaryota; kingdom Metazoa; phylum Mollusca; class Bivalvia; order Adapedonta; family Hiatellidae; genus Panopea; species Panopea generosa. Next base: position 23,914,300 of record CM055909.1, on the reverse strand, counting down.
ACATATATATGAGGAAGTGTTCTTAATGATTATTCATATTAGTAAAAACATAAACATTTAAAACATATCATAGCATTTATTTTAACCCCTTTCAATATGCCGTTTGTTAAGTTGATTTTATTACAAATATAATTTATACACATTTATATATATCAATAACACAATGTAGAACATATCTTGTAAAATATGTTCAAATAACTGTTAGTTTATACTAGATTGTGAAGAAAACTCAGAGCTTATATCAGAGACCTTATATCAGAGAGCTTATATCAGAGAGCTTATATCAGAGAGCTTATATCAGAGCTTATATCAGAGAGATTATATCAGCGAGATTATATCAGAGCTCATATAAGAGCTTATATCAGAAAGCTTATATCAGAAAGCTTATATCAGAGCTTATATCAAAGCTAATATCAGAAATTTTATATCAGAGCTCACATCAGACAGCTGTCAAAGTATTTGACGTACTTTTGATGTTCGCGTGACTTTAATAATAATAAACATGCGTCAACTATTCTTAAAAATGATTGCTGTTCACCTAGATTTATCACAAGTTCGTTTAAATATATCGAAATACATAAGCACGAAGAAGGCTTAAGCAAACTCTAGGAAACAATGCCGAATAAATAGTGCGGAGTATGTGGCCCAGTGGTAAAGCATAACAACCAGGATCGAAGTGTATGCCCCGTCACGACCAAGTGCCCTTGAGCACGACACTTAATCCGCATGTCTCTAGTAATTAGCAGAATACTCTGGAAGACTTCGAGCGCGATTTGTAAAAACTTCACAATCGATGTTAAATATTCAAATTTAAATCCAAGATGAATAAATCATTTCCATTCAAGTTAATTGACAATAAGATAGGCTGTAGTGCATTGACCGATTTGTTAAGAAAACCGATAGCGGAGGACGTAAAATATCAAATATTAAAGAAATCTTTACCGCGTTTTTTCATCAAACTATCAAACTCGCAGGCTCTGAAGAAATTGACCTCGGTTCTAAGGTCACCGACGCGTCAACATGCATCCCGCTGCATTGCTTGCACGCGCGCGAGTTCAACAAGGGCGATTGTCCGAACGCTGACCTAAACTTAAGGTCAATGTCATTGACCGCTCAGTTTTCATGTCGCTGTCCCCATGTATAATATTTCCAAGAAAGGTCGTCAACCTTTGGCACTTTGTTTTATGACTAAAGTCATTCTGTGCAACTTTGTGTTTGCATTTGCTGTACAGTATTTGTATATTAAAACCGTGTTTGTTTAACATTCGCGTTGACTTGGGTTTATTACGTGTTATTAAGTGGGTTTATTACGTGGGTTTATTAAATGGGGTTTATTACGTGAGTTTATTACGTGGGTTTATTACGTGAGTTTATTACGTTGGTTTATTAAGTTGGTTTATTACGTTAGTTTATTACGTGGATTTATTACATGGGTTTATCATATGTGTTGGGTTTATTACGTGGGTTTATTACGTGGGTCTGTTACGTGGATTTATTACGTGGGTTAAACACCATTTTTATAAACATTTTAAGATATATTTTAATTGCGGAGAAAAACCACAAAATGAATCTGAGTAGAACATTCCGAAAGTAACTGACATTTTAAGAATAAATGTTCATTTTTAAAGCATTTAATTGGACGTTTTGAAGGGCGAAATAAAGTTTAAGATACATCGTATAAATTTTTATAATTGCCTTTTTGACATCCACTTGACATGCAATGAGAGTTACGTTTCTTACATTGAGTTGTACTTATTTGACCCCATAACTCATCCATAGAAAGGAATCTTCTATATATGTCCTTGACCCACCGAACAAATAGTTTTTGTTTTCAAATTCATACTTATAATGTTAATTGCTGTACGGACATGCTTTATAAAAAATATAGAGAGAATGCATAATGACATTATTTTTAAATGTGTTAATTTATTTGATTGTATCGGACAAGTACACAGACGCGTTGTGGTTAAAGCAACACATCCACGTTTGAACATTAAGAAAAAAAAAATAATTGAGTTATGAGCACATTTCACATACAAACATATGATCAATTAGCTGTATATGAGCATATAAACACAATCCCGAACAAAATGATGCCCAAATTATAAAGCGTGACTAACACTTTATAAAACAAGCGTGTAACTCACCCGAGTCAAAAAAATTGTCAAAATGACTTTCAATGCAGGTAAAGTACACTACGCACTAAAACGTGAAGTTTTTTAATACGACTCGCATAATTCAATTTGAAGCCAAGTTGGAATCCTCGGCAATTTAAAAATAATTTATAAAGCGTTTGTCACGTTTTATAATTTGAACATCTTTTTTTACAATTCTAAAGCGTTCTGGATAGTGTTTGTTAGCACATATACAGCTCACTGACCATATATTTATGTATGGGAAATGTGCTCACAACTCAATTGAAATTTTTTTTTAAAAAGTTTAAACGTGGATGTGTTGCTTTAAAAGTGGAGATCAAAAGTGCATCTGGTATCGTGACAAACAATAAACACCACTTATGGCAAATCCAGTTAAATTGGTGGAGAAAGACCTCAGAATGAATCTAAATAGAACCATCGTCCCTCCGCCAGTAACTGGCAAACTTTCTCATATTTAGTTTTTGGAGCGAGCGGGACTCGAACCTGAGATGGCGTTTTAGACCACACGGCCACGGAGAACCCTTGTAATGTTTTTAAAGATACTTGTGAATTAAGAAAGTCAGATGGACGGGATTAAATCCCCAAATATATAATATAATTTTAATATGTATAACGTTGCAATTAAAAATAAATGTTTCAAATATCTATTCTCTTTATACTACCCTAGTCAATATTTCGCCATTACGCAGTATATACACATTACCTAGTCTAGCTTAAATAAATTAACACAAAAGTAAAAATAAAACGTTTGACGCCTGGAGAACCCGCGTACGTTTGACACACATATTGCACGGTTTTAAATAATAAGCCCTTTTTGTTTGTAAATAAAATAATTGTTATCACCTACGTTATTCTGGTCATATGGAAGGCGAAGTTCGCTTTATATTATATAATGCCAAAAAGGACAGATTTATTCGTAGTATTAATTATATCCTTTAACCCAGTATGTTTAAATTTCTAGCACTATTGCAACCAATAAATACATTTATTCTTGTTAATTTAAGTAAATGTATTATGGAAGCGTTTGTTATTAGACGATAAATTAAACATTTAATAATATGCTGATCTATTTTTGTCTGGCGACATTGAAATATTTGGATACACATTCATGGTCGATATGCTCGTACTTTGAAGTTCATCCTCCGTATTTAGATACAATTAATAAAAAAAAAAAAATGTAATGTGTGGTATTTATTCTCTGATAAATGGCATGGGAATATAAATTGTCATACATATATTTTGTAACGAGAATCTGTAACTGTTAAAGTTAATAAAATATTTTTCTTCTCCGCCGTCTCCCCCCCTCCCCCCCCCCCCCCCCCCCCTTCCACCCGTTTTTCCTTAGTAACATTGTTTCTGGTGTTGTAAGTCGACTTTAGTAAACTGGATTATTTCAAACTACAGAATGTTTCAAAGTAAAGATTATGGTTCCTAAATTTGTTTTACTACAGAAATCTCACTTGCGTGTCTCAAAATATTGGTTATCTCAAAGTATGTTCCTCGTCGCCATGGACATTGAGATAAAGAGAGACTACTTTTTGCATTTTGATTTTCAGAACTTAAATTAAATATCACTGTTTTTTGTGTGTAAAACATGTTTACATAAACTGCTAAACGATATTTCGTTTAATTTTTAGAGCATATATTTTTTAAGAAATAAAAAAAAAGATTGTTTATGCACTTTACATTAATTCTATGAGTTGCGTTATAAGTATGTTGCGAAATGCAGTGTTGATATTTCTTCTTTGCTGCTTATCTTTTGTAAGAAGAAGGGTATACTTTTGTAGGTTATTATTTACTTTTATTAAATACCATACAATTAACGCTCGGCCAATCTTTGTGAAAGCAGTATTAAAATTAAATTGTACACACCTATGCAATCTGTCGGCAATATGCCCCTCTACGGCGTGTTCCGACCGTCTCGAAGAAAATGGATTCGATGTTCTGTGTTCTCCATTTTCTGGTTCCGACGTGGTCAGGGTTGTCTGCACGGTTACAGAAGTTTGTCCGTGGGTAATTTCGCACATAATGACGACTACACAAATACAATGTATTAACGATTCCATGGTACGTGGTTATGTTAAGTCAATTGAATTATGGAATAATATATATTAATAAAAGTATAATTATAGAAACAAAGACATAAATTAAACGATGATTTCTTGTAATAAACCGGTTTCGACAACTTTTGGAATGTTGATGTATTTCAAAATCGTATATTTTAAAGTCTTACAATTTTAATATTTAAGCAGTCAAACATGTATAACTCATTCGTTGAACATTAATCGATATTGTCACAAAATATATTTCTCACATCTGAATATCACTTATTAAACGTTAATAAATAAAATACAACAACCAATTGTCCGATAAAAGTTCCAGTTTTAACCGTATCTTATTGTACTTTCAAACACTATCACAAATTAAAATTAATTTTTATTATCAGCTATTTATTTCGGATGAAAAAAAATCAAAAACGTATATTTATATTTGTAAAACTTTTCAGTTGAAACGTCTTTCAAATGAAATATAAACTCCAAAATATGGCACAACAACACCCTTTGTAGACTGTCTTGCTTGCTCGGTAACGAACTAACTCACGTGTTCAGTTCAACATTGGTAACTAACTGGTCGCTCAGGGATGATGAAACCGTATTTATTACACGGGAGAGATCATTCATCCAACGAGGTGTGTGATCGTGCGATTCTCACAAGTGGTAATTAAAATGAGACATGCTTGCCCGGATGACGGGCGGTGCTGGAGTCGTCTGGCAAACCTGCGTGATCAATCTGGGTAGATTTAAACATATTTTATTGAATTTGCAAACAGATTCGATGTCTTACCTTTTGTACAAACTTATGAACAGTGCTTGTGCGTATTAGTATGAACGAATTAAGCTTCGTGTTACTATAGATCTAGATATAGTCTGTATGGATAGTTTTAATGTTAATTAGTTTAAATGTAAATCAAATTCGTAAAACACGTAATTGGCAAAACACAAAACGTGCCTGCTGGCAGTAGTACTGCGCAATTGATCGTTAATGTGCCATGTTCAATGTGGTGTGTGCGTTTGTGTGTGATTAGGGGTATGGCAGGGGTTGGTAGGTGTGTATGGGTGGGAGGTGTGAGAGTGTGTGGGTGGGTTGGGGGAGGGGGGGGGGGTAAACATAGACTCAACGATTCTTGACCTGTAAATTAACCACACCATACGCTACATTTAGTTTAATGCAATTTTTGACAAAAAAAGAATTGACCTAATTATCGCTTTTGCCTCTCACCGTTGAGGTCGTGGGTTTGAGTCCAACTCAGCCTGAAACAAATATAACAAAGTTTTTTGCGAAAGGACGATGCCATATATAACTCAGCCAGCTTTGAACTGCAAAAATGTCGCATATTTACTTTGCATACACGAAAATGAAAAAGACCGATGATGCCAATTTTTTTGTTTGTTACTATGATAAATTCTATTTTAATATTTCAGTTAATTTTATAATCTTGGTTTGATGTTACCGTTCCAGTAGTTATATTGGACCATCACATTTAAATATAACTAATTGGTTAAAAATCTTAGACGCATCCTTGTAATATAAATATAGAAACCCCGGACAAGTCGGTAACCGTTGTGCAGCATATACATACTATCAGAATCGACGCACTTGGTGAACATGGCCAAATACGCATTGTCGGTTGCTGCTTGTGCTGTTTTTTTTTTAAAAAAAACAAAAAAAAACAAAACAATTCGTCTGCTGCGTTATTAATTATATAGACTGTGACATGCAGAAATGCTAGTTATCCCGCTTTCTCTGTGTGTTTTTGGAGATGATCAACAAGCTCATGTTTACCAGTACATTAAATTTAATGACCCGCAGACAACAATATTAGAACCGCAAAACACTAAAATAAACACCTTAACGGAATAGAAGCACATGCACAAACAGGTTTAACACAAATTGCACTAGCTGCCTTTGGTCCGCTAAAGATATACGTCGTCTAGACTGCAAAATATCACCAGTTGGAAGAACATCATTTTTCTTTGCGGTTAAAAATAAAGCGTCTGAGCGAAAATTGGTGGTAAACAGATTTCATGACGTTAAAGAGCATTTAATGACCGCGCCAACTTCTTATAGAATTTTATTCCAGAACCGTATAATTGTTTTGAATTCTGTTGCGGTTAAACATCAAATGGAATCAGTTTCAACCTTGTCTGAAAACAATAAAAGAGAAATTCTGTAGTAAGACTATCAACAAAAAAACACGTCCGTGTGCTTACGATATTTGGGATACCTCCAGCACGAGCTTATTTTCTTCGTTGGTGGCAACTTGCAGACGATATAGTGAGGCACGTGATTGATGAATGGAAAACGTAACTAGATGGAATGGCGGGAAAGCAGCCGACTGGATGCAGACGTATAAAGCTAACAGACAGTAATGATGCCAAAACCAATCACGAGCTACACTAAACGCATATCGGTATAGTTACCATCACCATGCTATGATGCCAAATACCTCTGATAGTTTCATTGAATTTTGTTGTGTTTAACATTTTATTTCAACATTTTCAGGCATATCACGACGTCGTCTGCTTGAGATGGTGTACCGAGCGCTGTCACACTGGAGTATCATGTCACAGACACATGAACCCGCATGTAAGAGACTTTAACTAGACCACTGCTGCAGACTGACAGTTTCAAACACTAGCTTGAATTCGGTGAGTTAACATTGGTAAAATAAACCTCGAAATATTCTATGTTCAAATACAATACTAACCCAATCATATCCAAGCGTATATAACAATACTATAAAGATGATATATCTACGACGGTACTGGAGCTTAGATCTTTTTTACAACTAAAAAATAGAATTCCATATTTATTATTGCAAAATCATTTTGTATGATTTTGAATGTAAAACATATCTGTCCATGAATGATAGAATAAAAAATATAGTTTACAATAGGTAATTATAAGAAAAAAAACGGCCATGATTTCCAATAAGAAAAAAAAATCAACTTTCAGAAATTCCAGTTGGAAAAATTCCAATTGAAAATGAAGGTTAAATTGGAATTTTTCAAATTTGTCAATTTAAAGAGAAAGTCATATAATTGACACCATGTTTTTATTTCAAATAATCATTACAATCTCATCAATAGTTACAGTTTATTTACTGTAGACGGTTGCCATGGTTAAATATATAATGCTACAACCAAACAACGGATTTACAATTTCAGGTCAAAGCAGTCTCTAATTCGCCTGACCTTACTATACTCGCAGTTACCTAAGAAACTACCACCCAGAACAAAGTACACTCTATACCATGTTGTGGAACAAGCTCTTGGCATTTGCCCAGAATCATTCATGATCCTATCCAATCTTCTTGCTAACACATCTTACCCGCAGGCAGTGTTTAAAGCTACTTGGCATGCATTTACCACCCCCACCTCACCCCCTAACCCCCCCCCCCCCCAACACCAAAAAATACCAACAACAACAAGCAAACAACAACACACACACAACAAAACAACCAAACAACTACAAATAAATAAAACAAACAAAAAGAAACTACAAAAAAACAAGAAACAAAAGAAAAAAAACAGAAAGCAGAACAACTCGACTATGACACAAATACCATTATTATAGCACATATTTCAATGTAATCTTTTATCTGGGAAACTACTATTCTCTTTTTGTTGTATTTTTTTAGCCGGAGGTCTACATTTCTTCAAACTCCATTGCGATTTGCATTGTCGTCACTGTCATAATTGATAGACCAGTGTCCCGGCCAGAGGAACCTTTACTGTGCGCATGTGCAGCGGCAGTCGTAGACCGAAGTCATTTCGGGCCGATGTTGACAGTGGATCTCCCCCCACCCACCTGTCCCGGTAACACAACTTTCTGAACGTTTGAAACAAATACAGCCTCAACGTTTTTTAAAAAAAAAAAATCAAAAGTGGGGTTAACTTCAACTGACCTCATTATGCCGATACCGCTATTGCAGTCACCTCTCATAAATGGAATTTCAAATTATGGTAATTCTATAAAAAAAACAACAACCCCAACAACATTGAAGCACAATTAAGCTCGTAATGGGGCTTGGACTACGGTATATTTTGAATTTGTATTACAACAGATAAAATCGTGTGACTCACATGTTTATGTTATTTTTAGCCAGTCGAATCGAAACAATGATCGACTGAATTTCCTAAATGGTGTTGCCATACACTTGTTCATTATGTTACCACCAGGTGGCACTTAGGCACTGATCTCTGACCCACCGCATGCACTTTGGCATTTGTTTCCGTTAGAATAAATTTATATCGAGCCTTTTATCGGGTGTTTTCTGTAACAAGTAAGGAGTTCCGCCATAAAGACTTTCTTCTCCAGCATCAAAAGCACCCAGTTGTGCTGCTTTAATTGGTTTGGTGAATCAGAGATACTGTTTTGTCCATCAAAATATTTGCCATACCCAACACTTTTGCTGGTACAAAAAGGATTAAGGGCGAAGTTTATATTTCTATAAAGGTGCATATACCATATAGTTTTAATAGAACAAATCGATGAATAAAACACAAAGAAGAAAACAAACAAATAAAACAATTATTTAAAAAAAAAACACACAAAAAAAAACACATACATAAAAAATCTCTCACTCACACGTACAAACAAATTCCCTCGAACTCAAAATTATTGATTTTTTTTAAAAGTTATATAATAACATAATTTAATAAGGGAATGGTCGTATCTAATATTGAGAGAACATGTGGCCAGACCCTTTTGCCTTAAATTGTATTTGACATATATGCATGATATATATTGTAATATGTGTTTATATGGCAATAAAATATGTTTAAACTAAACATAATTTAATAAGAAAAAACATATTTCTTAGATATTTCCTGATAATGTTACACACAAATTGACAGTTTTTGCAAGAAAATGTTGTTAATTTCTTGTATTTTTTTAAAGCAAATTTTAGAAATTTCAGATTATGAAGTTGAGTCTGATATTTCGAAACTTTGATGAATATTTAAGCACACAGGTTAAATCCTATTTAACATAAATTGTACATATGATAACAGAGCATGACAGCTTTAAGCAGCGTCTATCTCTTCCTGTTAATCCACAAGTCGGTCAGTGCCGATTATCGGGAGTTGATCTTGTAAACAACAGCTGTGCTAATCCATCATACCAAACTCATGGATACTGTCAGAAGCACAGCGGAACATTCTGCCTGTTGGAATTTTCCACACCAAAGATAGTTTGCCTCAACACAATGACGGATTCAAGCTTTGACATTTTGGGAGAGGGCTGCGTAGACTTTTAGGCAAAGGAGGGGACAAATCATCGTCTTTACACGCGATTCACCCATCAGTACAAATGGATATGCATATGGTCAGATGCCACCATTGCGTTTTTCACAGTCTTACATTCTAAGTTTGACCCTATTGTCACTATTGCTAACATTCGCGGACCGAAAAGTCCTATATTATATAAAAGTATTATCCTAGACTCAAATAAAAATATAAAAAAACTGGGGTCAAAAGTGTCACTTTCTACCACTTTTTTTCCTCCTGAAGTTGGGTACCCCCATTTTTAGCATGAAGAAACATAAATTAAACCAATTTTACTTTCCATACAGTTTCCTAAATACATTTCAAATGAATTAGGTCAGTCAAAGAAACATTTAATTGACAAAAACACAATTTAAACGTACATTTTATTGTGACCATTTGCCAGTTTGAGATTTTCATCCAACCAGAAATAAGCCTACTATCAAAATATATGCCCTGAACATTCCATTTTTTTCAGCCAACCAGAGTCCTCGTAACAATAGTGGTAGCTGGCCATATACACGTGGCCCCATTTGCACGTTACGATAGGTTTGTCCAATATATTTGTGTAGTTTAATGAAATGATGGCAAATTAGAAGATCTTACATGAGTGCTTATCTATTGTTGAATTTATTGAACGAGTAGAGAAATATATATTCTGCGAGGTTCTGTCGATAATTATACCATTTTTTTCCAACGAGTTTTAGGAGATGGTGTGTTTACTGCTTTTTTCAGCCAAATCTTTTTTTTATATTATGTATAAATCTAAATGATAGAACTGTAAAGGATGCATACTGTGCGCGCAGCTAGGCTAAATCTGCTTTGCGTTCTCGTTAAAAACAAACAGTCGAAATAGAAATCTCTTTTGTTTGTATTATATTAATTTTTGTCCTATGCCTCGATTTGATATTTCTCTTTGTAAAATATATATTTTCTAAATAATGTATTAATCACCCTATTATTTGTGTATCCCTGGTAGATGTCTATCCACCAGCTGAGCTGTTTACAAAAAAGTGATATGTCTTATCATATGGCGTATGACTTACTGTAAAATATGAATAACTCAACCATCTTTTTTTTTCAGAAGTGAATCGTTTATCAATAACATTTTATTTTATATTTTGCTGAAAGAACCGCCCAGATCGGTGGTCCAAATATAATATAAAACGAAATGATGCAATGGCGGAACAACTTTTGGCTACTGCCGCCACGAACGTAGGCGGAAATGAACGAGCACTGTTCCAATGGGAAGTGAGGAATTATCATAACGGATATTTACGAAGATCGACGAACTATGTCTGGCTTCCTTCCAAAACCAATTGAAACAGCTAGAGAAGAATCAGTGTGCGCGACACTGATCAAAACTATGTTTAAGGATTATTTTTGCTGAACCTTCTTACAATTGAAATGGAAATTAACCTCGAAATGGGGTCGGGCCACAAGTTCTGCCTAAATTAGAGCCTGCCCTTCCTCTAGTACGGTAAACAGTAGAACTTCGATGACTCAAACACGGAAGTCTGGAATACCCTATACAGCTCGAACCAATTATCTGGTCCCGGCCGAATTCCTTTTTCGATGTATATGCATTTACATGTATGGTTTGATGTTGAGCAATACTTGGCTCGAACAACCCTTAACTCGAACTATTTTGTCCAGTCCCGTCGGGTTCGAGCTATCGAATTTCTAAAGTGTTCGTCATATGAGAATCTTATCTAATATCTTTACCTGAATCTCATATAACAATGTTTATTTGAATAACATATGTACCTCATATGACAAGCGCATTATATGACGTTACTGTCTGTTTATATCAAATGTTCTTCGTTTAAAAACCAGACCGCGGCGTTGTCTAGTGGTAGAGCGTCCGCCTCGCATACAGAAGGTCGTGGGTTCAATCCCCGGCCTGGACATACCAAAGACTTTAAAAATGGTACTAGAAGCTTCTTCGCTTGACGCTCAGCATTTAGAGGAAAGTTCTTGGTCTGTTCGGCCCGTTGTCAGTATAATGTGACTGGGTGGGGTATCATACCATGTGTCTATGGTATGATACTCAAGTGTGACAGCGCTCAGAATATTGTCAAGCAGATACCGTCGCGATATGATTGAAAAATTGTTGAAAGCGACGCTAAACACCATACAACAACAACAACAACAACAACAACAACAACAACAACAACAACAACAACAACAACAACAACACCATACAACAACAACAACAACACCATACAACAACAACAACAACACCATACAACAACAACAACAACAACAACAACAACAACAACAACAACAACAACAACAACAACAACAACAACAACAACATCGTTTAAAAATCTGAAACCAACTTTTATTTATATTTTTTTCCTGCTGTATATGCTGTGGTTTATGTGTGCTAACTGTTGACATAGGTCGTGTTTTTACGTGGTGTACAGTTATTGATAAAGTAGTTTGCCACATGGGCTTGGGTTTCACTAACATCCGAAGCTGAGCTTTTCCTCAAATAAAACATCTCATTTTCTCCAAATGATTACTTGTACACATTATACCATTAAATGTCCACATATATATGCAGTTTGGACAAATATTTACTTTTGTAACAGATAACATGCAAAATGACCAATAAAAATGAAGTTATAGCATTAAAAACCAAAGTTGAGATGTTTGGTGAAACTTGGAACTGGTTATCTAAAAATATATTTTGAAAGTTCCGTCTATGAAGTTGTTACAACAAAATCAATTGTAAATCAACAAACCAACAAACGCTTTGCCAAACGAGCCATCGTAGAATTTGTCATTCAACAATTATCAACGCCGAACCGACAGTTTGCAAAATATTCATTTCTTTTATCAATTTTGATCTCAATTGTTTGTAAATTCAATATTTATTTGTAATGTTGTTAATACTGATTCTAATGATTTAAACAAAGACATATTGTGTAGAAAAAAATAACATCATTTTGTAAAAGCATTTTATTTACGATGCTAGTCGACGTAAAAATGTTTAAAATGGCAATTTTAAATTTTGATTTGAAATATTTTTAAATGACAAAATATAAAATTTGCCGTTCAATAAATACATTGGTGAATTTCTAGACTTGGGTGTAATAATTTATCATATGCTCTACTTGATATTCAATGTGTTCAATATCGAAATTGTGACCAATTGCAGCTCGAAAAATACTGAAAACGTTATGTTAATGTATTTGATAAAAAAAGAGTTGTCAGAAGACAACAAAGCTCGTCCCTGGGTGTCTAAGTAAAAAAAGGGCCATAACTGTGCCAAAATGCAATCCAGAGTTATGGTTCTTGTCAATGTGTGTTCCATTGATGATGGTGAACACACATGCGAAGTTTCATTCACATTCAATAAGTGGTTGCATAAATATCTTAAACTTAAACGCAAAAGTTTAACCTGGGTTGTCTACAGACGACGACGACGACAACGACGCCGACGATTCCGACGACGACGCCAGGGTCATGGCAATAGCTCTCCTTGGACTTCGTCCCGGCGAGCTAAAAATTAACAAATATATAAAATTATCATAGAAATTTATTTTCCAATTAATTTAAAAGCATTATTTATCATATTAAAATTTTCAACAATAATTTCTTATATTTTTTTAAAAAAAAAAATGCAACATTCATTAAATAATCAGATAAATATAAATTCATTAATATAAAAACACAAAATAAACATGACTTCTATTCATTCGTATTGGCATTCCTTTTCTTTTTTGGTTCCACGATTTCCTTGTCCCGGTCCTTATGAATATAGTCCTGCACGTTTGGCAAACCCGTCACTACGCATGCGCTAAGAGCACTTCGGTACAGGTTCATGTCCGTTGCATCGTACCTAAAAATAGAAAACAAGTTAGTTAAGTTAAGGAATTATATCGAGAAGGAAAGAAAATTGACTGAGATTTTGTGAACGCTCGCGTATTCATGCAAAATCTCGCAATATCTCGTTTTTAATTATCTTCACTTCCATTCAACTCAGGAACACAATCAAAATTCTTACACTGCAGAATGAAATTGTCATCAAAATAATACCATTCCAAGAAATTTGTGTTTAAAAATGTTGACGTACTTATGATTGCAAAATGTGTATACTGCAGCTAAAATAACGACACTTTACCATAAAATTTCCTTCAAACCTCAATATCTTTAATTCAAGAGCATGTTGCGTGATCGAAACATGTTTAAACATCTTTGATTGCATACAACTTACAGTTTTGTACAAGAAATCAGTTGCCTGTGAATTATGAGTGATTAATTTGCAAATTATGAATCCTTCGTGTGCTGTTTCATCAACATTTAGTCAGGAGATGCATGTTTCCTATCCATCTATACAAGTCCTTGGTTAAGTTTAAAAATATTTTGTAATGGGACTGGGGCACAATTTTCTTCAAATTTAGATTCGTCCCTCCACCTACAAGTAACACGTTTACAATGTAAAACAGAATAAATGACATGTTTTATGTTGATACAAACGATGGTGTTGACTTCTTTTACAAGAATCAAAATGAAAGGTCAGCAAGCTCGTTAAACAGGGTGGACTTAAATATGTGATAAAAAGGATAAAACTATTTGAAAGGATGTATTCCTTCCTACCAAATGGCCATCGGAGCGGTAATATCAAATTTGAGGTCAGTAAACTTGCACGTTCACATGAACAAACTGGACTCAAATATAGATTTTTTTTTTCACCGACGAATCTTTTTATAGCAAACTCTAGATGGACTTTCAGTGAATAAACTATTGTATTGAACTGAATTGAGTTGAATTGTGATGAGACTCAATAATTATCCGAAGGACAATTTTTAAATAACAATAACAAACGTAGCCGTCCAATAAGCAACGAATGAACAATTCAGAAGAGTTGCCGTCTCAGCCACAGCGAGCAATTTATGAATAATAACAACAAAAGCGATCTTTTAACAATGACCGGAGGAACAGTTTCGTAAATAACAACAGAAGTGACCGCCCAACATGCACCAAAGGAACAATTCGTGAACGTGACATCTAAGCCGCGACCGCGGAGCAATTTATAAATTACAACAACAATAGTAAACACCAAACAAGCCCCAAAAGAATAATTCGTGAAAGTGGTCATCTAATCGCCGACGAACAATTAATAAATAATAACAACGAACACTGGCCGTCTTGCAAGCGTCGTTGTGGGTCTGTCCCGTAAAAGCATTAACACGTTTCGGCTTCCGCAACATTTCCTTTTATTACAGTATAAAATTTAATTGTTGTGAAGTGTTTAGCGATATTGCATCAGTTTCTATGCCCTCTAACTACGTATATAAAATTCAAAATCCCATTCAGTCTCAGTATCCAACATAGAAAATCTAAATAACTCATGGATGCTTGAAGTTTATGTGTTTGAACGAGACTAGACAATGAGGAATGTTTTCTGCGATGTTCACAGACAAGTTAATATGGACCTCTATTTTGTTTCCCCATTCTCCTCAATTATTTCAAGGCTATCATGTTCAAAAAGACAGCATGCATCGACCGTTGCTTGCCTATTTTAAGTGAACAAAACTTCTGTCTCGGCCTTCCCGGATGTCGGTTTTTTACTAGACTGCTACTCTGCACATATTTTGCTTCGTTTTGTTGTTGACTGATCAGTCTACACATTAATTGTTTCCGGTTATGTCTGTGCAGATGTGTGCTTTTTTCTATTTGTTTTTAAACCTATTTATTTTACATTGATTGTGAAACAAGTAATTTTCAACTGACGCAAATCACACTCGATGTCTTCCTGGGCGGGAGCAGCACTAAGCACACGCAGTAGTGTTTCGCTCAAGGACACAACATATGGCCGTGGTGCGTGCTTGCGTGCGTGCGTGCGTGCGTGCGTGCGAGAGAGAGAGAGATATTGAACAGATAACCCCATACGACAGCACGGATATGCAAGTGTACTGGAAGTGATTTGTATTAATCATGCACAAATATTTACAAATTAATGAACATCCAATGTAACAAAACATATATAGATCACCTTAATTTCATTGATAGACAAGTTTTACTCGATGAAATTTGAATATTACGCAATACTGAGCTACGGCTGCAGTTGTTGATAAATCCTCTGCTGTTATTGTTGTGAGGGTTGTTGATAAATCATCTGCTGTTATTGCTGTGAGGGTTGTTGATAAATCCTCTGCTGGTATTGTTGTGAGGGTTGTTGATAAATCATCTGCTGTTACTGTTGTGAGGGTTGTTGATAAATCCTCTGCTGTTACTGTTGTTAGGATTATTGATAAATCCTCTGCTGTTATTGTTGTGAGGGTTGTTGATAAATCCTCTGCTGTTATTGTTGTGAGGGTTGATAAATCCTCTGCTGTTATTGTTGTGAGGGTTTGTTGATAAATACTCTGCTGTTATTTTTTGAGGGTTGATGGTAAATTTTCTGCTGTTATTGTTGTAAGGGTTGTTGATAAATATTTTACTGTTATTGTTGTGAGGGTTGTTGATAAATCCTTTGATGTTATTGTTGTAAGGGTTGATGATAAATCCTCTGCTGTTATTGTTGTGAGGGTTGTTGATAAATCCTCTGCTATTATTGTTGTGAGGGTTGTAAATGATTCTACGTATCATGTCTATTTTGTATAATAAGTTATTTATGTCATTTTGATAGTTAAACATTGTAAAAAAGTGTAGGATATGCGCCGAACCTACTGTTTTAAGAACGTGTGGCCCAACCTCATTTCATTTTCAAATAAAATATGTTTAAACTCAATTGACTTTTATAACAAAAACAAACATATTTCAATGTGCTTATGTTCATTACTCTGATTTTCCAAACAAAATGTTGCCATATTCAGTTCAAGTTAAAATTTTATAAGTGTTCAGTTTAGATCAGAAGTGACTGATGTTCATATCAGGTCAAAACCTGTTTGGTGTTCAATTCTAGTTAAAGAAAAAATGTTCCCATCCGATTCGTGTCAAATATGGTTTTATGTTGAATTCAAGACAGGAGAATTGATTGTTTGAAACGAATTCCTGTTTCATCCTGATTAGAATATGTATGCGTTTAATCAAGGTTATGTGCTCCTGTTCAATTTTGGTAGAATAGGTATGCGTTCAGTT
The DNA here is from genome assembly GCA_029582155.1 of Panopea generosa. NCBI lineage: Eukaryota > Metazoa > Mollusca > Bivalvia > Adapedonta > Hiatellidae > Panopea > Panopea generosa. The sequence continues at coordinate 23,897,721 of CM055909.1, read as the reverse complement.
AACGTCAAATTCATGTCCTCCTGTTCAATTTTGGTAGAATATGTATGCGTTCAATAAAGGTCAAATTCATGTACTCCTGTTTAATTTTGGTAAAATATGTATGCGTTCAATTAAGGTCAAATTCATGTACTCCTGTTTAATTTTGGTACAGTATGTATGCGTTCAATTAAGGTAAAATTTATGTGCTCCTATTCGATTATGGTACAATATGAATGCGTTCAATTAAGGTCAAATTCTTGTATCCCTGTTCAATTATGGTAGAATAAGTATGTAAGTATGCGCTCAATTAATGTCGAATTCATGTGCCTCTGTTCGATTTTGGTAAAATATGTATGCGTTCAACTAAGGTCAAATTCATGTTGTCCTGTTCAATTATGGTAGAATAAGTATGCACTCAATTAAGGTCGAATTTATGTGCCCTTGTTCAATTTTGGTAGAATATGTATGCGCTCAACTAAGGTCCGATACACGTGCTCTTGTTCAATTTTGGTAAAATATGTATGCTTTCAACTATGGTCAGATACACGTGCTCTTGTTCAATTTTGGTAAAATATGTATGCGCTCTACTAAGGTCAGATACACGTGCTCTTGTTCAATTTTGGTAAAATATGTATGCGCTCAACTAAGGTCAAAATAAACGTGCCCTTGTTCAATTTTGGTAAAAATATGTATGCGCTCTTCTAAGGTCAGAAACACGTGCTGTTGTTCAATTTTGGTAAAATATGTATGCACTCAACTAAGGTCAGATACACGTGCTCTTGTTCAATTTTGGTAAAAATATGTATGCGCTCTACTAAGGTCAGATACACGTGCTCCTGTTCAATTTTGGTAAAAATATGTATGCGCTCTACTAAGGTCAGATATACGTGCTCTTGTTCAATTTTGGAAAAAATATGTATGCGCTCAACTAAGGTCAGATACACGTGCTCCTGTTCAATTTTGGTAAAAATATGTATGCGCTCTACTAAGGTCAGATACACGTGCTCTTGTTCAATTTTGGTAAAATATGTATGCGCTCTACTAAGGTCAGATACACGTGCTCTTGTTCAATTTTGGTAAAATATGTATGCGCTCAACTAAGGTCAAAATAAACGTGCCCTTGTTCAATTTTGGTAAAAATATGTATGTATGCGCTCTACTAAGGTCAGAAACACGTGCTGTTGTTCAATTTTGGTAAAATATGTATGCACTCAACTAAGGTCAGATACACGTGCTCTTGTTCAATTTTGGTAAAAATATGTATGCGCTCTACTAAGGTCAGATACACGTGCTCCTGTTCAATTTTGGTAAAAATATGTATGCGCTCTACTAAGGTCAGATATACGTGCTCTTGTTCAATTTTGGAAAAAATATGTATGCGCTCAACTAAGGTCAGATACACGTGCTCCTGTTCAATTTTGGAAAAAATATGTATGCGCTCTACTAAGGTCAGATACACGTGCTCTTGTTTAATTTTGGTAAAAATATGTATGCGCTCAACTAAGGTCAGATACACGTGCTCTTGTTCAATTTTGGTAAAAATATGTATGCACTCAACTAAGGTCAGATACACGTGCTCTTGTTCAATTTTGGTAAAATATGTATGCGCTCTACTAAGGTCAGATACACGTGCTCTTGTTAAATTTTGGTAAAACATGTATGCGCTCTACTAAGGTCAGATATACGTGCTTTTGTTCAATTTTGGTAAAATATGTATGCGCTCAACTAAGGTCAGATACACGTGCTCCTGTTCAATTTTGGTAAAATATGTATGCGCTCTACTAAGGTCAGATACACGTGCTCCTGTTAAATTTTGGTAAAACATGTATGCGCTCTACTAAGGTCAGATATACGTGCTCTTGTTCAATATTGGTAAAATATGTATGCGCTCAACTAAGGTCAAATACACGTGCTCTTGTTCAATTTTGGTAAAAATATGTATGCGCTCGACTAAGGTCTGATACACGTGCTCTTGTTCAATTTTGGTAAAAATATGTATGCGCTCAACTAAGGTCAGATACACGTGCTCTTGTTCAATTTTGGTAAACTATGATTGCTCTACTAAGGTCAGATACACGTGCTCCTGTTCAATTTTGGTAAAATATGTATGCGCTCTACTAAGGTCAGATACACGTGCTCCTGTTCAATTTTGGTAAAAATATGTATGCGCTCAACTAAGGTCAGATACACGTGCTCTTGTTCAATTTTGGTAAAAATATGTATGCGCTCAAATTAGGTCAAATACACGTGCTCTTGTTCAATTTTGGTAAAAATATGTATGCGCTCTAGTTAGGTCAGATACATGTGCTCTTGTTCAATTTTGGTAAAAATATGTATGCGCTCAACTAAGGTCAGATACACGCGCTCTTGTTCAATTTTGGTAAAAATATGTATGCGCTCAACTAAGGTCAGATACACGTGCTTTTGTTCAATTTTGGTAAAATATGTTTGCTCTACTAAGGTCAGATACACGTGTTCCTGTTCAATTTTGGTAAAATATGTATGCGCTCTACTAAGGTCAGATATACGTGCTCCTGTTCAATTTTGGTAAAATATGTATGCGCTCAACTAAGGTCAGATACACGTGCTCTGTTCAATTTTGGTAAAATATGTATGCACTCAACTAAGGTCAGATACACGTGCTCCTGTTCAATTTTAGTAAAAATATGTATGCGCTCTACTAAGGTCAGATACACGTGCTCTTGTTCAATTTTGGTAAAAATATGTATTCGCTCAACTTAGGTCAGATACACGTGCTCTTGTTCAATTTTGGTAAAAATATGTATGCGTTCTACTAAGGTCAGAAACACGTGCTCTTGTTCAATTTTGGTTAAAATATGTATGCGCTCAACTAAGGTCAGATACACGTGCTCCTGTTCAATTTTGGTAAAAATATGTATGCGCTCAACTAAGGTCAGATACACGTGCTCTTGTTCAATTTTGGTAAAAATATGTATGCGCTCAACTTAGGTCAAATACACGTGCTCTTGTTCAATTTTGGTAAAAATATGTATGCGCTCTACTAAGGTCAGATACATGTGCTCTTGTTCAATTTTGGTAAAAATATGTATGCGCTCAACTAAGGTCAGATACACGCGCTCTTGTTCAATTTTGGTAAAAATATGTATGCGCTCAACTAAGGTCAGATACACGTGCTTTTGTTCAATTTTGGAAAAATATGTATGCGCTCTACTAAGGTCAGATACATGTGCTCTTGTTCAATTTTGGAAAAATATGTATGAGCTCAACTAAGGTCAAATTCATGTACTCCTGTTTAATTTTTGTAAAGTATGTATGCGTTCAATTAAGGTCAAATTTATGTGCTTCTATTCGATTTTGGTACAATATGAATGTGTTCAATTAAGGTCAAATTCATTTACTCCTGTTTAATTTTGGTAATGTATGTATGCGTTCAATTAAAGTCAAATTTATGTGCTCCTATTCGATTTTGGTACAATATGAATGCGTTCAATTAAGGTAAAATTCATGTACTCCTGTTCAATCGTGGTAGAATAAGTATGTAAGTATGCGCTCAATTAATGTCGAATTCATGTGCTTCTGTTCGATTTTTATAAAATATGTATGCGTTCAACTAAGGTCAAATTCATGTAGTCCTGTTCAATTATGGTAGAATAAGTATGCACTAAATTAAGGTCGAATTTAAGTGCCCTTGTTCAATTTTGGTAGAATATGTATGCGCTCAACTAAGGTCCGATACACGTGCTCTTGTTCAATTTTGGTTAAAATATGTATGCGCTCAACTAAGGTCAGATACACGTGCTCTTGTTCAATTTTGGAAAAATATGTATGCGCTCTACTAAGGTCAGATACATGTGCTCTTGTTCAATTTTGGAAAAATATGTATGAGCTCAACTAAGGTCAAATTCATGTACTCCTGTTTAATTTTTGTAAAGTATGTATGCGTTCAATTAAGGTCAAATTTATGTGCTTCTATTCGATTTTGGTACAATATGAATGCGTTCAATTAAGGTCAAATTCATGTACTCCTGTTTAATTTTGGTAATGTATGTATGCGTTCAATTAAAGTCAAATTTATGTGCTCCTATTCGATTTTGGTACAATATGAATGCGTTCAATTAAGGTAAAATTCATGTACTCCTGTTCAATCATGGTAGAATAAGTATGTAAGTATGCGCTCAATTAATGTCGAATTCATGTGCTTCTGTTCGATTTTTATAAAATATGTATGCGTTCAACTAAGGTCAAATTCATGTAGTCCTGTTCAATTATGGTAGAATAAGTATGCACTCAATTAAGGTCGAATTTAAGTGCCCTTGTTCAATTTTGGTAGAATATGTATGCGCTCAACTAAGGTCCGATACACGTGCTCTTGTTCAATTTTGGTGAAATATGTATGCGCTCAACTAAGGTCAGATATACGTGCTCTTGTTCAATTTTGGTGAAATATGTATGCGCTCAATTCAGGTCAGATACACGTGCTCCTGTTCAATTTTGGTAAAATATGTATGCGCTCTACTAAGGTCAGATACACGTGCTCCTGTTAAATTTTGGTAAAACATGTATGCGCTCTACTAAGGTCAGATATACGTGCTCTTGTTCAATATTGGTAAAATATGTATGCGCTCAACTAAGGTCAAATACACGTGCTCTTGTTCAATTTTGGTAAAAATATGTATGCGCTCGACTAAGGTCAGATACACGTGCTCTTGTTCAATTTTGGTAAAAATATGTATGCGCTCAACTAAGGTCAGATACACGTGCTCTTGTTCAATTTTGGTAAACTATGATTGCTCTACTAAGGTCAGATACACGTGCTCCTGTTCAATTTTGGTAAAATATGTATGCGCTCTACTAAGGTCAGATACACGTGCTCCTGTTCAATTTTGGTAAAAATATGTATGCGCTCAACTAAGGTCAGATACACGTGCTCTTGTTCAATTTTGGTAAAAATATGTATGCGCTCAACTTAGGTCAAATACACGTGCTCTTGTTCAATTTTGGTAAAAATATGTATGCGCTCTACTAAGGTCAGATACATGTGCTCTTGTTCAATTTTGGTAAAAATATGTATGCGCTCAACTAAGGTCAGATACACGCGCTCTTGTTCAATTTTGGTAAAAATATGTATGCGCTCAACTAAGGTCAGATACACGTGCTTTTGTTCAATTTTGGTAAAATATGTTTGCTCTACTAAGGTCAGATACACGTGTTCCTGTTCAATTTTGGTAAAATATGTATGCGCTCTACTAAGGTCAGATATACGTGCTCCTGTTCAATTTTGGTAAAAATATGTATGCGCTCAACTAAGGTTAGATAAACGTGCTCTTGTTCAATTTTGGTAAAAAATGTATGCGCTCAACTAAGGTCAGATACACGTACTCTTGTTCAATTTTGGTAAAAATATGTATGCGCTCTACTAAGGTCAGATAAACGTGCTCTTGTTCAATTTTGGTAAAAATATGTATGCGCTCTACTAAGGTCAGAAACACGTACTCTTGTTCAATTTTGGTAAAAAAATGTATGCGCTCAACTAAGGTCAGATACACGTGCTCCTGTTCAATTTTGGTAAAATATGTATGCGCTCTACTAAGGTCAGATACACGTGCTCCTGTTCAATTTTGGTAAAAATATGTATGCGCTCAACTAAGGTTAGATAAACGTGCTCTTGTTCAATTTTGGTAAAAAAATGTATGCGCTCAACTAAGGTCAGATACACGTACTCTTGTTCAATTTTGGTAAAAATATGTATGCACTCAACTAAGGTCAGATACACGTGCTCCTGTTCAATTTTGGTAAAAATATGTATGCACTCAACTCAGACACACGTGCTCTTGTTCAATTTTGGTAAAAATATGTATGCGTTCAACTAAGGTCAGATACACGTGTTCTTGTTCAAATTTGGTAAAAATATGTATACGCTCTACTTAGGTCAAATACACGTGCTCCTGTTCAATTCAGGTAGAAATTATTTCGTGTAAAATTGAAATAAAAGAAAAGTTTTCGTATTTTCAAATTAGGTAAAAATTGGCGTGACGTTTAATATAGTTCAAAGGAATGTGCTCACATTCAATTCAGATAAAAATAAGATTAAACAGAAATCAAACCCATTTATTCAATTTAAGCTTAAACATGTTTGTTTTCAATGTATGTCGAAACAATGTGTTGGTGTTAAATTTGGGAAGTTGAGTTTTTTTTTTAATTCAGTCAAGGTTGGTGAAAACAAATTTTAGTTTGTTGGTCCTATGTTCAAATTATATTCAAGAGTTGAAAAAAAAATAGATTTTCAATTTACGGCCTTATCTCAAACTTATTTATTTTACTTCGATTTTGAAACAACTTCTTACAACTTGTATTAGATAAATCACGCTCGAAGTCTTCCTGGGTAGACCATGTACTAAGCATATGCGGAAAAGGTGTTTTGCTCAAGGACACCACACATAGCCATGGCGAAGGATCGAACCACGACCCTCCGATAATGGGTTCGGTGCTCTACCACAGGACCACGTGCTCCACGACCATATCAATTGTTGTCAAAGCTATAGTTCTGTTTAAGAGTTAAAGTTGAGATTATTAAAAATAAATCGTTATCCTATTCAAACTAACCAATATGAGTCAATTTTGATGTAATTTCAAAGTAACATAATACTAGTAAATGAACCGTGTCCAGCGGTCATCTTTGGCCGAATGGTCTAAGACGTCTCCGTGTTACGATCAGGTCTTGGTATCAAACCACTCTCGAGGACGTTTTGTGAGGAAGTTTGCCAGTAACTTACGGAAGGACGGTGGTTCTACTCAGATTCATTCTTGATATTTCACATATAACTCGGCATGTGTTGCAAAATGCTGTTAAACCTTTTAAAAATGGAGAGAAAAAGAAAGCAAAAGAGAAGCATGTTTTGACGCGGAGAACCTTCCTTTATCTACGGCGGCATCACGGTATGCTGCAAACACCATTTTGAATGAATGCACCACCTACGGCGCGTACGTGCATTTCGAGATATTTTACTTTACAGGTTTAACTGCACCCCATACCGACCACGAGGCATGCAATGAATGAATGAATGGGGTTTAACGGCGCGCCAACACATTATAGGTTATTTGACGCCAACAGGAAGGAAGATCCCAGGTTCACTCTACATGTCAAAAACAACAAATTAACATACAGATAAAATGAAAATCAACAAATAAATACGCAGAATGAACCTAGAACCTTGATTCTTGCAGAACTGCAGAGTTTCAGCAAATTTTTTATTGTATTATTAAAAGTGTCGCTTCTTACGAAATGCATGAGCCACAGTGATCATATTCTTGCCATCACTCATATGTCTCCCTGGAACCACACAGTGGTTGGTAACTCAACCGCAATAATAAGCATGGCAAAGAATGATAAAATAAATATGACACCTATTCGGAGGATTCCTACTCCTCTGCAGAAATCGACAGTGATTCTATTCTTAGCCTGAATCACACGGGCTATGAGACATGCAGTATCAGACGTCACGTTCAGGGTAAAGTAAAGAATGGAAACATGTGACCACCCATAACCGTTATTGGAATGTCGTTCAACAAGCAAAAGAGGTCGCACCATAGCTCTCCAGTACTAACGCATAAATAATAAATTACCCAGCAGGCCAAAGCATGCAGACTAAAAAAATCGACCACAGGTATAGCGATGTATCAGAAATAAATCGTGAGAACTTATATGAGAAGGCAAGATACTCGTAAATAAATCAACAAGTCATTGTAACAAAACATAAAGACAGCATAAAACAGCAGTATTCCGGTAGTTTAATGACGGTAGATGGCGCTGCTAAGCAGGTATTACTTACGGCGGCCATTAAACTAAGCGGGGTGCTTCTATCTACCTGTAATTACGATGCTTTACAGACGATCTCGGCAGAAAGATCAATGGCAAATTATCAGGTGTTAATGGCTATAATATTTCATAACTGGTGATAACAATTCAAGAGCACTTGTACTTTGCAACGTGGCCACACATGTCGATGGTACGGCGGGCCGCTTGAGCAATGGAACAGTTGTAAGGGAATAAATACACGAGTACTGTATTATATTGCTTTGGTGCTAAGCGGCACCTTCTGTCATATCATGAGTGTTTTTTTCCCGTTTAGTAAGTATATCAAGCGTCGCCATAGTGAAGTACCAGGCCGCAAATACATAGTATGATAACCTACAACAGTCAAACAGACGGATGGATTCAAAGACAGACAGTCGGATTAACAAACAGACAGACGAACACACATACACACGCACACGCACACGCACACACACACACACACACATTGACTTACCATTCGTCTGTGGTTCCATCATAACACTCTACGTTAAAGATTGTCGTTACACCGTTAAATCCACCAATAGCAAAGATCATGTCGTCAATAACCTGATAAGATATAATGAGATAACATGGTGTAAAAATAAGATATAACAAGATAACTTGTTGTAAAGATAGAAATAAGATATAACAAGATAACAAGTTGTAAAGATAGAGATAAGATATAACAAGAAAACATGATGTAAAAATAAGATGTAACAAGATAACATGTTGTAAAGATAGAAATAAGATATAACAAGATAACTTTTTGTTAAGATAGAAATAAGATATAACAAGATAACATTATGTAAAAATAAGATGTAACAAGATAAGATATAACAAGATCACATGTTGTAAAGATAGAAATAAGATATAACAAGATAACATTATGTAAAAATAAGATGTAACAAGATAAGATATAACAAGATCACATGTTGTAAAGATAGAAATAAAATATAACAAAATAACATGTTGTAAAGATAGAAATAAGATATAACAAGATAACATGTTGTAAAGATAGAAATAAAATGTAACGAGATAACATGATGTAAAAATAAGATGTAACAAGGTTAGATATAACAAGATAACAAGTTGTATAGATAGAATTAACAAGATGTAACAAGGTTAGATATAACAAGATAACAAGTTGTAATGATAGAAATAAAATATAACTAGATAACATGGTGTAAAAATAAAATGTAATAAGATAATATATAACAAGATAACATGTTGTAAAAATAAGATGTAACAAGGTAAGATATAACAAGATAACATGTTGTAAAGATAGAAGTAAGATATAACAAAATAACATGTTGTAAAGATAGAAATAAAATATAACGAGATAACATGATATAAAAATAAGATATAACAAGATAACATGTTGTAAAGATAGAAGTAAGATATAACCAGATAACATGTTGTAAAAATAGAAATAAGATATTACAAGATAACATGTTGTAAAGATAAAAATAAGATATAACAATATAACATGTTGTAAAGATAAAAATAAAATATAATAAGATAACGTGTTGTTAAGATAGAAATAAGATATAACAAGATAACATGTTGAAATATCATATATATTAGGATAACATGTTGTATAGATAGAAATAAAATATAACGAGATAACATGGTGTAAAAATAAGATGTAATAAGATAAGATATAACAAGATAACATGTTGTAAAAATAAGATGTAACAAGGTAAGATATAACAACATAACATGTTGTAAAGATAGAAATAAAATGTAACGAGATAACATGATGTAAAAATAAGATGTAACAAAGTAAGATATAACAAGATAACAAGTTGTAAAGATAGAAGTAAGATATAACAAGATAACAAGTTGTAAAGATAGAAATAAAATATAACGAGATAACATGGTGTAAACATAACATGTAATAAGATAAGATATAACAAGATAACATGTTGTAAAAATAAGATGTAACAAGGTAAGATATAACAAGATAACATGTTGTAAAGATAGAAATAAAATATAACGAGATGACATGATGTAAAAATAAGATATAACAAGATAACATATTGTAAAGATAGAAGTAAGATATAACAAGACAACATGTTGTAAAGATAGAAATAAGATATTACAAGATAACATGTTGTAAAGATAAAAAAAAGATATAACAATATAACATGTTGTTAAGATGAAAATAAAATATAATAAGATAACATACTGTTAAGATAGAAATAAGATATAACAAGATAACATGTTGAAATATCATATATAACAGGAAAACAGGTTGTAAAGATAGAAAAAAGATATAACAAGATAACATGTTGTAAAGATAGAAATAAGATATGACAAGATAACATGTTGTAAAGATAGAAAAAAGATATGACAAGATAACATGTTGTAAAGATAGAAATAAGATATGACAAGATAACATGTTGTAAAGATAAAAACAAGATATAACAAGATCACATGTTGTAAAGATAGAAATAAGATATAACAAGATCACATGTTGTAAACATAGAAGTAAGATATAACAAGATAACATGTTGTAAAGATAGAAATAAGATATAACAAGATAACATGTTGTATAGATAGAAATAAGATACAACAATATAACATGTTAAAATATCATATATTACAAGATGACATGATGTAGAATGAAGATAACAAGATAATCTATAAAAACACGTGTAATGGCAATACATAGCAGGATAACTTGTCACACAGAAATAAGATATAACAGTCAAGATAACATGGTGAAAAGATAAGATATAACAAGATTAAAAGATGAAGACATATAACAAGACAATATATAAAAGCACAGTGTAAAGATAACACATAACAAGATAACATCGATTGATAAAACAAGATAGGATATAACAACAAATATAATTCATAACAATATTACATTATGTAATGATAACATGTCGCATACTAACATGGTGTTGACCTTATTTTATGTGTTGGATTACGGTTGGTTTACGGTATCCCCATGCCTTTGTTTTGTCATTTGTAAAAACAATTAAAACTATTAATATTTAAACGTTCGTTTATTTATTTTGAGTTTATGTGATAATATTAAAAGAGAAAAAAATCAAACTGCTCTATATTTCACTATCTTGTTTATGTTTTTTTACTAAGAATATACATATTCTTGTTACAGAACTCCCTTACTTCCATCAAAACAACATATAATAGTGATAAAAGATACAAGGCGACATTTACCTCAATAGCAAAGTTGCTCCTCGGGTTGTACATCTCTGGGACGGTCGTCCAGGAGTTTGTGACGGGATTCAAACGTTCTCCAGTATTCATTCTAGTGATTCCATTAAAACCGCCAAGAGCATAAATTTGGTCTCTAGATTGGTTAAGAAATAATAATAATGATAATGATATTGATGATATTGATAATACTAATAATGACATTGACAACTATAGTATGATAATGACAATGATAGTGATAATGACAATAACTGTGATAATGACAATGATATTGATGATGATCATGACAGAAAGTTTTGGGCCTTTAAATTGAAGATGGTTATGTTACTTCGAATGTTAAAAATAATCGCAAATCTCGACATGGCTGATTTTATTCAAATTTCTAAAACTACGTTATGGAAAATCAATTCTATAAAGGCACACAGACAGCCTAGAAAGGTACAATGCTATTCGTTACTACTAATATTAAGTCATACCTGTATGCAATAACACCTACACCACTTCTACGATTGCGCATTGGAGAAAGCATTGTCCACTGGTTGGTCATTGGGTCATACGTCTCGGCATTGTTAAGGCATTCTTGACCGTTAAAGCCGCCACAGATATAAATCCTTCCTGCAAATGGTTGATAAAGTTATTGAAGAGTAAAATGTAAAAATTGTCAAAATGGCCGTGCAGAAAATCCTAAGCAATGTCTTAGATATGGTCTAATTACGAAAATGTTCGCACAATAGTTAACGTTACACGCGTTCAAGGGACAGCAGTAAAATGAATCAAAAATAAACAAAATGAGAAGTTCTTTAAGGAGACACGTGACCAAAAGTAGATGCATATTCGGAAGTAACACTGTTTCGTCTCAATCTGTTAACGTACACACACGATAAAATTGGTCCAATGACAGTATGTAAAAAGCTAGTGGTGGCAAAGTAACTTTGAAAATATGAGAGAAAATATATTCAAAAAATGTAAATCGTTAATTCATTGGATTTTTTTCTATCATATCTATGACCACGAACATACGAAAAAGTATGCCCTTTGACCTTTAAGAAGAGTAATGCCGCTTTCCAAAACAAAATCGAAACTACGGGTATGCATATATGCTATGATCCTGTATTATCATTTCATATTTGCATCAAATTGATAAACAATTTTCAAAAATTAAATTTTAAAATTAAGTGGAAACGTATAAATAAGAATTGTGCATTCCTTTAAGATTAAGATAGAATTCAAACCATTTATTTATTTATAGAAATAGAAGGTGACTTAATATTTAATAAAATAAATCTTTATTAGATGGATACCTAAGCGTAAATGGCCAATGACTGTGAATTTGTAATTAACACGAGGGAAACGGACCGTGTTTATGGACATGACTTACCGTTGTACGAGGTGGCGCTGGCGTCGCTCCTCTGGTGGTTCATGGGATGGATGAGTGACCACTGATTGGTTCGCACAAAATATCGCTCCGCCGTATTTTGTCGGTTGTGTCCGTCGAATCCACCCATGGCATATATAAGGCCGTCCAATACTGCAACGCTCACGTAACACCTGTGGGGGGAAACACATTTAGGTATTTCTTAATATATTGAATGAACTCAAAGTGTTTCGTAATAGAATATTTTGAACATATTTTGAACACTGTGCAATTAGCAATGCTAAGAAAATAAATTAAAATATTAATAATCTGCCAAATTTATTCACATTTTATATATATCGTGGAGAAGAACTTTATAAGATTTTAACTTCCGTTCTAATCCATATTAATACCTAAACTTATGTATATATATGTACATTTGAATGAATAAATGCCTTTAAACCAATAATCTGTTTCTTTTTATTTATGCATTTGTTTTTTCCCTTCTTATTTTAATGCTCATTTTGTGATTTGAATGGCAATAGCATTATTGGTGTAATTTGGAACATTTTGAAAACATTGTCATGAAGAATAGTGAATTTAGAAAAAAAAAATTCTTCGAAATTGGGGTATGAAATCATTATTTCTGATATCTTCTTTCTATTTTTCAACAGTGAACAGAAAATATAACTCTTGGATGAAACATAACCCCTACTTTCAACGTTCACAAAGAAATGTAAATGTAGGCGTAATATGGTCTGTCTGTATGTCTGCCTCTCTCTCTCTCTCTCTCTCTCTCTCTCTCTCTCTTCTCTCTCTCTCTCTCTCTCTTTGTATTTTTTATTAAATACCCATTGTATATCTCTTACCCTTTTTACTATGTCATCTCTAGAAGAGCCAAAACTAACTTTGCAAAAATTGTGTGGCCCAATCCGACTCAATTTCATAATATTATGGAATAATACGATCGGTAAGAAGGGAGTGTAGTTGTACAAACTTGAATCTTAAACTAACAAGAGTTGCGTACCTTTTTGCATTCATAGGTGCAACTTCTGACCATGTCTTGGAGACGGGATCGAAGCATCGAACGCTATTGAAGTAATCCATGCCGTCAAAGCCACCCACGATGTAGATCAGGTTTCCAATGGCCGCCGTGCCGTGGTATGCACGTGGACCTGTAATTAATGCCAAAACTATGATAACAGGTTAAAACTTTGATAAACACAACTATTACTTGCAATTTTCAACTAATTTAATCGTACCTTACTCCACATGTTTATGTATGTGTATATATGACATGAAGGTACCGTGTTTGTTAAAATGTTTATATATTAAAAAAAAGCAAGTCGCTAACTACCTCCAACATATTCAGAGGCGGGACACCCAAGGCCATAGAACAAGTTTAGTGACCAATCATTACAGAGATTTAATGTTGTATGACCGCCTTGCGCTGTTAAGATAATAGTAAAATAATTATGATACAGAGATTGTGGGCAAGCCGGGATTCGAACTCCAGATCAGACGCGTTAACGACCCTGAGCTCGCCGGGTACGCCACACGCAGGGAATAACTAAAAACAACAAACTATGATAATTATCCAAATGATCCAAAGAAGCTTCCGAGAATCTAAATTATTTGGACTACAACAAATAAAAGTGAATAATTTAAAAAAAATTATATTTGCGTATAATAATTTAAAATTTGTTTGAAATTAGTACCGCAGCCTAACTTATGAAATATAACAAATGATTCGTTATCCATTATTCGTCCATTTTTCACTGCTGTAATAAATAAATAAATAATAACACTATAAATACTCCTATACTACTACTACTATTGCTACTGCTACTGCTACTGCTACTACTACTAATACTTCTGATACTACTACTGCTGATAATCATAATAACAGTTGTCGAAATAATAATGATATTAATAATATTAGTATTATTATAACTTCTCAGTATATCGATATTCCTACTTCATCATATATCTTATTATTAAATATACAACCCCAACTCTTTTTTGATTGCCATAGCAACAAAGAACGGAAGTAAAGATTTACCTGTATCCACGGCATCACAAATAATCCATCTGTCCGCTCGGGTATCATAAGTCTCCACGATGTTAGTTGGTGATCCACCGCTCCAGCCGCCAATAACGAACAAGATCTCGTGTGGTACGCGAGGTTTGGCGAGAGGGTTGTTCAGATCCACTTCTTTGTCTTCATCCATATCAAGATCGTATAGAAACTTGAAGGTTTCGATGATGATTGGCTTGCACGTGTCGTTATCTCTGACATAAGGGTGTGGTTTAACCTTTTCTACAAAATACTGCGTCGTCAAGAGCCCAAGACGGATAGCCCGCAAAAGCTTAGCAATGCAATTTTTCCGCCTCTCTGGGTCGTAATCGATCCAGCGGAGAACAGAATCGAACACGATCTCCTCGTTCTTGACGTTTAACTCATCGGAGGACAGAATACTGTAAACTTCATCCATGGTGAGCTGGAGGAACTCGTTGCTAAGGGTGTAAACCTTGTTGAAATTTTGCATCAGATACCTAAAGGTGGTCCTCTCAAGGTTGTGGCAGAAGTAGGTTCTGGAAAATTTATAAATACCAATGCAATTCTCAGGACCTAGTTCACTGATGAGAAAATCGCAGCAAGCTTTCACAATGCCGTTGACATGGAACTGGTCAGACGCGGGTAGTAGCTGTTCGACATTGTCGGCAGTAACGTCGACATATCGGGTGTAAGCGTAGTCGATAATCATTCTCATTATGTCGGCAGACACACCAGGGATTACGACTTCTTTGCGATCAGTGTTGAATAACTCGTTGGTGAAAAGCGCCCGGAAGTACGGGCTACACGCGGACATTATCGCCCGATGGATCGGAAAGGACTGAGTTTCCACTTTAATCACAGCATCCGTCAGCTGGCCAGTTTTCCTTAATTCATTGAGAATATTACACGACTGCATATTGAATCTGTTTTCTGAAGCCGAAGAGGTCCCTCCATTCGACGAGTCTTCCCATTCCATAATCGTAACTTACTTGTTAGCGATGAAATCGGAGCGAAAATGAAAAGAAAAGACACATCCACTGCGCACGAAGGTCCGAGGTTAAATGATAACTAGACAATGGCGCGCAACGTCATGAGTTCCCCTGGTAACGTCAACGTCAAACTATCGCGATATTTTACGCGACTACGTCAAATCGTTTGAAATAACTCATTTTCATTTGTAATGCTATTTTGTAATGGTTAAACTAATTGAGAACTGCAATATCTACCTAAATATGTTAAATGTTTATTATTCACTGACAATTATTTCTGGAAAGTTAATCTAGATCAAGCTAGTCAATATCTGGGGCTGAATGCGGGTAGGGGTTGCCTATGCGGCGATTGCTAGGCTACTTACTCACTACTTGGACACATTTTGTCCTTTAATTAGAGAATACAATGGGGTAGAGGTTATATCTTTAACTTTAATGGAACATTATGTTACATATCTGTGACGGGGGATGGGGTGTGAGCTTCCCTCGAGCTAGTATAAGACGTTTTTTTTACTAACTTATTTTTCACCGCTGAGGTCGTGGTTTCAAACTCAGCTCGTTTCAAACATACAAAATTACAACTTACTTAAGGAACGACAGTGGTTCTACTCAGATTCACGTATAGTCCCATGCTCGGACTAGAGGATTTAGATAGGGAAATATGGTCCGGAGTCTTGAGCTGCCCTGAATACATTTGTAGTGGTATATGAATGATATAACATTGCTAAAAAATCTTGCATGGTACTCTTTGTTAATACACCTTTTAATAAAAATGAAACTTAAAGAAGACTTTATCGCCTAGTTTGAAATACATTTGAAAAGAAGAAAAAGCACCCCCCGTCAAAATGAAAAGTATTTTTATTTCAAAATTGAAAAAAGTTGTCGCTCGGACGAAATGATATTTAACGCTAACCCTAAACTACATATACCTTTTCCATGAAATTATATCATAATTTGTATGCATTCATATACTACTTTCAATAAGAAAAATCGATTTATAAACAATCTTAAATATGTTTGTGTACAAATCCTACATTTTTAGGCAAAATCATAGACAACTATGTTGTTGATGAGGCAGCCTTGTAACAAAACATGTACGGAATTTGATTTCTGATATATATTAAATTGCCATAAGAAATACTGGTCGATTTTTCATCAAATTCTATCACTATGAAAAAACTACAAAACTACAGAAATTGTCTTTAAGAGACGATAAATTGAGTATTCGAACTCTGCACATACGTAGGATAGGCCAAATTCTATATTCATTGTGTATATCTATTTATTAGTGTGATTCCCCTATATGTTTAGGCTTATTACTGGTCCTACTCAGGAGGATTTCGAGCGTGATCTGTATAGGCTAGCTGTAATAACTTGTTTCGTAATCAAAGTAAAATAAATATATCTTATACACAGCAATAAAGAACATGGACACCTGAATCGCTCGTGACGTAAAGAGGCTTACCCCGATCCAACTCTCACTCTCGCACAGACAGCACACATATTTATATAATGACATTATAAACAATACAAAGTCAATATTTATGTGATGGTAGGCATAAAAATGGGAACACAGCAAGTTGAGAACTTCTGGTAGGACCTCGTTTTGTTTTTAATATTGACGTCATACTTATGACGTAGCGACTTACAAGAAGCCCGGATATTAGACAAATCGTACTTCAAGTTTGATTGTTGTACATTTCCAAAAATGGTGACCAACGTGTCCAGGGTATCCCGTTTCAAGACGTTGTTCACACTTGTTTGTGTGTTTTTACCGACAACAAACTGCGTGAACGTTGTAGCTGATTATATTTTACAATCTGGACCACTCGGACATTGTGATGAGACGATCTCTTCGGAAGACAGTGTTTTCTTGAGGTCACATGTTGGGGCGGGGTTTTACGGCGGATTGACGAGTTACTCTGCCAACCAAGACTGTCAAATCACGTTCAGTGCCGGAACAGGTATTTTTCTTATTTTCTTTCTTCTTCAATTTGTCTGTTAATTTATGCATGCATATTTGCTATTCAAAAGAGCACACAATTTGTCTGAAGCTATTCCGAAGTTCGTACATTTTTGGCAAATGTTCAAAACGTTGTACAGTGGGCCTGCAGGTATAACTCTACCATTGATTGTTTGTTCTTTATTCTATAGGACAAAATAAAAGTGTGAAGACTTGTTATTCATAAAGAGACGCAAATAAAAGAAGTAAAACTTACATTTTACTACTAAAATATGATGAAAAAAGCATGTGTCATATAAGAGTGTGTTTTTTAGCTCAGTGTGTACACTGTAGACAAAGTGAAAGTAGACTTCCTAAATGATGTATTCATACCCCAATTTTCAAGCATAAATTTTATTTAAATTCACAATTCAAACTCGACAATGCTTTCAAAAATGTTCATAACACATCAATAATGCCATTTAAATAAAAAAAAAACGAGCAGTAAAATATGAAAATGCATTTTGAAGGAGAAACAAGGATTATTAATAACCGCCATTACTCCACGGAAGATTTCCTGTTTCCAATGGTGGTACTATGCCTATACTTTAAAGAATGGGTACGTCTCCTGTCTTCATTAAAATCACTAAGTAACCACTTACAAATTTTCGCCACGGCCGTTTAGTTTCCAGAAATGCTTACAGACACAAACATCGTAGCGGAAGCGAACCTATATGCCTAGGGATGAGCAGGGTATTCATACATATAGCAATGGATCCTATTATTAAAAACAAATTGCCAACGTCAAACATTAGACGTAAATGATGGTGATCACCAACGATATAACAACGTTAATTAATGATAGTTTACCTTAATACTTAGTTACATGTCCAATTTCTTTGACCCCTTTTATAGAAGAGAGGATATACGCTTGTTATGTAGGTTTATCTAATATTACTCCATACGTCCTTAATTTCACGGCCAAGTTTTGCTGCATTTGAATTCTCGCTGTTCGTTTCTCTGAGAGTGCTTTTCAACAGAAGCCAACATTTTTTTGAGTGAGTAGGTAGGTGCACGGCAAACAATACATTTTTAAGGATGACCTGTGTTGGCGCCAGATGTAAACTCTATTATTTTCTCCAAGAACTACCTTACACTCATCGAAAAATGTCACTTTTTTTCCATTCTCTGTCCGCCATCCAATATCTCTTTCCCCTTGTCCATATCAGGCGGTTTTTAACGTTCACTGTCCGAATTCGAATACTCGTTTTGAACAACCTTCCTGTAGAATTTATTTTTGTATAAACATCTTTTTACAGTAGCCTCTGAAACGGTCCGGTCTCTAGGCTGATAAATAGTTAAGTTATGTTGGACAAAGGTAATACTAGTAGTCTGTTAATTTTCATCAACCTCAAACTTTGCGCTCATCTCTTTCGTCCAGTTTTCCTTTCCTATCCGCTCTCGCTTTAGTCTCCAGATTCCTCGCTGTTCAAAACGTTTAACCACTTCACCCCGTCCAACGTATACGTTACATAAACGGCAACTACGCCATTTACGGAAATAACTACGCACGATAAACCGGTACAAGTTTACTGTTATTTTTGTGCACTCGGCCGAACAGTGAGGTAAGACAACCCCTTTATTTCCATATTAATATTTCGTTTTTAAATCAAAGATATAGCCGATACGAGAGGCATTCTATTAAGTTTCAAACAGACATGTATTTTTGAATTGGAACATGACCGTTTCCTCGAACAATCGAGAAAAAGTGACAGATTGAACCATTTTCAGATTGAAAACAGCTCAATTCATTACTTCAAAACTATTTCTGGGACTACTTTATGTGTTTTACATTTGTTTTATGTATCAGTATACCAAATTATATCAGTATTATTACAAGCGCTGATGTGATAAGACTGTTAAACACCAAAATTTGCTTAGTACGTAGCATAAGTAGGTGCCTCGTATATTGTACACTACAACAGTCGGTGTATTGTGTCATTTAGCGGTATTCTAATGACATGAAATGAAACTACTATCCAACTTTCTCAGGATTGTTTTTAAGTTGTATCGTTGTTTACACTTCACAAATAAACTAAGTATGTTTTCCGTTTTAGAACATTATCGTTCAACTCACCATTTGTATGACATATCGCAGCTGTTTCAGCCCCGTAGACCATTACCTGTTCTTCATGTAATACATGTACAACATTTACATTGTACTGTTCCTCTATTAGCCCTCGATGGCATAAACTGACTCTAAATATTCAAACAAAACATTGTTCTAATAATGTTTCTTTAAGCTGTTAAGACTCGAAGATTATAATTATATATTAGCAACACCGAGACAGACGAAGGCACTTGCCTCCTGTAGAATTTTTGGAGTTTCACATGTTTATTAGTGTTTTTGTAAAAAAAATAGTTACTCTAAAAATATGAATTACTCTTGCAAAAATATGACATATCCTTCACATATAATATATATATATGCAGTATGAATGTATCATAATACCCAGCATATACTTGTCTTACAGTGTATTACTAAGAATTGATATGTACTGTTGTATGGTCTAAAAGCCATCGATGTGTATTCAAGGTAATAGTGTAAAAAACGGTCAATTGTTTAAAATGTAGTTTGTGTTATAGACTTAAACGGCTTAAAATATCTGAAATATCTTTTCATGGCAGCATGCAAAGTTGTGATTGTGCCTCTTGTAAAATCAAACAGAACAACAACTACTTCAGCATGTCCGATACCTCAGCATAATAATATCGCTTTTCGCAACACAAACACAACATGTATACTTCTACATTACAGGATTGCGAGAGATATTGTGATTTTGTCATTGCTTTAAGTTGACCTATTTTTCAAGTGTGTCAGTTGAATATCGGTAACAGTTTCAATAAAAAGGATAAATAAAAGAATAAAACATTTTTAGCATTGACTGCGGTTTGAACAAACGACATCCTCAGTGACAGTCAAAGGCGTACACAATTAGGCTACTTTGGAGCCTAATAATAGTGTAAGAGTTATTAACACATTTTAAAGCTGTTCGGTCTTGAAAATGGCGTCATTCTAGATGACCGGAAGTAGAATTAATTCATACGTTTGATATACGTTTTATGTTATGCAAATCGTTGTAACCGACTAAAAATTTTTGCTTGTGAATATAAAATACCTCGAAATGTGTATGTTGTATCCACACTTTTCTGCGGTTTGCTAGTACTGGGAATAGCCTAATTTTGAAATCCTCATTAATTTGAGTTCAACCCATGGTTGTCTTACAATTGCTACAATCAACGGTCGTGGAGAATTGAGCGCCTTTTACTGTTTTATCTCTATCTTTCTTATATGTAATAATATAACTTTTTGTTTTTGTATTTAAATGAACCGGTCTGAGTTCATATTTAATATGGAAGTCATATGTAATAACTGTTTTTTTCAAACACTATTAGTACTCCGTTCTGCTTTCAGATTTATCTGCTTTATCCTTATGCTTTTTATTCTGTTCATTCCCGTACTAGTCTGTTTCTCTAAACTTACTATCTTTCATTCTGGAGTGTGCTAACTCATGTTCTATATACTTTCTCCGATACAAAACCGTCCGTATTTCTTACCTTTCGCTTGTTTTCGGTACAGTACTCTGTACCACAGGTGACCGATAATGTTCAGGTAGTGTTGGCCAGCATATACTGTCTCATGCATCCTCATACACTCTCTCATCAGGTTGCACACCCCTCCTTATAAATGAAAAGGTATTGCATCTATCAATATATGATCACAATGAATACAAAAAGAAGCACCCTGTGGTTACGTTAAATGTCGCGTCGAAACCGACATTATATGATATGAGTTTTTATCGAATAAATTTAAATTTAAGCAAGGTTGAAAGTCGAAAAGGTGGTATGCATAACAGTAATGATATTTAAAAGTCATGTCAGAAAGTAAATTTTAATGCAACTTTATTATTGCCTTTTATTTTCACATGCAATATGTATCGTGATACGTATCGTTCTGAAAATAAAATATCGCGATACGATAAATGAAACTTGTATTCTTTTAACGATATAACTTGGTGTATTGGTATAAAAAACAAATGTAAAACACATAAAATTGTCCCAGAATTGCTTCCGAAGTGATAAATGGATCTGTAAATTACGTGTTTTCAATCTGAAAGTGGTTTATTCCGTCATTTTTCTCGAAACGATCATGTTCCCATTCAAAAGCATATGCTCGCTTGATACTTAAATATAATGCCGCTCGTATCGGCTATATCTTTGATTTAAAAACGTGTGTAGTTGCGTGGTAGTTGCCGTTTATGTAACGTATACGCTGGACGGGGTGCACTTGGTGGGGTATCATATACAGAACACCTATTAATACCAAGATTCCTGGCGATTTCTTCATATTTTCACCCTTTTCATAACTTTGTATGATTTTATTTTTGACAAACGACAAAGCTTTGAATACCCCTCAATTTATTTGTTGTATCATATGGTATAATCACCAATGACGTCAGCGATTAAGCCGTGTTATGAAATTTTACATAAATTCTTGGAAGACCACGTGTTAATCCATAACTGTGTCAGCAATTTTGTGTATAATATCATCATGATCGTACACCATTTTCCGATTTGTTTTCTTGAACACGAGAAAAATTCAGAAAAAAATGAAGACGACTCACCTTTCTTATGAATATTTCTGGACACCGGACCATCCCTGGAAATGCTACCCAACATTTTAATACATCACATTTAATAATTTCTATGCGATGGTTTGGCAGGTTACCAGGCCTTGGGTAGGTATTTACAACTAAGGAATATAATATTTAGCGAAATCATAAGCGTAAAATCTCAAATTCGCCTTAATTGCAAGAAAAAAGTCGTATATTAATAAAATACATTTTAAAGTTTTGATTTTTTTTAGGTAAAAAGGTTCTCATCCAGTTTCCATTTTTCGACCTTCAACCACCTGCCGGCCAGTCCTGTTTCGATCGCGTGTATATCTCCGAGCTTGACCCGGATCAGGAAGTGACAACCGTCCCAGAAACGACTGCCGCAGTTACTGAGGTAACAACAGCTTCACAATCGACAACAGCAGATGGAAGCAATGTGACTGATTCGAACATAACCATGACAACCGACAACCTCAATACTGTCTCGACAGGTTTGCAAACCGATTTATGGCATTATCAAGGACTTTTATAGAGAGGCCCCTTCTATTTAAATCCATGACATTACTTAACGTTAAAGGGACACATGGACATTTTGATGAATTTTCAGTTAATTCTATTTCTAAAATATAATATACAACTACATGTTGCTTATATGCAATTAAAATACCCCCAGTAATGTACAGACCTTTAACTGGTTAATAATTTTGAATAGGAGTTTATTCTTCTACATTCTGCTTCATATATTCGCGATCACATAAAGCTATGACAAAAAGGTGTAATAATTAGGTATTTGCTGATCGGTTTAAGTCCGTCCTTAAAAACTGTTTGTCGTCTGTGTTCTGACCTAATATTTTTCATGTGGGTGGGCTAGTTTATTTTCTATTTGCCAGATTTTAATTTTTGCTTAGTCATTCTAAATTGACAGAAACCATGAAGAAAAAAATAAACTATTTGCGTGAGTAAGTAGGAGAACGGCAAACACTTTTTAAGAAAGGATCTAAAAGAAACATAAGTTTGTGTTTCAGAATTTTTACTCATATTTTCAAAACAAGCATGTTTTCTCTAACTTTATACAAACAGTTAATACGGCAATTTGTTCAGATTGTTTGATGCCAGAATAATGTGACTCGGTAGCGGTATCATAGCTCGTGTATGCAGCATTTCCAGTCTACCAGAACTTGAAATATCATCTCAAACAGACACCATCGTGATATGACAAAAAAATATGAAAAATACTTGAAAGTGACGTGCAACACTGTATAATGCAATGTTTCTTATTCTCAGTTTACTTTAAACAGTTTATTGTTTTTTTTTGTGTATTAATGAAATAGCAAAAGGGTTGGATCACAAGTTATCCAACATTAAAATCGGTCACTTCCCCACCACTTATTACAAATTAGTTACAAGAAACAATCAATAAACATGATCATATATATAGGGAAAAAATAGAAAATGAAATGGGGGACACTCTGTTTAGATATATACACATCCGATGTTGACCTTATATGGGGGTGAGGTCCACTGTGACGTAAATACTAAACGTTAATCGGATCTATTGTGTATCTAAACGGGGCCGGGCCCAATTAGCTCAGTCGGTTACTCGACTGACTATCAATCCACGGGTCGTGAGTTCGAATCACCGCCCGGCAACAGTCTCTGTGATGATTGATATACGACATTGTGATTCATTATCATTCATCTATCACCGCTGATTCAAGTGGGAAAGTCATCAATTACTTGCAGAGATGGGGTCTGCTCGAGTATCGGTTAACCATTAAGGGTCCCAGGAGACAGTGGTTAGGTCTGATCGTATGTTGGTCCTCGATGGCATAAAAATGACGCTAAATATTCAATCGATCAATCAATCAATCAATTATCGAAACGTTCAGTGTCTTTAATAAAAGTGTTACATATAAAAAGAATCATTGTCTGGGATATTATCACTCCCATGTAATAGGATGTTAACAACAGAGGGATGATGATGACGTGTAGCACGAAAAAGATCATTTAAAAAAGGACCTTGCATGAAATAGTGTTTGGCGTCTTCTTTTTCATGCCCATAGTTTTTATATGCTAAATGAAATTGAGTAAATCATAATTTAGGTTTCTGCAACCATTTCGTACACCAGCATGTCGAATGATAGACAATTGAAGAGGACCTCTTGAATTATATCATGATAATTGTGTGTGTGTGTGTGGGGGGGGGGGGGGGGGAGGTCCGGATGTGTTCCGGAACAACATTCCAGAATTTGTTAATGATAATATTTCTTTGGTTATACGGTGGGTGTAAATATTCTTCCTACTGTTTCAAGAAAAATAGTATTTAAAGATACTGATGTCAAGCCGTTTTTTTACTTTCTAGTGCAAATATTTTTGGTAAAATCTTCCATCTTCTAAAGAAAGCTGACCTTTTTTTTTTCTCTCTCTATTTTATGCAGAAAACCCATCGACCGTATCTAGTGAGAATCCTTCAACTGTGTCTACCGAATCGCCTACTTCTCCAGGATACATCGAACCTTCCGGAGTCAATGCGACATTTTTCAATACGTCGGAAGTGTGCAACACCACGGAAAATAACGAGACTATGTGTTGGAACGTGACGGAGAGTTATGTCGTGTTCATAGCTGACGTCACAGGTGCACCGAATGTAACACTAAATGGTTCAGACCCGACCACTACCGTTGTTTGTGAAACACGAGGTCAGTGTGTTTTAATTTTAATATTATTAAGAGTTTACTATAAGAAACTTGAACAAAATAGAACCCTAATACATAGCGACTGTATGGCTCGAGCGGGGTCAGACGGTGGCACCGTCTATTTCATCAAGATTTAACTTAATAAATACATTAATATTCGAGTTGGTTAATCTAATGTTTTTTGGTTGTTTTTTTTAGTGGGGTTTAACGTAATTTTCAACACATTCCAGGTTATATATGGCAGATCCAATTTTACTGGTGGAGGAAGACCTCGGGCTGAGTCAGACTGCCGCAAGTAACTGGAAAATTTCTCACATAAAGTTTATTGGAGCGAGCGGACTCGAACCTACGACCTTAGCGGTGAGAGGTAAGTTATCTCGAGACAGCGCCTTAGACCACTCGGCCACCGAGGATCCTATCTATTGTTCTATCCAGATTAATTAAATAGATTTCCTTCTTAAAATTGTAATTTTTGTTTTTGATATATCAAATGAGTCACGTGATTTCATATTGATTTCGATTTGATCCATCATACTGGTTTACCTATTGAAGAATTTATATCATGTTATGAAGAGTCCGAATGAAGATTTGAAAGTCATCAAGCAGTATCTAATGGTGTTTTTTTTTAGAATGGGCATTTCGCAGTTTACCACTCCGGTTGAAATATTATCAATTTTGTCACGTTTGGTGGATTTGATATACCAAACAATTCAGATTTTATTTATTTATATTTAGATGCTTTGTATCCATTTTAAAAGGTATTTTATTTTTAGGACATTTACAGCCATTTCGCCCCTGATTACCTAAATTGTCATTATTTGCCAACGTTGCAGACGTCACTACCTGGTTTCCTTGACAACATGGGGCGATATGTCAAAGCAAGGGACTAATCGTATCTTACTGTATTGGTGGCACGTAAAAGCAAAATTGTTCCATATTTTACCTTAAACTTAAAAGGTTAAATCGTGACTGTTGGAAAAAAAACAAGCAGAACAACTGCATTTAATATGTTTCTTCCACATAGATACTATTTAATTTCGTTGTTTCGTTGCCGGAATAGGCGCTGGTCGTTTCTGTAAGGTTTCAAAATATCTAGTATGTTTATTTACCGTAACATGGGCAGTTTGACAATTGTCATTCTTGTGAGATATTGCACGTCAGATTTGTTTTGTCTTTTCCCATCCATTGGACATTGCTTATGCAAGTGTTGTTCATAAAATACATGAATGTATTTTAAATCACGTATGCAAGAAATTGTAAAACCATTTATGAGCATTTCACATTTGCATATTGGTAGTAGTGGTCAGGTGATTTAGTTATGTGTCACTCCTTTCCATTGAGTCATATAAAGTAGGAATAATACAAAAAAATAGAAAATAACAATATAATTATAATATTTTTGTAGCTCCATATGTTTCGACTTCCAGTCGCGTGCATGTAAGGTTCGTCTCTGATTCAACCAATCAAAAGAAAGGATTTTCGTTACTGTTGACCAGTTTCCACCAGGGTTCATGTTCAGATTCAGAGTTTCAATGTGACACAGACAGGTATTTAAATAGACTTACATACATATATCTTTGTAAATAACTTGAGTAACAACCGAGCGGTCCGTTTTTTTACGTGATGTTAAAATAATGTTAATCAGGATGACACTGTTTATAAATATACACTGGTAGGGTTGAAATAACTTAAACGCAGGTTGGAGATTATAGATGGTTTATCTTGTCTTTCAGTAGAATATAGATATAATAGGTAAATGTATCATGTTCCTGGACGTTTTAACAAATTAGTGTAAACGGGTCTGGATATAGATTATATTTGTTTTGTACGTTTGATGAACAATAAATAAATCCCGTATCGCATTTCTGTCCGGTGATACACTTCAAAAGTTCCTCAAAACGTCCTAAAAGTCTCAAAGTTCCACCAATTTGTAACGTTGACCTTTATCATCAACTGCAACTGTTATCACAAGCAATAATTGGTCTTTATGAAAAGAAAATACTAACATGTATGTATAAATAATGCATTTACAACACATGAGCTTGGAGCTTAGAGCAGTATTTAACAATATGAAGCTATGACAGAATTACTAAAAAAATTTATCTTAACAATGAAACTGGGGTTTACATTAAACATGTTGAAACATATTTTATTTTTGAATATATATATATAATAGAAAAAGGGATAAGAACGAAAGCTTAATCCTTATTAATTTTTTCTCCTAGTATTACGATAAATTGTTGAAAAAGGTAAACTAGTTCATACTACATTAATATGTGAAAATGAATTTGTGAATTGCTGAGTTGTCAAAGCAACGCCAGAGTTCCCAAATGTTCAAGATACAAATGACTACATTAAAAATAATGCAAAAGAAGAGGTTTAAGAAGCTTATGCAATAAAATCAATAGAAGATGGATGTATTTGGTCAAATTGATAACATTGTAAGAATTTTCAGGAGAAGACGGTGCATCCTCAACTCAGTTTTATATTTACCATTTGAATCGGCACAACATAAGTGCCATTCGCATGTTACAAAATCAACAATGTGAAATATGACCATGATATATATTTGCATAAGTTAGAATTTATATGGATTGGTTTCATAATTCCATGTTGCTTCTTACCGGGTTATATATTGATATATCGCGCGCTCCTTCCTCCAACCTAAACTTCCATTGGATACAACAGTTTAATGGGGCATCAGTGACAATCACTGAAACCAGAACTTATGTGTAAAATGGAACATTGGATACAATGGTTTTGAGCTTCACGGGACCATAACTGAAACTAGAACTTCTTTTTAAAATGGAACATTGAATATAACAGTTTAAGAGGAAGTGACGATCACTGAAACTAGAACTTCTATCTAAAATGGAACATTTGGATATAACAGTTTAAGAGGAAGTGACGATCACTGAAACTAGAACTTCTATCTAAAATGGAACATTTGGATATAACAGTTTAAGAGGAAGTGACGATCACTGAAACTAGAACTTCTATCTAAAATGGAACATTAGGATATAACAGTTTAAGAGGAAGTGACGATCACTGAAACTAGAACTTCTATCTAAAATGGAACATTTGGATATAACAGTTTAAGAGGAAGTGACGATTACTGGAACTAGAACTTCTATCTAAAATGGAACATTTGGATATAACAGTTTAAGAGGAAGTGACGATTACTGGAACTAGAACTTCTATCTAAAATGGAGCATTTTGATATAACAGATTAAGAGGAAGTGACGATCACTGAAACTATATTTTCTATTTAAAATGGAACATGTATGGCAGATAAGAATAATAACATAAATAATATTTTCCCCAGAGGCCAATAAAACACAAAGGTGAAATGAAATAGGGTATGCGTCAATCTGAATCAAAGGTCAACACAAATATAAACTATTTTTGTGCAGGTGTGTATCGGCCACCCTGAAGTGTGATGGAGCCAGTCACTGCGTGGATGGAGCAGACGAAAGTAAAGAACTGGTAAACGACTCTAAAACACATCATCTTCTTAAGTCCCTGCCATTCGAAAATGAGTGGGTGCATATAATATTACCCCTGTCTGTCCATCCGGTTTTCCGTCACGTAATAGTTTCCACTAAATAGCTAGAGATATTCGTATCTAATTCTGTGTTTGTGTTTCTGAGGAAAATCGGTTCCTGGTTGCTTTTATTCGAAATAAAAAAAATGTTTAACTTCGGAATTGTTCGTTCCGTTTACACATCATAACTACGTCTCGCACACCAATTACTTTTGTACCGTTCTTAATATAAAGAGACATGCACTTCTGTTGTACTGAACACTGACACATAACCAATGGTTCTAAAAGTGTCTTATTTCCGTAGATAGTCCTCTGTTTGTCCAAATATGCGAGAAATGGGGTTGACAAGATATCATGATTTCGATTGTTTGACAAATCTGCCTATTTATTGCAGTGTATCACTACGCATCTTCATCCAACAGCACCCAACGTTAACCAAACTTGGCAGAACTCATGAAAATGTTCCAATGTTCTCATATCTACAAGGAAATATGACCATTTTAAGTATTTTCAACGAAAATAATGCCCAACCGATTTACACAGCTTTAATATCTTGGGCGCAAGAATCTTGCTACCGTCACCAAGGGGAGGTTATTGGTAAGTGAGACCTGTATAATGTTTCTGGCTTGTATGGGCGTATATTGTATGATCTGCACTCCTATTTTATGGGAAATAGTCTATCAGAAGCTCAGAAACTGACTTTGGTTTTCAAAGTCTTGAGTCTTGAAAGAAGTGATATCCGTGTCCTATGGATATATTTCATGTTATGCCGGTAAAAGTACTATATAATGGTAATGTTTTAATATGAGCATTTGACCCCATCTAGTTAACTGTTGCATTGTCTTTTGAAATTGTAATGTTTTTTTGCGTAAAGATAAAATTGTAAGATTCCGAAAGAGAGCTGCAAAACTTATTTTGGATATTACCATACTTCTTCTATTGAATCATTCATTGAGCTGTAGTGGGTTCACTTCCTGAAAGGGTTGTATTTTTAAAAGCAGAACATGTGTATACTTCAGTAAAAGGCGTTTTCTACACTTTTATACCATTTCACAGAAAAAATTAAACTTTAAAAATCCAAGTTAAGTATATGCTTGAGATCATTTGTGAAGAAAAAATGATAGGCTACCAACATTGTTGTTCTTTTTGAGAAAAAGAAAGGATATACATGTATGTTCATTTTTTTTTACTTCAGGACGAGGAAAATGGGAAAATAGAATTTGATACTTTTTTAAAACAAGTAATTTTGAAGTATTATCTTTTAAAAACGTTTAAAAAACTAGGTTTCCAGGTTAGTTATTATATCGACGCCATACAAAGTGAAAGAGAGGTGTGTGTATTTACAGAAATCATGTTCACCTTCATCATGTCGCATTATCTCACTTTCTACAACAATTTCATACTGGTTGACTGAATTCTAACTGTGCACAACTGTTCGCCATATCAAGTCAATTTGCAGAGTGCAACTGCAAGTCATGTCGGTTTAAAGTGAAGGTCGAACTGAGAGGTACGATGTTAAAACGGCAGTATTCCATTTCCGTTCCTTATATTTTTTGACCATTTGTAGGTGAAATTTTCTAATCATACTGTGTCCATCGTCTGTATGTCGTCTGTAAACTTTTCGATTATGCACTCTAGTACTTGCATTTTTCGTTGGATCTACAACAGTCTTACATAGTAGTTATATGACCATGATATCTTAGAAAAGCTCTTGAACTGGCCAAATGGCCAGAGGTTGTGGGTTCGATCTCCAGCTCGATCCAATACCTCTCATAAAACAACACTCAGTACTGGTTCTACCCAGGAAGCGGACTCGAGAGCGGTTCATATAAGCTCTGAGGTTTCATCGCAATCAAGCTAAAATAAATTAGTATAAACTAAATCGTATGATTAACATCAGAGTGATGCGTTCTTTAACATTCTCTGCACTCTTATACTCCTGTTTTTTTATTTCATCTGCACCAAACTTACACAGTAGTTATTTAACTGACCAAATTGGATGGTTAATGTTACAGTTAAATTGCCTTAGAATAATCGAAAATTGCGTTATTTGACATTATGTGCACTCACGGTGATAATTTGGTGTTCACCAAATGAACACCAGGGTTATACGATTACATGCATAATGACCCGGATAACAAACCTTAAATGTCTAACATATGGTCCTTGCATTACCACAATTATCTTTGACATTGTCTCCTCTATGAATTAAACGAACGTAACCGTCTTGGTAAATAACTTGGCACAACTGTACTAGCCTATACGTCATATTGACTTGATGGCAACTTTAAACTTGGTACACGTGTTTTCCATATTGAGACGATGTGCAGCGCAACTACCAATCATGTCCGTTCAAAGTTAAAATCGTATTGAGAGGTCAAATAAAGCAGTTTTTCATGCCCGTTTAATATCTTTTTAACCACTTCAGGCATTTTGCAATTATTTGGCACAAATGATCTTGATATCAAGACAATATGGATAGCGCAGAACTCACCACCGCCGTTTTAATTAAAAACACAGCTGATGTTGTCCCCCCACCCCCTTTTCCATAAAAACAATCCTGATCCTTTTTATCAATGTTTACAACCCAGCTAGCTCAGTTGGTAACGCGTTTGACTGCCAATCGAAGGGGGTCCTGAATTTGATCTCTTGTCCAACCACAATATATGTGTCTGTTGACCAGGAACTTAGTGCTACGGCCAAAAGTCGTGTCTAGTATTGGATAACCGTTCTGGTATTGGATAACCGTTCTAGTATTGGATAACCGTTCTGGTATTGGATAACCGTTCTGGTATTGGATAACCGTTCTAGTATTGGTTAACCGTTCTAGTATTGGATAACCGTTCTAGTATTGGATAACCGTTCTGGTATTGGATAACCGTTCTGGTATTGGATAACCGTTCTAGTATTGGATAACCGTTCTAGTATTGGATAACCGTTCTAGTGTTGGATAACCATTCTGGTATTGGATAACCATTCTGGTATTGGATAACCATTCTAGTATTGGATAACCGTTCTAGTGTTGGATAACCATTCTGGTATTGGATAACCATTCTGGTATTGGATAACCATTCTAGTATTGGATAACCATTCTTGTATTGGATAACCATTCTGGTATTGGATAACCATTTAAGTATTGGTTAACTGTTCAGTAGATCACGGGAGCGATGATTGCGTGCACTGACCGCCATTATATACTTAACGTAACAGCTAATCCGCCATTTTTGTCAAATATTTTTATCAAAATATTGAGTAGCGTCATCTTTGTACGATATTAGCAGTCACTAAAGTATTGATTCTACATATTCTTAATGCTCTTTCTTATTCAAGTCCTATTGGTAGAGTGTCCGCCTCGCATGCGGAAGGTCGTGAGTTCAATCCCCGGCCGGGTCATATCAAAGACTAAAAATGGTACTAGAAGGTTCCTCGCTTGACGCTCAGAATTTAGAGGAGAGTTCTATGTCTGGTCGGCCCGGTGTCAGTATAATGTGACTAGGTGGGGTATCATACCACGTGTCTGCGGTATGATACTCCAGTGTGACAGCGCTCAGAACACTGTCTCAAGTAGACACCGTCGCGATATGACTGAAACATTGTTGAAAGCGATGCTAAACACCATACAACAACATTATTCAAGTCCAAATTTGAAGGAAATTGCTTTGGTACTTTTTCATAAAATGCATAAAATGTAAGGTACATAAAATGTCAGGTGGTTGGTTAGCTATTCCGCTCAGTATATAACTAACAGACAAGCAGACATACTGTGTTTTAATATTTTCGTTGATGTAACATTATTCTCATTGGTTAGGTCGCATGAGCGATCAAACACTATGCAGAATCACTTTTTAATAGACTCTGGGCGCCAGCATATTGAAACGTCACGATCACGTGTTAAAAACACGGCAATCGCCATATGGAGGTCGCCATTGCTTTTCCAAAGAGTGCATTATGGGAATGACAAACCGCACTTGATTTTTAAACCCAGACATGTTCCGGCTGACCCGGCCACTTTCCGGTTACAACGAAAATGTAAATGGAGTGTGTATGTAATAATTGATTTTGGCGTTTAATTCACCAATTGAAAACATTATGCTTTGATTGATGTCTTGAAACTTATCATTTTTTTAAAAGATATATCGCCGTTTTGACAAACTTCTTTAAAATAACCATGTATTAAATCAATTATTATGATATGCTGAACCCATAACAATGGAAATAATAGCGAAATCAAGCAGCAAGTTAATGGTAACAGTTGTTTATTTTACTCGATGCAACTGGAATATACTTTCTTTAAAGTGAGTTTACGGGTGTGACGTATTTTCATGCAATATCGCAGAACATACCGTTCTGAAAAAGAAAAAAAAGTATTCTTTTAACTGTTACTTAGAATAATAATTATATCACAGTAGCAGATCTAATAGACTATAACCGTAAATACTTTAGAAAAAATATATGTTAAGTTTCAAAACATTTTTTTTAGATATGCAAATAACAATGCATAATGATTGAGATTAGTTATTATTATTTAAATACCAATGTAAACACTAAGCACACCACATTTGCCTTTTCCCTGCAGTCGGAATTTGGCTGTGTCAGCAGGATCCTGATCGGGTTTTGGTATCACACGTATCTTAAGTACCCTGCGCGCGGTTGTTTTTATTTATTTTTTTTATTATTATTAAATATGCCCTTTCACTCAAATACTGCATCGTTACACCATTAAACAAGCCTGTTTCGTACAAAACCAAACTTTAACAGTCATTCGCTCTAATTGCCACGTCGTTTATAAGATCTAACCATTAAATGTTGTTTTTTTTGTTTAATTTTAGGCGGGGTGCAGTCTTGCGGACGAGATCCTGGGCACGGTGAGTGGTCTGGGACAATATGCCGTATTAGCTATCGCTGTCATCACTTCCGGTATCGTGCTCACTGTCTTTATCGGCATAATGCTCTGGAAATTCATGAAAAAAGACACAGCTTGCCAATGCAGATGTAAGACGTCGTCTGAAGACGAGGAAGCGGTATCGCCGCTGCCGTCTGCTACAAGGGTAATCGTCAGAGACGTTACACCGAATACAGAAACGGTGACAACGAGGCACAAGAAGGCCGTTACAATTGCGTCTGCTTCGAATACCAAAAGTCCAAAGTCGACCGTCGATGAGCATGCGGGAAACAAGCGCACCGGAATAATAAAAGTGGAGCCGGTAACAAGTGCTGACGTAGAATGGTGAAAGTCTTAATATCTCTAAGCAGAAGCGCTTGCTTTTCCGTGATTTTAGGTACAAGCGAAACCAGACGAAAATGATATTTCTGTCATTGTTGTTGTTGTTGTTGTTGTCTTTTGAAAGACATGGAAACTGTTAAAGTCAAAGAATTATGTTAGAAATTGAAGATTATATTTCTTTAAAAAGTACCACATGGCATGTGGAAGTTAAAGGACCAAACTTCAATAAACATAGGAAAAAAATCGTGCATTTATCTTAAATCGTGCTATCATTTATTTCATGCCATTTTTGTTAATCTACAGGTGTGTTGTTTCTATCTGTATTGTGTAAAATAGGTAATTAAACACGCGTACAAGAAGTTTATTTGGTCTTTACTGTTTTGTTTTTTTTAAGTTGTACTAACTCGAATCCTAAGTCAAACTCCAGTTTAACAACACAGTTTTAATTCAATGCAAGGTCAAAGGTCCGTGGCCGAGTGGTCTATGGCGCCTTCTCAAGATCACTTGCCTCTCATTACTAAGGTCATATGCTCGAGTCCCGCTTGTACCAAAAACGTTATGTAAGAAAATATGCCGATCACGGTGGTTCTACTCATATTTATTCTGAAGTCTTCCTCCACTAAACTTGATATGACATACATCACCTGAAATGTGTTGAAAATGGCACTAAACCCCATTAAAAAAAGAAATAATTCAAAGCATTATCTATATATAAGTATAAAACATTCATGTTTCAATTCTCCATAAAATATAACCATGGTTATACTCAAAACAGTTTCAGAAAACTGTTTCAAATATTGTGCAGATAGTAGCCATTTTTTTCACGTCTGACGCATTCGCTTTAATTTTAGCTTCTACGTGTATAGCCAAACCTGTGTATGCAGTAAACTCTGTTACGCAGCCATTTTTCTGAAGCAGCTGCATTTGCTATTTCCCATGTCTAAGCCGTCAGATCAAATTAACCTGTATTTAGCAGGTATATGTCTTAAAATGCCACTTTTGCTCATTCCTTTGGCTGACTGTTTAAGACATGTTTGACTGTATATGTTATATTAAATCATAGCCCGAATTTGACGTGTTTTGGTAACCTCAAACAGTGACTTAATTGCTTATATGTTTATATGTCTCTGCCTCAAATAGCTTGTACTAAGTGTGATTAAAGGTCGCCACATCCAACCGATAGCTATTATTAAAGACTTAGAGACATCTACTTGGAACAGACGACACATGTTATTTCCTTTCCAGCGATGTACGGTGGACACGGCAGGCTCTTGTCGCATACGCCTTCTACCATATACACCATAGACTCTTCGTCATCATCGCCGCTATTTAAAAGTTTCTCCGGTCTTCTGTCAAGACAGACGAATTCCGTTATATGCTTGTAACCGGGATACGCCGAAATAAGATAGCCGCTGTACTCCTTCTGCCAACCTTCGAAACATTCATTTCTGCCCGGAACCATGATAGTTGCACCACGTGGTACATGACAAACTGCGCACGGCGCGTCATGATTGTACATGTTTGAGCCGAAAAACGCACTAGCGCCGTCTGCCCCTTTGTGATTCCAAAACTGGTATTCGATCCCATACAGCTTTCCCAGACTTTCTACTGGGATGTCATAGTGGTCCCACAGGGGCTGATCTGTCAGACAAAGGTAGTTGGCACCCCCACCACCTTCTTTATGTGATCCCGCCATAAAACCTGAAATGTGGGAAGTTATTTCCGTGTTACCCAGTATTTATGTTTCATTTCCATTTATTAATAGCATCAATATGGAGCACAAGATCACACTATGTGAACCCTAAACCTTTCTAAATCATTGTTTTACAAATTTAAAGGGATACGGTAATTTTGAAGCGAAAAAAATCACTCGACACTAGTTTTGAAAATCTTACTTAATTTAAACTTATTTATTTTACTTCGATTGTGAAATAAGTTATTACAACTAATCGTGTTGATTATTTCTAAGTATCGATCATTTGATATTTTTCTTCTTAATAAAGGTGTAAGCCCATCAATGATTTATTTTTATTCTTTATTCTAAAGTAAATTAAAAAAAGTTTGAATGCTTGTCTTTCATAGAGAGACCCAAGTGAAAAAAGTGAAATTTTATTGTTGACAATCTCTGCACTACAAAAATATGATGGGAAAAACAGGAGTCGTGTATTTTCTGTTCAGCCTGTACACTGTTGTCAATGTGAAAGTAGACTTCCAAAATCATGTATTCTTATCCAAATTTCCTAGCATCAATTTTGTTCTTCTAGATTCACAATTCAAACATTGATGTTTTCAAAATGTTCAAAATACACCAATAATGTTATTCAAATAAAAAAATGGCATTAAAATAAGGAAATGTCTTATAAATGTTCTCAAATATTTTTTTTTTACTAACCTGGGTTCAAACCCACGACTTCAGCAGTGGGAGGTAATGATATTGATACAAAACATTCGACTACTGGTCCATGGAGAATCCCTCTAAAGCATGTGCATATAATTAAGCCGATATGCCAAGGACAATGAAAGAATTACCGAAATACTTTTCGCCAGGTTTAAGAGGCCCATTAGTAGCACGTGCACACAAATGAGTTTCATTAACTCTTACTTCTTAACTTACCGGTATATGTCAGTGAAGAACTCGTATTAGGGCAGGTTGTTCGGCCCCATCGGACATACGACGACCCTGGTCCTGAAAATAATATAGTATATACATGTAGATACTAGTATAAACAACCCACAGCGGTGGTCAAGTACAAGAGTGCCCGCCTCGCATGCGGAATGTCGTGGGGTCGATCTATAACCGGGTCCTATCAAAGACTTGATCGTCTTGATTCGTCAAAAAACATGGCCGCCAGGGGGCGCGGTAATGATTGTAGAAATTTCATTGCTTGGCGCTTAGCATTTAGAGGATTGTTCTAGGTGTGGTCAGCAGATGTCAATATAATGTGTTTGGTTTGGGTATCATACCATGTGTCTGCGGTCAGTCGGGCCTCAGAATACTCTCCAGTATTGACGATTCCTCAGCACATGACCGACAATCTGTAATGAAAATCTGTTCCCAGAATTCATGTAATTCGTCCAGTATTAAGTTCAGAAATGACAATTAGAGCTTAAATCAGAGTTTAGGCAACGTACTGTTGACTTAAATTGTACACAGTATATATTTCAAATCAGGTCGAAATTACGATCGAACCCAGGACCTTTGAAGTGAGCTCCTGCCCGCTTATTATCTTTTACACGAAGCGGTGGTGTAGTGAATATGATATTGTCCGCTCACACCAGAGGTTGCAGGTCTCTCAATCTCCAGCCCGACCCGGCACCTCATAATTAAACATCAATCAGTGCTGGTTATACCCAGGAAATGATATCGAGAGCGGTTCAAATGAGCTCTGAGCATTTTTCGCAATCGAGCAAAAATAAATAAGTATTTAAACAAATCATGTTTATGCTTCATGAGGACTAGGAACACGCATTAGTTACATTCATTCCTAGACAATGCACCAATTAAAGCAGCTAATTGTAAAATGGTATTTGTGTCAGTGTGACTTTAACACAATGGCGAGCCCACATGATCTAATTGTATGAGGTGGTGTAAACATTTCGGAGCAAAAATGTCCGTTTCAGGTAATTTTTGCAAAATACTTTTTTTTTCAGTATTTCATGAAAAAAATCATGAAACGAAGACGAACGGTGTCTGTATAAAGACTAAACCTCCGGTGCTATCAAGTGGCAATGCAAAACTTATAATTTTGTGAAAAGTGCAACACGTCTTTAAATGTTTGTTAATTCCACCACGCCAGACCACTTTCTTTTTTTCAATTAAACAAATCACGCTGTTGCAATTTTTTTCACAAAAAAATACACGTGTTTTGCATGGGTTCATCTTTATACAAAGACGGCGCTTGTCTTTGTTTCGTATAATTTTATGAAATATAAAGAAAAGTTACCTACAAAAACTGTTACTTAAAGCAGGCAATATTCCTCCGTCTTTACACCAATCCATACCATTAGGTCACGTGGGTTCGCTTCCGTTTTTACACCAATCCATACATATAAGTCACGTGGGTTCGCCACCGTGTTTTAGTATAACGTAATATTTTACCTTGATAATCGGTCTGCATAGCGTCGATGATGTTCTGTTGTTTCGTGATCGTCTCTTGTAATACTTTCTGCTGTTGCTCCAGATCAAACAGTTTCTGCATGACCTTGTAGTCGTGGTCAAACCTGGACAGGCAACGAGGTTCTCCATCTTTCGCCATTACATATGTGTGTAATATAAAATACACTGATATCCAATATATAACGCAAAAGTTGTTAGAAAGACAAACGCTAGCCATGGTGTGTATGTACGTCTTTTTATGTAATGGATAAAAACCGTCCGTGATTTTCAAGATAGTTTCATGTTTGTCTTATCATATATAAGTGCTTACACTTCCTGCTTTCAAGAGTTCACACTTTTAGGTTGGATACCACAGCCGTTAAGGGCGGCACTGTGTTTGGTACACATTTTCCCCACGTCAACTTACTTATATTTGATCGTGAAATAACTGTTACTCTAATTGAGCCTGGAAAATTGGGTACCTTAGTACCACCCCTTGTTCTTTTTTTCAAAATGTAGCTTAAGTTAAGTGCACTCAATCTATTTCTTGCGCCTACGAACGTGTTTATTATTCAAACCCCATACAATTCAGGTCTTCTTAGTCCATTTTGTGTACACACGTTTCTCTAGTGTTGTTTTCAAAATGTAGGCAAAGTTTCGACTTGCTAACCTAACCACTGTTTCCTGGGATCCTGGAAAGTTGACCAGTACTCGAGCAAACCCCATCTCCGCAAGTAAATGATAACTTTCCCGCTTGAATCAGCGGTGAAAGACGAATTATAGTGAAACGCTTTGTCGTATATTGGAGCGAGCGGGACTCAAACCTACGATCTAAGCGGTGATAGATAGTTGATCTTGAGACGGCGCCTTGGACCACTCGGCCACAGAAGACCTTCTCTTAAATAAACTTCACTACAAAAATGGAATCAACCTTCGAATCGGACCTTCCTCTTTATTATTCAATAAATGTTCCATCATTTACTGAGCAGAATGTTATTGGTGATGCATCTTTAAGTATGTTTGTTACCATTGAGCAAATCTTGTATTCAACAACCGGAAGGCGTTCTACAATACTTGCTTTTATTTCTGGGTTCTCAGTATTAAAGTCATTCGAATTTCGAAAGGTTTTGAATTGTGTTATTCAATACCTCCATTGTCTGTAAAGGCAATGACTTGTGTTCCGAGTTTTTTCAAAATTAACTGAAACACATTAACTAAGGATTCGTCTGCTTTTATTTCAGCATGCGAACAACAAGTTTGGAAAACACATCAACAACACAAAGTAAATATTGATGCATGTTATGTTTTTAGATGAGCTACGGTTGCTAAATCTGCTTGTCACTGTCAATTTAGAATACATGTAGATTGTCTTTGAAACTTTCGACGGATAGGTCTATAGGCCGATCGCTTTGCAACCAGTCTTTGATATCTTTCCTAGTTTATCATGTCTTTAGTGTTTTGCAACAACACGTTAAACTTCATGTAACTTTTGTATAAAGGTAAAACACAACAGGATATTTTTAAGTGTTATACAACTTTCTAAGCATACCATCAAACTTTCGGTTTGTATTTCCTCGTCTAGCGATGTCTAGTGTCCTTGATTTTGAATTTAATTTTGGAGTTGTTAAAAGGGACTTCAAAAACAGAGTCACGTCTGAAAACGTGAGTGTTTTTTTTTCACTTTTCGGTTTGAAAACACCCACGATTCCAGACGTGACTGGATAGCATCAGGCTTATCAGAATACAGTGTGGGTGTTTAGTACACGTCAGTATCTTTCTTCTTCTGATTCCTCAAAAACATTTATGAGAGTTTATACAGTTATGTTGGATATTTTAAAATTATTTTATTAATAGGACCATTTGGACATCAATTATTTTTGGACTTCAGATTATTTATATTTTGATTTATATCAGAACTCTTTGACATTGTACCATTTGGAATTCGGATACTGAAGTAAACTCATACGGGATACGACGAACATTACATATGTAGGTTTTAAAATAATGGTCACAAGTCATTTACTTTGAGCAGACAACACAAGTTATCTCTCTTCCGGTGACGTATGGCGAACACTGTAGACTCCTGCCGCAAACGCCCTCTACCATGTACATATACCGCAGATTCGTTGTCGTTGCCACCGCTATTTAAAAGTTTCTCCGGTCTTCTGTCAAGACAGACGAATTCCGTGATATGCTTGAACCTGAGATACGCCGAAATGAGATATCCGCTGTACTCCTTCTGCCAACCTTCGAAACATTCATTTCTGCCGGGAACCATGATAGTTACACCACGTGGTACATGACAAACTGCGCACGGCGCATTGTGGTTGAACATGTTTGAACCGAAAAACACGATGGTGCCGTCTGCCGTTCTATAATTCCAAAACGTGTATGCTGTCCCGTACAACTTTCTAAGACTTTCTATTGAGGAGTCATAGTAGCCCCAGAGGGGCTGATCTGTCAGATAAAGGTAGGTGGCACCACCGCCTCCTTCTTCATGCGATCCCGCCATATAACCTGAAACATGAAAGTATAAAAGTTATTACCATGATGCCATCATTTTTAAATGTGTTATTAATATGCCATCATTATAAGATCGATGTGGTTTTAACGTCAGTCTCCAAATGATTTTAGCCGGGCTTTGTGCCCTGCTTATGCCGTCGTGATCAAGGTTTGCAGTGTTAATCACCGCCAAAATGATCATACGCGTCACGGACTACTTTTCATTCCTCGAATCTCATTTTTACCCATGTATTTCATATTTGCCAGCAGAAATAAATCGAACAATACAAATATGTTGTGAACATTGTATTATGTATTTTTTTTTTAAAAATGTTGCATAAAATATACCGACCGCTACAATAATATCAATCAGATTTCGAAGGCGTATAGTATGAATATATATTAAAACCCGGATAATACCATTTTCAAATACTTTTATTTTACACGTTTAATGAGACAAACAGCAAATTTGATATATTTTCACTCTAGATAAACTATTTTGAAAAATTATATATCTTTATAATGCAAATATGAAATTAAAATACAAATTTCTACTTTGTCATCTACTTTCACATTTGTACAGACGAGCTGCGGGTGGAAAATGCTACGTGAATAGTTGTTGTTCCGGGACTTCCACACAGCAGAGGAAAATCGAAAAATTTTCCTTCAGAATTTAGAAAAAAATGTTTTTCATTCTGTTCAGATTTGCAATATGGTGGCCAGCGCGTATAATATTTTTTTTTATTTGTTGATTGGAAAAAGATACTCTTTTATTTCTATGTGATCACTGAAACAGATCTGAACCAAAGCATTCTTTGGGTGGTTCTCTAATAAATTTTTTGTATTTTTGCTTCTGATCAGATATTCAAAGTGTCAGTCAGGGTGAGTACTGAATTGTGATTGGCCAACATTTATAACAATTTCTCCTTAACCGATCTAGAAAATTTAAACAGTACCTAAGTTTGCATGAAAGTCTCCTAAATGGTCCAGTACTAATTTTGTTCTACTTTAAAAGTAAACCATGGTTTAACTCCATACCTTTTCAAAAATATCATGTACTAAAGATTGTTTTTGTAAAAACTAGTAGTCTACACTTCCTTTTTCTACTAAATTATAAACTTTGAAAATTGCATGTGTGATATTTTAAGTTATTAGAACCGGCTAAGACAAATATTTTATGAACAGTAAACGATATATGACAGTATCCGACATAAAGCACAAAGCTTCAATAATAAACAAACGTTTTATTAATAAAAATCAATAAAGTCCACCTAAACACTCAATAAATGTTTTTACTTCCGTTTCGGAAACAGAAATACAGCTTGAAGCCAGCTTTGGTGCGTTTCTATTAACTATCGGACGAGAACCATGTCGATTCGGTTCCGTTATTGTTTGGAGCACATCATAATAAGTGTAAATGCTGGGAGCAACATCGTGTAGAATGGGTATAAATGGCCGTGCGGCCTCTTAAAATATCAGTCCTTGATTTGCCACAGACAGATTAACATTGTATTTATAAACATAGAAGAAATATAGGGTTTGGATACGATATAACATATAAAGGGTTACCTGGCTGTATATTACTAACGATTCACTCACAATTTGAGCTGCCGTTATAATCATCATTGCAGGCTCCTTTCCATAGTGCAGTTTAATTTTTATCTGGTGAACGCTCCTTGCAGTAGTGACAGCGAGCTCTCATTATTGAGACAGGTGTATGTGTGTATGTACACGCTGGCTTATAACAACGAGCTACTGAGCGCTCGTTTTATGCGTTGAGCTGACGGTCTAGCGAACGCTCGTTGTGCCATTAAGCTACTGTGGTACTGAGCTAGAGAGCGCTCGTTACTGAGTGAGCTGCATTACGGCACTGAGCGCTCATTTATGTCAATGAGCTCTCATTTATGTTAGTGAGCTTTCTTTTATGTTAATAAGCTATTGTGTCCTTGTTTGGGACATTGAGCCACTAAGCAGTCACACTGACGTGTATTATAATTAAACTGTCTGGCCGAACGGACGGTTGTATATAATATATATATGTGTTAATATTTTGATTTATAAGCTGATTCTCAGTCTATAACTGAGGGACCCACGAATCATGTGTAACAATCAATCTAATAGTTATTTTTGTGCAGGTACTCAGTCCAAATTGAAAAATTGTTGCTGCTGTGTGTATATAAATATATTACGCTAACATAGCCCCGTCACGTTACACAAGCATTTAAACCATTGGCACTGAAATATTTATTTTCTTAACAACATTGTGAAATTTGGCTATCGAAATGATGAATGTTTTCTCGTAAGAAGAATGTAGTCTTCAGTCTTGAAACAAAATTGAATTGTTTTTGTCAAGCCTGCTTGCGGTGAGCCCGACATAGTCGTCACAGTGGTGGTTCGGTGTATGTGCGTGCGTGCGTGTCCGAAGATTCGGGCTATAACTTATCCATCAATGTATTTTAAATAATATGGTACAAAAGCTCACAATAATAAGACAATATGCAGCAGGGAAGACAAAAGTCCCTGGCTCAACGGTCAATGTCAAACTTATAGGTTCAATGTCAAAAACAGGTACACAATTTAGTAGCCACTAGACCGCAAGACCCAGGCCCCTAGTTAAAAGATCACTGTCAAAAGGTAAAAGTTAGGAACACAATTCTGTGTCCACTTGACACATTTAAAAATAACATGACATAAATGTTCACCATAGTTGGACGCTCTGCCTTGCGCAAGACTCGGGGTCCGTAGCTTAAAAAATACCATAATTATTTCGTGTTTTATTACAGTAATAATGGTCTTCAAATAGTGTCTGTTTTGCTCTTAAACCATCGAATATGACTAATTTCTTCTTTCTTACTCTTCAGTCGATTCCGTGTACGTAACATGTATCCGCAATTTCAGCAACAGACGTTCAAAAGTTGTACAATAGGTCGACAAGTCAAAAGAATTTTATATGGAGATTCTTATTTGTGAACAACCAGACATAAATGTATAGACCGGACTACAGGACAAGCGCCTATAGCTACAATGGAAACAATAGCAAGGCATCTACCAAACCAATACATTTGATGTCAACCATGACTTATGTGCTATGGATTTACATGCAACACATCTTGTCTGGACGAACAATTTACATACATGAACTGATAGCTTTATATGAGTAGGATCCAGTTAATGATTCATGACTACTCATACGCTATATAAAGGACAGATTTATAAACCCGTTGGATGATGAAAATACAGTGAAATCATATGCATTTACTTCATAATGGGAGATAATTGAAATCACAACAACTGCATTTCTTTCTGTGTGCACATGTGTGCTGAACTGGACCAGTTATATTTCACGCAAAGAAATTCACTGAATCCTAGATATTAATTAACTCAACTTACCAGCATATGCCAGTGAAGAACTCGTATTAGGACAAATTGTCCGGACCCGCCGGACATATGACGACGAATACTAGTGTATTCATTTGTGTATTACATTTAGTGCCTTTACGTCATATTTAATGGTCTGATATTTGTCAGCATCAATGA
This sequence comes from Panopea generosa, assembly GCA_029582155.1. Taxonomy (NCBI): domain Eukaryota; kingdom Metazoa; phylum Mollusca; class Bivalvia; order Adapedonta; family Hiatellidae; genus Panopea; species Panopea generosa. Next base: position 23,854,118 of record CM055909.1, on the reverse strand, counting down.
GTATTTGTAGTAGTAACGTAAACATCAATAGCGCATTTATCAGTAGCAACGTGTAGTTGTATCAATCAATCATTGACGATTTGGAACGGCCGTTTACGGTGGGTTTAATCATATTTTATTGCATTTATAATTGCCACAAGTTCTCACAACATTAGTTACGGCCTTTCCCCTAAAATATTACAAATAATTGAAGAAAAACAAACATGACATGGCATAACACATGATAAAGGGTTAATACAAAATGAAAAGAGACGTACCACAGTGTGTACACAGTTATCCATCAGTTTATACCAATTGAAATAATAGAGGTAACTTTTCCTTAAAAAATCAGTAATATCAATTCCATTTAGTTCTTATAAGGTTATTTTTTTAGAAGACTTGGAAAGGAATAGGAATGCAATAGATGCATTTAGACACTATGCAGACTTGTAACACAACCATAAAAAAGATTAGATTAACCCGGTATGATCTACATTGTTGTAATTAAAGTAACTATTTACATATTCTAGATACATATCAATATTGGTTATGAATGTTTGTCAGTCGTTAAAGAAAGCTTTTCTTTTTCTTTATTTTTTTTTATCTTATTGGATATAACAATGCTTTTTATGACGGATTTCTTAATTATTACTCGGATTCAAATCTTTTTAAAGATTTAATAAACTGTTGTACAGCTTTAAATAGTTTAGTATTATCATCGTATACAAGATTAGAATTGCCATATAAAATTAACCTTAAACCTATTGGGTGGAATGCTCTAATTGAGCGAAAAAAACTCAATTCTTGAAGCTACATATAAGTCACATTTAAAAAAGTAGTGCTCAGCATCTTCAGTCAAATATCAACAAGTACAGACGGGGTTATTTTTTAAACGGTTTAAATACATATCACTATTCAAATTACTGCAGTTGTTTCTGATTCTAGCATGCAGAGTTGATAAGTATCTGTTTCCCTCTGAGTAATAATTTTGAGGGTTTTTTAGATGACATTCCGTTGGGACCACTGTGGCATATTTATTATTTTGAGTAAAGAGGTAAAAAACGAAACTGCGATGGTGAAAAGTCGAAACAACGATTAAACGATTGTGGAAAGTTTCGATTTTTCACCATTGTAGTTTCTACTTTTCACAATCGTAGTTGCGTTGTTTCGGCTTTTCACCATCGTAGTTTCGTTGTTGCGACTTTTCATCATCGAAGTTTCTACTTTTCACCATTGTAGTTTCAACGTTTCACCATCGTAGTTACGTTGTTTGGACTTTTCATCATCGTAGTTTCGTTGTTTCACCATCGTAGTTTCTACTTTCTACCATCGAAATTGTATAGTTTTGTTGTTTCGACTTTTAACCATTTTATCTTCAACTTTTCACCTTCGTAGTTTCGTTGTTTCGACTTTTCACCATTGTAGTTTCAACATTTCACCATCGTAGTTTCGTTGTTTTGACTTTTCACCATCGTAGTTTCGTTGTTTCGATTTTTCACTATCGTAGATTCAACATTTCACCATCATTGTTTCGACTTTTCACCATTGTAGTTTCAACATTTCACCATCGTAGTTTCGTTGTTTGGACTTTTCACCATCGTAGTCTGTTGTTTCGATTTTTCACCATCGTAGTTTCTACTTTCTACCATCGTAATTGTATAGTTTTGTTGTTTCGACTTTTAACCATTTTATCTTCAACTTTTCATTGATTTTGTATTTGGTGTTGTTTCAAATAGTGCGTTTAAAATGCATAAGAGAGATAACTCCCACCATGGGAAATGAATACAGTCTAGCCTATTTACCTCCCTTCAAACATTGTATGCGTCTGGTCTAATACAGAGTCTCACCCTAAACTTATTTACTATAAATCCATATTGTGTATTAAAACAACATAGTTTGTATATATAAATAACATTACTTTCTTTCACTATAATGAGTTAATAAAGACCTTGTTAGATAATGATGTTGATTCTGTTACTCCTATCTTACTCCAAGGCGCACTTAAAGTTACAATTCATTGCGCAGTCGATCAGGACTACATTTTGTAATATCAAACACGTGTTTGAGTCAGGTACGTATGAAATTTTTGTTGTTGTTGTTGTATGTTATTAAGCGTCAGCTGCAACAATGTTCCAGTCATATCGCGTCTAAGCTGCCACACTGGAGGATCATGTCGCAGACACATGGTATGATATCCCATCCAATCCGGCACATTATACTGACACCGGGCCTATCAGACCTAGAACTATCCTCTAAATGCTGAGCGCCTGAGGAAGCTTCTAGTACCATTTTTCAAGTATTTGATAAGACCCGACCGACGATCAAACCCACGACCCTCCCCGTGCGAAGTTGACCCTCTATCCATAGATCACCGCTGCGGTTTTAACCTTTTACTTCATATAAACGCCTTTGAACACCTCTAATAACAGATATATAGATATGTCACTAATGGCCAACAGTGGCAAAACTCGAACTAAACATATTTTCGTAATACAACGTGCTCAATATGGTTATGCAGTCATTTTTTACTGATTTGAAGATCTGAAATAATTTGAAACAATATTTTCGTATTCATACTTTCAAAAAAGACAAATGTAACAGCGTTACTGGATTGACTTTAATGACCCTAATAACATATATGTAGATCTACTATATTTAACAATTTAAACAATAAATGTAACAACTTACGTATTGACAATATAGTGCTCTTCTTAAAAACAGAAGTGTATATAGGAAACTATTTTCTGCTTATAGATCTAATAATAAAAAAAGTGAAATTATTAAATAATCATATTATATTATATCATACTACTGTCAAGAAATTGTATAGAGAAAGAAAGGCAACTGATTGACATTTTGTGAACGCTCGCTTATTCATGCTAAATATCGCAATATCTCGTTTTCAATTATCTTAACTAACATTCATCTCAGGAACACAAATCAAATTTCTTACATTGCAGAATGAAGTTGTCATCAAACCAATACCATTCCCAGAAATCTGTGTTTGAAATTGTTGAAGTACTTTCGATTACAAAATTTGAATACTGCAGCTTAAATAACGACAAATTACCAGAAATTTTCCTTTAAACCTAAATATCTTTAATTCAAGATCATTTTACGTGATCGAATCATGTTTAAACATTTTTAATGAATATTAATTTGCCAAATGAACAATCCGTCGCGTGCTATTTTATCAGTGTACACATTACTGCGATAAAATATCTTTTAATCACTGTGTGATATCGTTGCGCTATTTGCTTCTCCTTTACTCAGAAAAACTTATTTTTGCTAATTAGGCATGACAGCCGGAAATGTAATAGAGTTACTGCCCTTATTTCGGCGCCATTTTTTAATATGAAAAGTCAGCAATTGTAGAAATCTAACTAAAGTTATAACAATAGCGTAAGTAAAGAAACATATATAATCTATTTGTAAGCTTACAATCTTCATATTTACTCATGTCAAATGTTTTGCTCGACTATTCAATAAATTGGTACACATTATTAATAACATACCTGTCAAGTCTCACGGTTTCGCCGTGAGTCTCACGGGTTCTACCTCTGCACAAGGGACACCCACCAAAATTTACATGGCTTTCTTCAAATTACTGTATTTTGCATCTTGCACTTTTCAGTTATGTTCTTACTTGTGCAATTTCCATGCTGTAACAGGTTAATTTATTTTTATTCAAATGACAGTTTCTATCTTCGATGCATCAGTGAACTGTTGTGATGCTCAGCATTAAGCTCGTACAGCCAGTAGAGCCGGGCCCAATTAGCTCAGTCGGTTACCTTTCTGACTATCAATCTAGGGTCTTAGTTTCAATCCCCACCCGGCAACAGTCTCCGTGATGATTGATATATGACATTGTGTCTCATTATCATTCGTCTCTCACCACTGATTCAAGTGGGAAAGTTATCAGTTACTTGCATCAATGGGGTGTGCTGGTGTACTGGTTAATCCCAGGAAACAGTGGTTAGGTTAACTGATCGTCTGTTAGCCCTCTATGGCATAAGAATGACGCTAAATATTAAGTCAATTGACCAGTAGATAAATATCATGTTATTTAATTTATTACTATGTAAATTTCATCCCAGTATCTATAGGAGAGTATTTTTGTTGTTTATAGCTGCTTATGTGATGGCGCGTTGTCTGTCATCTATCATCTGTCGTCTGTTAGCAGCACTTTCTCTGAAACCACTAGGCCAATTAAACTGAAACTTCACATGCATGTTTCTGTTGCATAGGAGACTGTACAGAAGATTTTTTTTTTTCGATCTGATTTTCAAGCCGTTACTAAAAATAGTCCAAAACTTAAAAAATTTTCTTCTCATGAACGGCCCAACAGATTTTCAAAATGGTTATGTAGTAATGATGACCAACTATAGTATTGCTAGATTTGTTCAAATGGTGTCCCTAGGGTTAAATATGATACCGCCCCGAGGGTTCAATTAGGGGACAAATGTCATTATAATATATATATATATATATATATATATATATATTTTATTTTTTTTTAAATGGAAAAAAATTTGCCTACATCTTCACAGAAGCATTGTTTGGTGAAGGAGGTTAAGATTTGTAAAAATTACTAGGTTCCTCTGTCTTTAGGGGTCAGGAGGGGCTCCAAAAGGGTAAAAATTGGGAATTACTAAAACCGTTTTCTTAAGAACAGGTATGTCAGATTTGTTCATATTTGGCATAAATTATCCCTATGTGTAGGGGTTTGATTGCAGATAAGAATTAAGGGGCTAAAATGTAAAGGGGCCCTGTAAGGGGACTTAGAATTTTGCATAGGGATACTATAGGAAAACAGAAAATTCTCTTCTTCTTTCATCTTTTCTGAAACCACTAGGCCAATTAAACTGAAACTTCACATGCATGTTTCTGTTCCATAGGAGACTATACAGAAGATCTATTTTTTCGATCTGAAATTCAAGATGGCCGTCGTTACTAAAAATAGTCCAGAACTTAAAAATTCTTCTTCTCATGAATGGCCCAACAGATTTTCAAAATGTTTATGTAGTAATGATGACCAACTATAGTATTGTTAGATTTGTTCAAATGTTGTCCCTAGGGTTAAAAATGACCCTGCCCCGAGGGTTCAATTAGGGGACACATGTCATAATAATATTTTATTTATTTATTTTTTTTTTTAAATCAGTGCTCCAAGAATAGGATAGCCTGATGCCCGGGGCTTGTCAAATCTGGATCCGGGCATGTGCCTTTTTCAAAGTTACTTGCCCGTCGGGCTTGTGTTAAAAAATCGGACAAGCTAGTTTTCACAATACACAGGTCTGCAAATATCTCTATTCGAAACGACACAGGTCAAACTGTTGTTTAAAGACCGTAACTAATCAGTATAAACAATTGACCCCTGCGCTGTTTATCATACCACATGCCCGATAATGTGACTTTGGTAAACCTCTCATGCATATTCGTTTATCTATTTTAATTCCTCTAATGTGATTGGTGGATAGCTTTGAATATAAAGTAATCTATTTTTAATAACCGCTCTGATTGGTCGGATATCTACGCCCAAGGTAAACACGTTTCTTACCACCTAACCAAGCAAAGACTAAAAAAAAAAAAAGACGATGTCGTAATTCGCGGGTGTTTCTCAAATTCTCCATTATGAAGAGTATAAAATTACCTCCCTTTGTCAAATGGTAATCTGGTAATGTTTTTGCAGATAATTTGCGATCGATCGCGTTATGTAAAATGTCAGCGTTAGGTTCTGGTAATTTTATAAATATTTCGTAGATTTACAATAATTGGATCTGTATGTATATAAATTTTTCTTCTGTGAAAACGTGAGAGTTGATATTGAAATTGAGTTTACGGTAAAGAAAAAATGTGGGTGGGGTATTATAGTAATAAACATTGCTTTTTGGTTGTGTAGTTTCAGCGTATATTTTTTTTGCATGATTTAAATATAGTATTCAAAACAACAATTAAGATGAATTATGTGGGTTTTTTTAATATTTAAAATATAGTTGACTAGTTGCACTAGATATTTGAAGGCTATCATAGACTGCATTCATTTATCATATTGCCAAGTTCTCTTGGATAGATTGAATAGCTTTGTAGGCTTGGCATTGCCATTATTGTATGTTATGACAGCAATAATTAGAAAACAAGAGAAAGATATTTAAAACAATGTTTTAAATATACTCCTGCTCCCACACTGCCACTGAATCGACAGAACAGAAATGATAGTCAATAAAGAACAATTGATTGATTGATTGATTAATTGAATATTTAGCATCTTTTTTATGCTAATAAAGAACAAAGATTAAATACAACATACTGACAGAGACATAGTCAGTTCTCCTGAAATTCTCTCACTTCTCCTCGTCTTATTCAAACTCTAAAACTTGTGATTTAGACATGCATAATGTTATGGGGAGCTTACCTTTCATAAAATGAATACATTTAAGTCTATGTTTACATATTTCATATTATACCGCAAGGTGAATTGGTAATAAAAATCTGGGCATGTGAACCGTTGATCAGGGCAAGTTATTTTTCAGTCAGGGCAAGTAGATTTTTTCAATCTACTTGCCCTGGGCTAGTCCCAAATTTTTTTTTTCTTGGAGCACTGTTAATGGAAATGATTTTTCCTATATCTTCACAGAAGCATAGTTTATTGAAGGAGGTTCAGATTTGTAAAAATGACTGGGTTCCTATGTCTTAAGGGGTCAGGAGGGGCCCCAAAAGGGTAAAAATTGGGAATTACTAAAATCGTTTTCTTAAGAACAAGTATGTCAGTTTTGTTCATATTTGGTATAAATTATCCCTTTGTGTAGGGGTTTGACTGCAGATAAGAATTAAGGGGCTAAATTTTATAGGGGCCCTGTAAGGGGACTTAGAATTTTACATAGGGATACTATTGGAAAACAGAAAATTCTCTTTTTCTTTCATCTTTTCTGAAACCACTAGGCCAATTAAACTGAAACTTCACATACATGTTTCTGTTGCATAGGAGACTATACAGAAGATTTCTTTTTTTTTATCTGAAATTCAAGATGGCCGTCGTTACTAAAACTAGTCCAAAACTTAAAAAATCTTCTTTTCATGAACGGCCCAACAGATTTTCAAAATGTTTATGTAATAATGATGACCAACTATAGTTTTGATAGATTTGTTCAAAAGGTGTCCCTAGGGTTAAAGATGACCCTGCCCTGATATTTCTATTGCATAGGAGAATTTCAAAAAGTGCTATGGCCACTATGAGTCAGTAGAGCATCCTCAGGCCCTCTTGGGCCTCTTGTTTAATGGGGTTTAATGCCATTTTCAACACATTTTAGGTTATATATGGCATATCCAGTTTTCATTGGTGGAGGAAGACCTGGGACTGAATCTGAGTAGAACCACAATCCCTCCGCAAGTAACTTGCAAACTTTCTCACATAAAGCTCTTAGAGTGAGTGGGACTAGAACCTGCAATTTTAGGAGAGTTGTTGAATTTCTCTGCTATAGACTAAAAATCTGGATGTACTAATGAAGGACAGCCTGGGCTGCGTTTAGTTTGGTTAAATGTTTAATATGTTTGAAAACGTAAGAAACACAAGTCGACTGAACGACGGGTAGGTATAAAAAGCAGACAACTAACGTACTGTGGATTAACGGACTAGAAAGGCATATAAAACGAACCAGGAATTTTGTGGAGCATATGTTTTATATGATATTCTAATGTTGGGAATAACTGTATGACATAATGTTGTTTTAGTTACAGAAACGTGTTATCAATATAACATGAAAGTATTTTTTATTGACAGAATATAACGTATGATATTTTAATTGTAATAAGCATATAGATCTAGAACTAATATGTTAGAATTTCAGGATTTGTTGATGGAAAGTTGCTTTTGTTATAACAGTATAGAGAAAAAGATAAAATAAAACAGCTGTAATAATTCAATTCATGATTTTATTCTGAGAAATAAAGCCATATTGTTTTAACAAAAATAATAAACAGTACTAATTACTCTCCCCAGAATATGTGTGCGCTTGGCAATGATGGCGCCTCGGCGATGTTGGGAAAGAACACCGGTGTCGCTGCCAAATTAAAGACTGACATACCATGTGTCATATCCTACCACAGTGTTGCCCATCACCTAGCACTTGGCAGTAATGTTGGGAAAGAACACTGGTGTTGCTGCAAAATTGAGGACTGACATACCATGTCTAATAACCAACCACTGTGTTGCCCATAGTCTAGCACTTGGCAGTAATAGCGCCTCAGCGATGTTAGGAAAGAACAATGATGTTGCTGCCAAATTGAGGACTGACAAACCATGTCTCATATCCAGCCACTGTGTTGCCCATCGACTAGCACTTGCAGTGTGTCAGTAGACAAAGAATGTCCATGATGATCAACTCTTCATGATTTACAAGAACAGTCCTCTGAGGACGGTAGCCTTTCATGCAATTCAGGTATTAACAAATAAAACTTTTCTGATATAAATATTGATTGTAATAAACAGTTAAAACTCAACTATTATTGATACAATGATTTTTAGATCGTCTTTACGAAAAAAAAAAGAGCTATTGTCATGACCCTGGCGTCGTCAGTGTCAGCTAGTTAAAGTTTTATGTTTAGCTCAGCTTTTTCTTTGTTTCTGAACAAACAACTCGCGTTATGGTGACTAAACTTCATAAACACATTCATATCATGTTATACTAACAATGTAGCTAACTTACCTAAATTTACATACTTTGGGCTCTAAAACCTTTGGTTAAAGTTTTTTGTTTAGCTCGGGTTTGGTTAAAGTTTTATGTTTATTCAGCATTTTATCTGTTTCTGAACAAACTACTCATGTTTTTGTGACTAACTTTCATAAACACATTTATATCATGTTGCAGAAACATTGTTTATAGCTAACTTACATAAATTTCTATACTTTGGGCTTTAAAACCTTAGGTTAAAGTTTTTTGTTTAGCTTGGGCTTGGATTTTTTAAAAAAATTTTTTTAAATCAATTTTATTTTTCAATTATACTATTAATTCTGTAAGCTGATCTCCATCAACTAAAAAAAGTTTACATCACTGACCTTTACCTATTTAATGGACCTTCCTGCCCGAGCCCAGCCAAAACCCCCACCCTGTTGCCCATTTTTTTTCTCTTTTTTTTTTTAGATATGCTTTGTATTAAATCAAATACTCTGCCCCATTTCGACTTTGCAACTGACCCAAAGACCCCCACCCCTACCCCTCCCCCACACGCCCCTTCCCCGCCCAATTTTTTTAATTTTTTTTTTTAATTTTGTATTGTATTCAATCAAATACTCTGCCCCATTTTAACTTTGTTATCTACCCAAAGACCCTCACCCCTATCCCCCCACCCATCCCTATCCCCTCCCATTTTTTTTTTTTTTAAATTTTTGTATTGTATTTAATCAAACACTCCGTCCGATTTCAACTTTGTTACTGACCCCAAGGACACGCCACCCCCCATTTTTTTTTTTTTAAATTCTGTTTTGTTTTAAATTTAATACTATTCTGCCCCTTTGTTACCCCAAGACCTACCACCCCCTCCTATAATAGGCTATTGTTTTCTTAAGATTTTGTTCTGTATTGAAGTAGATACACTATCCCTTTTCAACTTTATTACCAACACCAAGACACACTCTTCCTCCAACTTTTTATTTTATTTTATTAAACTTAACAGTCCTGTTTATTAAACTTTGGCACATACACCCCTACATCCACACACAGATTTTTAAATTAAATTTTATATTTCAGCTTAAGTACTGGCTAGCTAGCCTTAGCCAGACATAGACTATTGTATATTCTGCCCTAATAGTCCTACTTGCACATACATATATCTACTATTTTGCTAATGTACAAAGATGGTTTCATTCATACAGATATATCTGTTTTTCCTGATGGTACATTATAATATACTGTTCTGTGATTGACAAGGCTAGAACAGTCGAGTTCGACATCTCTATTTTTTTTGGTGATTTTTTTTATTTTATTTTATTTTTTCAGTAATAGCATTGGTTTTTTAAACTAATCACCAGCAACTTTAAAATGTTTACTTAGCTGACTTTGACCTACTTAATAGATTTGGTAAAAAGACGAGCGTCTGCACCTGGTTGGGGTGCTCTTGTTTTATTTAATTCACTGTTTACTACAATCACATACTCACGTAGTACAGTAAATTGCATTTATTAAAATTTTTGCAGGAGGTATTAAGGTAGCTGGCGGTGTTCCAACCTAATTTTTTGAAATCTCGTGTAAATTATCAACAATGTGTACTTAAAAACTATGAAGTGTCAGCTTTTGTTTTAGCTTTGTTTTTTTATAATATAGTACTGCAGTTTCTTGAACACTAACAGTGCCCTGTAGCGATAGTTATTTTTCAGACGATTTTTGCTGTTTTTCCCATATAAAATGGTCAATATTTATTGAAAATTGTTTTTTTTAATAACATTTTTAAATTTGTACTTATTTTATTTCCTGTGATAAGAGTTTAACTTTTATCTTTTATACATATAAAAATGCATGTATTAAGTAGTTGTGTACTTTGTATTGTTCATACATTGGTTCAATTAATAACTTGTAGGGGTGGGGGGGGGGGGGGGGGGGGGGGGGAGAGGGAATGAATAAAGATAAAAATTGATAAAAAGAGACGACGGTCAGTGAAAAAAAATTAGAATACAACACTATTTGCGCATCTAATTTAAAACACTGTATCCAGGCAACCCCAAGTGCCAGATTACCTTAATAAAGATATGCATTTCTAGATATCTGCAAATCTCTGGGTTGATATGAATTCCTAGACCTTTTTGAAAATATGTATTTCGTTAGGCTGTTTCGTTTTGCTAATAATGTGGAGAGTCATTTTAAAAAGGAGATTTTGTTGTGACAGTGGACATGTAATATTTGAAAAATAAGCTGGTTTTCGCCGAGCATATTTAGGATGATAAATAGAGAAAATGGCTTGTTGTTTCTGGTACTGCACAGGTACACAAAGGACTATCTGTTATAGATTATTTAAAAGAGATGACCTGATTAAGTGAACTGCCCTCTTGTCGAGACTATGTGTAAGATTTGAGTTTTTCTTTTGCTGAAGTAGAAATATGGTGAAGATTTGGCTCCAAATGTTCATTTGTTTTTTGAAACTTTGTAACTCCCTAACATTTCATTCCAGTTGTGGGTAACAGAGTAAAAAGGGAATCTCTGTGGATACTTTCAGTTTCTTTTTTTTTTCTTACGCTTTTGCATCACTCTATAATTATCATCATTATTTCAGTTGTTTATCTGTCAAATTTCTACATAGAAAACAGATTTGATTTAAGCTTGTCAATAAATATAGACTAAAGTCACTTTGATTAAAAAAGTGATTTGTTTTCTTCATGTTTTTCAGGATAAAAAATAATTGGCAGGTGTACAAATCCGCATATTCTGGAGTTGCATATTCAGTGTTCAGATATCCAGTAATGCATTCACAATTCTTGGATATGAAGAATGCCACTGTAATTACTGATATGGGTAAGTAGATGTAAAGAAAAACATCCTTATCACCATTATTTGTTTTATTATACATTGATACATATTTGCTTTATTATACATTGATACATATTTGTTTTATTATACATTGATACATATTTGCTTTATTATACATTGATACATATTTGTTTTATTATACATTGATACATATTTGTTGCGGAGCGCATGTTCCAGTGGTAGAGCACCAAACCAATGATCGGAGGGTCAGGGTTTGATCCTCTGCCATGGCTATGAGTGATGTCATTGACCAAGACACTTTTACGCATATGCTTAGGGGAATATATTGGGGCTCTGTAATGTGTTTTTTACTTTTACAAAGGAATATTATAGAAAAAATTGATCATTTTCATTTTCACATCCATGTGTACAAAAAAACTTCTTTTTAAAATCTAAAGCATTTCTGCTCATAAAAAATCCCAAAGAGTGGGTGATTGAAGTTCTGACAAATCAAGGGGCTGAGTTTTATAAAGGTTCTGTACAAGGACTATATTTGTTTTACAGATGAATGGTATGGGAATTTAAAGTATTTCCTTTTCATTGCAATTAAGTTTTTGATCAGTATATGTGGGGTTGGGGTATTTATCCATAAGTTGTTAAGAGGACCCCAAAAGAGGGTAAATATTGTGAAATTTCAAAAAGTGTTTGGCCACTATGAGTCAGTAGAGCGTCCTCATGCTCTCTTGGGCCTCTTGTTTCATTTTTCACCAAAATAAGATGATGTTTCTGCTAATGTGACTACTCAGCAATGGTCTATAAGAAATCCAAAGATTGAGCAGCAAAATAATTGATATAAGATGAAAGGCAAAAAGGAATGTTTGAACAGCTTAAAACACAAAATACCCTAGCAATTTAAGAGAATTTGCAATTACCTCTGTTACGCAGCCACCTCTTTTTTTTTTTTTTTTTAATGTGGTTTGACGCCATTTTCAACACATTTCAGGTTATATTATTATTATATGGCATGTCTAGTTTTACTGGTGGAGGAAGACCTCGGACTGAGTCAGACTGAGTAGAACCACCGTCCTTACGCAGGTAACTGGAAACTCACTTGTGTTAAGAAGCCAAACATGTTAGTTTTATAATTACAGTCAAACTTGGTCTGTATTCAACAACCACATGCTCTAAAGTACCTCCCCACTGTATGCTGCAGCTTAACACAGGTTTGGCTGTATGTATATCATATGCACAATACCCATCACTATTATGAAAAACTCATGAATACTCATTTACTCTGATTTTTATGAGTAATTACTCATCAGCTTAAAAAATTATCTGGGGCTCTGCATATTTGTTTTTTTTATACATTTAAACATATTCTTTTCCTTCCAACCAGTATTGTTTGTATACAAAACAATATTAACTCCATATTGTAGTTTTTATCTCACCTGTGCAGAAGACTGACAGGTGAGTTTTTGTGATCGTCCTGTGTCCGTTATTAAATGTCCTCCGTCCGTACTTTTTCTTAGAAACCACTCAACATACTTTCTCCAAATGTAATACATGAAGCTCTCTCAAGTTTGTCGGGGTCCATCTCATAAAATATTAGCTGTACTGGCCACAGAACAGAGGTGCTTATGCGATGGTGTGTTGTAAGTTGTCTGTCATCTGTTGTGCTCTGTTAACAGCACTTTCTCTGAAACCACTAGGCCAGTTATACTCAAACATCACATGGATGTTTTTCATGTATGTGAGACTATAATGCAACATTACTTTTTTGTTTCTAAATTACAAGATTGCCGCTGTACTGAAAATGGTAAAAATGAACCCAATGTATTTGAATTAAATGTCATACAGGACTGTCCATTCATCAAGCCTACTAAACTTTAGATACTGAAGTTAGATAACTTTTCATGAATAAAATACAAATTATTGCCTGGTTAAAGCTTTGCGTGAAAGTACTATTAAGTTCCTATCTCAGTAACCATTGCATTTATTGGATCGAAACTTCGCACATGACTGTCCATTCATCAAACCTACTAAAATAACAAAGTTAGATAACTGTTGCATCAATATAATAAAAATCATTGCTCTCATTTGACTTAGTCTGGTTAAAGTGTTGCATGCAAGAACAATCAAGTTTATATCACAACAAACACTCCATGTATTTGATTGAAACTCAACAGCCTTTGCATTTATTGGATTGTATTGCTGTTATAAGGCCTACTCAATTTATTAAGTTAGATAACTCTTGTTTGTTTGCTTGGATTTGTCATCAGTCTCAATCAAATTTGTACTTCTGTGACAAATATTTGAATACCGGCAGTCGAGCACACTGTCCCCTTAACAGCACTTGTTTATTTTTTAAAGTGTTATTAGTAAAGGGAACCTAATTGTTGTGTGTATTTACTTGTGAAACATTTATCAACCACAATATTTTTAATAGAACTCTTCAAAATTTACAACTGCAGCGCTTGGGAATTTTCAGAAAGAGAATATTTACTAATTATATACAAATCTATTAATGTTGTAACCAGGTGATCTTAATACAAAATATTACTCATTTCAAATATAACTAATTTCAAACTTATATACAAATCTATTAATGTTGTAACCAGGTCATCTAAATATTACAAATTTCAATGCTATATACAAATCTATTAATGTTGAAACCAGGTCATCTAAATATTACAAATTTCAATGCTATATATGCTCTGATAATGTTTCTGTACATTTCTTCATGCTAAGTTATACACTCTGATAATGTTTCTGTACATTCTTTCCTGCCAAGTCGTACACTCTGATAGTGTTTCTGTACATTTCTTCATGCTAAGTTATACACTCTGATAGTGTTTCTGTACATTTCTTCATGCTAAGTTATACACTAATAATGTTTCTGTACATTTCTTCATGCTAAGTTATACACTCTAATAATGTTTCTGTACATTTCTATATGCTAAGTTATACATTCTGATAATGTTTCTGTACATTCCTTCATGCTAAGTTGTACACTCTTATAGTGTTTCTGTACATTCCTTCATGCTAAGTCATACACTTTAATAGTGTTATTACTTACTGGTAGACCACTTGTAACAATTAATGCAGAATTATGTCTGTCCACACAGATTGATGATACACATTCAAATGTATCTGTCCAGACTGGTGTTACCTGAAGCTTCTGTGTACCTGTCTCATCTAGTTGTATGATAACTCCTGAGACCGAGTTACTCACCAACACACTACCCTGCTCATCCACACATACTCCGTTTGCACAATCTAGATCCTTGTCTTTGAATGCTGACAGTAGTTGACCATCAGTGGTCAGTGTCACCAGGCCTTTGTCTGCATCTGCCACATAGATCTTACTGCCATCATTACTGACAGCAATATGCTGGGTTGAAGAGAACATCTCCACACCATTGTTGTCCTTGTAGAGGGTACGCAGGCACGTGCCTGATGTGTCATTGATGTATACTTTATTGTCACAACCAGAGACATATAGGTGACCGTTGTTGTAGGCCAGACCGTCACATATGTAGTTCATCTGTATGATGCGTGTTACAGCCATCTTGGTCGTCTCCACAGACAGGAAGTGTATGGTCCGGTTGTCATAACCAGATACAGCAGCTTCCTGTGGACCCACACAGCAGACTGCTCTTGATCTTGCTGGCAGTTTACAGTGACTGGTCACCTGGTATGAGGAGTTGAGTTGTTTCAGTTTACTGTTGTTACAGTCTACCAACAGTATGGAACCATCTGGCATCTGGCAGCATCCTTTTATATAACAGTCACCATTGTCTCCTTTCATTTTGACTAGATATTTTTTCACTTTTTGTAGTTCGTATGGTTGTGTCTGTCTCTTCGCAGGGATGGCTGGACTTGTTGTCTCCATTTCAAGTTTACCCAGACTCTGTATATTGGTCAGAAATTTCTCCAACTCAGAATTGATGTTAAACTTGAAGCTGGTAGTTGTAGCAGACACAGTTTGTATCATCTGGTCACCTTCCTGTATCTGCTGCTGACATTTCTTTATTTGGATAAATAGCTGACACTCATCATCATGACTTGTAGTCTGCAGGTTCTGTTTTACTTGTTTAAGCTTGGCTAAATAGTCTTCACAGGTTTTAATGTCTGTGTGGATACTGCTGTTTGTAACTCTGTGATGTTTGTTCATTTCATTTGTGGCATTTTTCTCCAGAGTGTCAAATATTTCATTGGCTCGTTTTCGTAAATCTGTAATGCAGTCCAACACATCACTCCTAGACTTTTCCAGGGTAGCTTTACTCTGTTGTCTGGTGGTTTTCAGCTTTTCCATTTCCGATTTGACTCTGTCTAGATTCTGATTCACCTTTTGTATTTCTGATTTTTGGTTGATCCCCTTTGCCACCTCGGGTATATAGACCATTCCTTTACACAGTCTAAAATAAAGATTATATTTCAGTTATAATAACTCTGTTTTAAATCTATTTAACTAAATGTGTACTCTAATTTTATTACATTCCCATTGGTAAAGTAAAATCATTTTTAAAGGACATAGAGTGGGTTTGAGTCAGTTGGGATGGCAGCATATTGCCTGGACACTTGTTAATTTTGCATATTTTTTTTTTAGATTTTGTTTTCTATTAAATCAAATACTGTGCCCAATTTCAACTTTGTTACCGACCCCAAGACCCTCACCCCCTAGCAACCCCTATCCCTGCCCATTTTTATGCCCCCCCTCCCCCCCCAATAATTTTTGGGGTGGCATATAGTAATAGCAGTGTCCGTCCGTCCTTCCGTCCAGTATTTGGTTACCGGCCTGTACCTTTGTCATGCATAGATGGATTTTGTAGTACAAATGATCAACATAACATGACCACGTGTCGCGGGTAAGACCCACACCCATACCTCAAAGGTCAAGGTCACAATTTGAGTTTGTTTGAATACATTTTGAGTCTGTGTGAGATTTCATGTCCGGCCTGTAACTTTGTCATGCATAGATGGATTTTTATGATACTTGCTACAAATGATCAACATAACATGACGATGTGTCGGGAGTAAGACCAACACCCGTAACTCAAAGGTCAAGGTCACTATTTGAGTTTGTTTGACAACGCTTTGAGTTTGTGTGAGATTTCGTGTCCCGCCTGAAACTTTGTCATGCATAGATAGATTTTATAAATACTTGCTACAAATATTTCAAGGTCACAATTTGAGTTTGTTTAACAATACTTTGAGTCTGTGAGATTTTGTGTCCAGCCTGTAACTTTGTCATGCATAGATGTATTTTAATGCTACTTTCTACAATTTATCAACATAACATGACGACATGTCGCGAGTAAAACCCATACCCGTACCTAAAAGGTCAAGGTCACAATTTGAGTTTGACAACACTTTGAGTCTGTGTGAGATTTCGTGTCCGGCCTGCAACATTGTCATGCATAGATGGATTTTATAAATACTTGTTATAAATGATCAACATAACATGACGACATGTTGCACTTAATACCCAAACTCCCACTTCAAAGGTCAAGGTCACAATTTAACTTTGTTGACAACACTTTCAGTCATTTTGACGTTTCTTGTCCGGTCTGTCATCTATGGATAAATTTTAAAACACTTGGCTCAGTTGATCAACATGACATAATTAAGTGTCGCATGTAAGACCCAGAACTTTTCCTCAAAGATCAAGCTCACACTTTCAATTTGTTTGATATTGTGTGTCTGGTCTGTGACTTTGCCTTTAACTTGGCTCAATTTATCAAGATGACATGACGACGTGTCATAAGTAAGACCTAGACCCATACCGCAAAGGTCAAGGTCACACTTTTAGTATGTATGACAACACTTTGAATCTGTTTGAGATTTCAAGTACATCCTTTAACTTTATCATACATGGATGGATTTCAAAAACACTTGGCTCAATTTATCAACAATTGATCTGTAACTTTGTCTTACATTTAGGGATTTTGAAATAGCTTGACACAAGTGATCAGCATGTCATGATGATGTTTCAGCAGCATTTAACTGTTGAAATACCCAGATCATTACATCAGATGTCAAGGTCAAGGTTACACAAAGGTCAAGGTCATGCTTTAATGTAAAAAACATGAAATTGCATGTCTAGTCTGAAACATCAGTCCATTCCTCTTTATATTCATGGATACATCGCTACCTATTATAACATAATTATATTGTTATTTTTCAACGACCATTTGGGCGGCATGCGACACTTACCAGTGACATTTCTTGTTTGTTTTTTTTTAAATTTTGTTTTGTTTTCAATTAAATACTTTGCTACCATTGTAACTTTGTTACTGACTCCAAGGACTACCCCCACCATGACCCCTCGCCCATTTCTTTTTCTTTTTTCTTTTAAATTTTGTTTTGTTTTAAATTTAGAACTATTCTATATACCCCTTTGTTACCAACCCCATGACCCACCACCCTCTCCAATTGTTTCTTTTAAAATTTTGTTCTGTATTGAATAAGATACACTGTCCCATTTCAACCCCAAGACACCCTCCCCCTCCAACTTTTTTTTATTGTATTAAAACTGCACAGCCCTGTTTATTAAACTTTGGCACAACTACACCACCACATCCACACCCAGAATTAAATGAAATACATTTTGGCTTAAGTACTGGATAGCTAGCCTTAGCCAGACATAGACATAGTGTATATTCTGCCCTAATAGTCCTACTTGCACATACATGTATCTACTATTTTGCTAATATGAAAGATGGTTTCATTCATACAGATATATTTGTTTTTCTGCTGGTGCAATTATTATATACTGTTCTGTGACAAGGTTAAAATAGTCTATATACTCTGTTCTTTGACATCTCTATTTTTTTGTGATTTTTTTAAAGCAATTTTATTTTTTCAGTAATAGTTTTGATTTTGTAAACTAGTCACCATCAGTTTAAAAAGTTTACTTCACTGACTTTGACCTAAGTAATAGATTTGGAAAAAAAGATGAGCGATTGCAACCGCTTGCGGTACTCTTGTTATCAGTTATTTTAGGAATTATTTAACCATCTTGAGGTCTGGAGTATTGTTTAGTCATTACAGCTGAGCCTGATATTTTTAAAAGGCTTTTAATATCCATAAGGGTCAGCAGGGAGCCAAAAAGGGATACAATGGTGATTAGTCTTGTTTATTACCTCCATTTATATATTTTTTTATTGTTTCTGTTCAATAAGTTAATTATAGTATTGAAGTAAATATTAAAACACAAAAAGTAGTGGACAAAATTTCCAACAGTTTACCCTTTACTTCATATAGACGCCTTTGGACACCTCTTATATTGAAAGCATTAATTCATCACATATCAGCAACGTGTGAATTATGTTTATATTAACTGACAGAGCGGAAAACAGTGCAGGAAGTGTTCAGATTGCTTGTTACGAGCAATCTTAACTTTTCTTGCACTATTTTCAAAGGTCTTCTGTGATTGGTGCGGGAAAACGCGTATCTATGGAGTAAAGGGTTAAATTAAGACCCCCCCACCCCCCTCATTTCAAAAGTTACTGTCTACCTAAACATAACATTTGACTTTTCTGATACTGCTGTAGTAACCATCTTATCCTGCTTGTCTAAATGGCTGTGTTCAAAGCACTGGGATAAGACTTGTTCATATATGATACTGCTGCCTGAGTGTGTTTTTTTCAGATACTAGTGTGTAAGAAGTGTGCTTGAAATTGGGATTAAATGACTATTGGAGTACAGTAGGTTGACTTTCAATTTACACGGAAATGCCATGAGAAGACAGATAATTTTCATTTGTTTAATCTATAACTAGAATAAGTTCTTCATAGGAGCTTAGTCTATACAAAATTTGAAAGGAAGAGAAGCAAGGTGACTGGCTTAGGCCCATCTTGGACCTCTTGGTTTTGTTTGTTTATAGCATGCTGGAGGGTCTGGGGGTGGGGTAATTTCAATTTTTGCAGTGCTCCAAGAAAAAAAAAATTGGGACTACTTGCCCTGACTGAAAAATAACTTGCCCTGATCAACGGTTCACATGCCCAGATTTTTATTACCAATACACCTTGCGGTATAATATGAAATATGTAAACATAGACTTAAATGTATTCATTTTATGTAGGGTAAGCTCCCCATAACATTATGCATGTCTAAATCACAAGTTTTAGAGTTTGAATAAGACCGGGAGAAGTTAGAGAATTTCGGGAGAACTGACTATGTCTCTATCAGTATGTTGTATTTAATCTTTGTTCTTTATTAGCATAAAAAAGATGCTAAATATTCAATCAATCAATTGTTCTTTACTAACTATCATTTCTCTTCTGTCCATTCAGTGGCAGTGTGGGAGCAGGAGTATATTTAAAACATTATTTTAAATATCTTTCTCTTGTTTTCTTATTATTGGTGTCACAACATACAATAATGGCAATGCCAAGCCTACAAAGCTATTCAATCTATCCAAGAGAACTTGGCAATATGATAAATGAATGCAGTCTATGATAGCCTTCAAATATCTAGAAAGTGCAACTAGTCAACTATATTTCAAATATTAAAAAAAACAACACATAATTAGTCTTAATTGTTGTTTTCAATACTATATTTAAATCATGCCAAAAAAATATACGCTGAAACTACACAACCAAAAAGCAATGTTTATTACTATAATACCCCACCCACATTTTTCTTTACCGTAAACTCAATTTCAATATCAACTCTCACGTTTTCACAGAAGAAAATTTATATACATACAGTTCCAATTATTGTAAATCTACGAAATATTTCTAAAATTACCAGAACTTAACGCTGACATTTTACATAACGCGATCGATCGCAAATTATCTGCAAAAACATTACCAGATTTTTGAAATCGTTACCATTTTGGCGAAGGGAGGTAATTTTATACTCTTCATAATGGAGAATTTGAGAAACACCCGCGAATTAAGTCATCGTCTTTTTTTTTAGTCTTTGCTCGGGTAGGTGGTAAGAAAGGCGTAGATATTTGACCAGTCAGAGCGGTTATTAAAAATAGATTAATTTATATTCAAAGCTATCCACCAATCACATTAGAGGAATTAAAATAGATAAATGAATATGCATGAGAGGTTTACCAAAGTCGCATTATCGGGCATGTGGTATGATAAACACCGCAGGGGTCAATTGTTGATACTGATTAGTTACGTTCTTTAAACAACAGTTTGACCTGTGTCGTTTCAAACAGAGATATTTGCTGACCTGTGTATTGTGAAAACTAGCTTGTCCGATTTTTTAAGACAAGCCCGCTGGGCAAGTAACTTTGAAAAAGGCACATGCCTGGATCCAGATTTGACAAACCCCGGGCATCGGACTATCCTATTCTTGGAGCACTGTTTTGAATTCCATGAATATTTATTTTCATTTCATATTTTTAGCTCGCTGGGACAAAGTCCAAGGAGAGCTATTGTCATGACCCCGGCGTCGTTGGCGTCACCGTCGTCTGTAGACAGCCAGGTTAAACTTTTGCGTACAAGTTTCAGATATCTATGTAACCACTCATTGGATATGAATGAAACTTTGCATGTGTGTTGACCATCATGAATGGAACACACAGAGATAAGAACCATAATTCTGGATTGCATTTTGGCAGAGTTATGGCCCTTTTTGGACTTAGACACCCAGGGGCGAGCTTTGTTGGTCTTCTGACAACTCTTGTTAAATTTTCAACTCGGGCGGTGATCCCGCTTAAAATTGCAACAGTTTAGTGATCAATGTGTTAAAAGAGTCAGTCACATGAGTACTAACGTAGTAAAACGGTTTGATCATAGAACAAGTGTTTACCACCCCAATTTAAATATTGATTGGTGGCTGAACTGCGCCGATAAGGCCATCATAATTAAATTGTTAGATTATCATCCCTGCCCGCCCCCATAATTTCATGCCGCCCCGACCCTTTTTTTTCATAAAGATAAAATAAAACTTCATCCCGTCCTCCCCGTTTTTAAGAAAAATTTGGATGATGACCTAGCAATTAATTTATAATGGCCTAATTTGATGATGATACTTTAATTTATCGTCGCCGCCAGTTTCCCATATGGGCGATGTCTCCAAATAGTAATAGTTACTTTAGATTTTTGGAGGATAGTGCAGAAATACAAAAGACCTTTTTGTAAGCACCCCAGGTTCTTTAACATGCCTGGTGTTAAGCATTGATACATGGGAGCTCTCATCTGAAAGACTGATTAGTATTTGTAGTTGGAGGAGCGGGGAATCAAACTTGCGAACCCAGGGCATTAACCAATGGACCACTAATCCGCTCAACACAGATAACGATATCAATCCCCCCTGATGAAGGTGTAAGTGGCATGCACAATTAATTCCATGCAACATATAGATATGCCCACAACATGAATTCATACACTTGTATACATAAATCTGTCTATAGACAGGTTATGTATATCTGACACGCCTGACTCTGTCCATAAACAGGTTGTGTGTATCTGACAGTCGTTACTCTGTCCATAAACAGGTTATGTATATCTGACACTCTTGACTGTTCTATCTGATAAGCGTGACTCTGTCCCTAAACAGGTTATGTTTATCTGATACTCGTGACTGTGTCCGTAAACAGGTCATGTATATCTGACACTTGTGACTCTGTCCATAAACAGGTTATGCTTATCTGACACTCGTGACTCTGTCCGTAAACAGGTTATGTTTATCTGACACTCATGACTCTGTCCATAAACAGGTTATGTTTATCTGACACTCGTGACTCTGTCCATAAACAGGTTATGTGTATCTGACACTCGTGACTCTTGTCCATAAACAGGTTATGTATATCTGACACTAGTGACTCTGTCCATAAACAGGTTATGTATATCTGACACTCGTGACTCTTGTCCATAAACAGGTTATGTATATCTGACACTCTTGACTCTGTCCATAAACAGGTTATGTATATCTGACACTCGTGACTCTGTCCGTAAACAGGTTATGTGTATCTGTCACTCGTGACTCTGTCCGTAAACAGGTTATCTGTATCTGACACTCATGACTCTGTCCATAAACAAGTTATGTGTATCTTACACTCGCGACTCTGTCCGTAAACAGGTTATCTGTATCTGACACTCATGACTCTGTCCATAAACAGGTTATGTATATCTGACACTCATGACTCTGTCCATAAACAGGTTATGTATATCTGAAATGCGTGACTGTCCGTAAACAGGTTATGTATATCTGACACTCGTGACTCTGTCCATAAACAGGTTATGTATATCTGACACTCATGACTCTGTCCATAAACAGGTTATGTATATCTGAAATGCGTGACTGTCCGTAAACAGGTTATGTATATCTGACACTCGTGACTCTGTCCATAAACAGGTTATGTATATCTGACACTCGTGACTCTGTCCATAAACAGGTTATGTATATCTGACACTCATGACTCACATGCATGATTACTTAAATACTTACATTTCTAAAACAACACCGTACACAAATACAATCACCGTAGTGATACATAGAGACCTTGATTATATTAGGTTATTTTTAAAATGGATAAAAAGCATCTCATTATTATAAATATATAAAATTCAAATGGTTTGGTATATCAAATTCTCCTAAACGTGACAAAATTGATGTTTCAGTAGGAATTGCAACTTGAAACCAAAACCCGATTCTAAAAATAGACAGCATTTAAATGCTGCTTGATGACCTTCACGTCGTTTGGACTCCTTTCTAAGATGAAACAATTTTTATTTCCTGTATGACAGATGAAATTAAAATCAAAATGAAAACACATGACTTATTTAATACGTCACAAAATAAAGTAAAACGGGAGCTGTAGTGTTTAGTGTTTCCCCTAAAGTGGCATGGTGGGGCGGGCCCTGCCCACCCTTTTTCTATGCTGCCCTGCCCTTTTCTTATACCGCCATGCTTAAATAATAACCGCCCCGCAGTGCCCTTTTCGAATAAACAATGATATACAGTGCTGTGAAGAATAAACGGTACATCCCCGCTGTGTTTCTTTATCGGCTAATCAGACCGTAGACACTACACGTGTCGTTAGGTAATTTGCACTCGACAAACACATGCTTCCTGCTTTTAGTGCATTATCATATTATTCTTTCATAGAACGCGGAACCATTAGAATGGTTCTTATTTCAAGCTATACAATTAGAACAAACTAGGAAGCCAGCGGTACACACACACACGCACCATGTGCGATTGTTTTGATAAGCAATTGAAGGTGTTGACAATGTTTTTCACAAGATTTTAAAAGGTGTCGGCATTACCTTTCAATTGATTCATTAACTTCACAATCACGTGAAGTCTATGTAGTATGTATGCAATCAATCAGAACGAAACACTTAATAAAGTGTGTCATGACCGTTTCTCGGATCAAGACAACTAGAAATAGATCGCAGTGTATAGTAAGGGCTTTATGCAAGTAAGCAAAACAATGAAATCGTAAAGGGTTTTCTCAGCATCTTATTTCAACAAAGCTAGGATAAAATCCCCACTTAAAATGGTTTATTTTCAACATAAATTGAAGAAAAAATACAAAAAAACACCCGGGTGTTGCCTACCGTATGTAAACAAATTTGAGAAACCCGGTCTAAAAGTCGGCGCTTCAAAAGTTGGATCCTAAAAAATCAGTCCATGGGTTATAGCACTCCTGTTTATTATCAATGTTTAAGACTTAACTATTAATGTTTCCTTTTATAAAATTTATATTTAATTGGAAATACACTGACACCTAATGAAAATTACAGAATCAAACATTAAAAATGCATTTTTCTCAGTTGTATTAACTTGTAAATATGACAAGTTGTCCATTTATAAACACTCCTTTACTATATTTTTATGGCAATATTATTCTAATATAGGATAGAAACATATATTTGAATTGCACATTAATGGATAGTTGGATACTCCAAGTTTCTCAGCATCTTATTTCAACAAATAAAATTCCCACTTAATACAATTTTAACATAAATTAAAGCATTGTGTAAATCTTATATTCATCTTATAAGGGTACTTGAACTATCAAATACATTTGAATTAATTACTTTATAATTGATAAATAATAAGGCTACTACAATAGTATCTTGTATTATTAATAATGCTACTACAAAATCATCAAGGAACTATAGTATATCCATTTATAGTTCCTTGATATCATGTTTTATTAATACATGATATTGTAGTAGCCTTATTTAAGATGATTCATACATTTACCAAAACATACATGTATCATACTTGTTATTAGTGCTGAAAATGGTGCTCAACACAACACGCAATAAAGTAATGACCTTTTTTTTCTATTATTTTGTACGCGCCTAAAAAATGACCTTTTTCAATTGGTAACCTGCCCTTTTTTAATCCTGGGGGAAACACAACAATGTTATGGATGGAGTGTAGGTCGCTCACGCCAGAAGTTGTGGGTTTGATCCCCAGTTCGAAACGATGCCTGTCATAAAACAACACTGAGTACTGGCCCTACCAAGGAAGCAGACTCGAGAGCGGTTCATATAAGCTCTGAACTTTCTTCACAATCAAGCTTAAATAAATTTTAAAGTTAAAACTAAATATGTTGCAATTTTAAGTGGGAAATCTATTTTAGTTTAACCAAAGTCTGTAGCCCAAGTTAGGAAACCCCCTTTGAGGTTTTTGATTATTTTATTTTGGCATGTTAAAATAAATGTCCTTTTGCCAATATGGTGTCATTGAGTATATAGAGGCATGATATATTGAATATAACGATGGGTTATTCAGAAGTTTGTGAACAAAATTAATAAAATCTTTATCTATGCAAGTTCATTACTATATTTTGCACAACCTCAGTATTGGTGTATTTGTCATCGATGTACATTTACTTGGACAGTGCTCCAGATAAGCTGCATATTTGCGTATTTCACTCAAATAAATTCATGGAAAACCCAAATAAAATGTCAATGAGCACGAAAATCTCAGCTTGCGAAGGAAAAACAGAATCAGAACAACAAGCCCATGCATGAAAGATTCTTAAAATCTCATTCCGGTAAATGAAAAATAAATATCCTTTTCTGGTATGCAAGAAATTGTTATCTTTACCTGTGCTCCATAGCAACACAAACGAGGCAACAAAGGACGTCATGATTAGGACAGAACATCTCCAGGACCTTCCCGCTATGTTGCTTACATGGCTCTGTTATAACAGACTTCTTCTGTTGGCCCCATTTCTTCACTTTTTTCCGTCCCAGAACTTTGTGATTTTTCAAAGCAGGCAAAGCTTTATGAAAGTCGAGACATCCATCACAATAAAAATCTCCACACTCTGTACAATAATGTTTTGCTTCAACAGTTTTGTTATTTCTTGTTTCACAAGGTGAACAAATATAATCAAACATTTCCTCAGAGCCTCCTTGCACTGATCTGGAGAAGTTACCACCTGTAGCCATTTTGTTTTCGTTAACTGATCTCAATTAAATAATAGTAAAATCACCTTTAAGATTTTTGTCACCAGAAGAATACAGTTTATTCCCATATAATTATAATCCTTTAACCAGACTATTTATTGTCTTCACAACGGAGACACTGAATGAATAAAACTTCAAGTATCAGTCCACACAACTTTTATCTAAGTATTGATTATAAGTTTTATTTCAAGGTGACCTGAATTTCTGCATTCACATCTAGCTTACACAAACCAGGAAGAATATCCTTTTTTCAATTCTACGAAAATGGTCTAAAAATAGATCCACATTATTGGAGTGTTATCAATACTGGTAATGGTAATATAACTTTCAGTAACTATTAAGATTAACCTATGTTTGCCAAAACAACATTTTTGCTTTTAATGTGGTTTAAAGCCATTTTTGACACATGACAGGTGGAAGGCCTGAGAATGAATCTGAGTAAATCTTACCTAAGTAGCTGGCCAACTTTCTCACATAAAGGTTTTGGACTAAGCTGGGTTTGAATGCATGACTTCAGTGCTGAGGGATATTGGATGGCGTTGCCTTGGACTACTCAGCCACAGAGTACACTCAAAACATCCAAAGTGGGCAGGTATACAAAAACTGAACATGTCGTGTTTAAACTTAATACAGCAGTATGTTAAATTTATGATCTGTTTCTGTCTGTCCTCGGTAGCCATGTGCGCTATCTTAAATTTCTCACTGCTTAGGTTGTGGGTTCAAGCTCAGCTGGTCCAAAAACTTGATGTAAGAATGTTTCTAGTTCCTGGCGTCTTCCATTCACAATAAAACTGCATAGTTCCCTTGCATAGAAAAACATGTAGTGTGTTGAAAATGGCATTAAACACCATTAAAAAAAACCCTGCCAATTGTCTGTCTGCCTGCCTGCCTGCCTGCCTGTCTGCCCTGCCCTGCCCTGCCTGTCTGCCATGCCCTGCACTGGCCTGTCCTGCCTGCCTGCCTACACTACCCTACATAGGCCTGTCCTGCCTTACCCTGTTTATGTTTAAATTATTACAGAAACGTGTATAATCAGTTAGTATAATATACAAAATCACTTGATTTGAAGGTGTGGGCATCGAGTTTATTACAAAGACTAAAACCATGATATAAGATAATTACAATATATTGTGTATATTTATGTTATTGCAAATACTGCGAATGATTTATTGATTGTCACATAAATGTTTACAGAGACTCAATCAATTGTTTAGTTTAAACTTATTTAGATTTATTAACCAGGTTTTTCTAAGTTGAAAACCTGTTTATAAGATTGGCGAAGTCTGCAGGCGGATGGGCGACGTCAACTTTTTTGTTTCCGTTCAATAACTAGAGCATTTTTTCATCAAATCTGAAATAAACTTACACAAAGTGTGAACCTCTATAAAATGTAAGCTAAGTTCGATAACCAGCCAATACGGACCATTATCGTCAGAGTTATGGCCCTTTAATTAGTCAAAAATGCTAAAATCGCCCGTTTCCGCTCAATAACTAGAGTGTTCTTTATCAGAACTGAAACAAACTTACACAAAGTGTGAATCTCTTTAAAATCTAGGCCAAGTTTAATAACCAGTCAATTCAGACTATTATCTTTAGAGTTATGGCCCTTTAATTAGTCAAAAATGCTAAAATCACCCGTTTCCGCTCAGTAACTTGATTATTCTTTATCAGAACTGAAGTAAACTTACATAAAGTGTGCATCTCTATAAAATCTAGGCCAAGGTCGATAACCAGCCAATACGGACCATTATCTTTAGAGTTATGGCCCTTTAATTAGTCAAAAATGCTAAAATCGCCCGTTTCCGCTCAATAACTAGAGTGTTCTTTATCAGAACTGAAGCAAACTTACACAAAGTGTGAATTTCTATAAAATCTAGTTCAATAACCAACCAATTCATACTATTATCTTTAGAGTTATGGTCCTTTAATTAGTCAAAAATGCTAAAATTTACCGTTTTCGCACAATAACTGAAGTATTCTTTATCTGAACTGAAGCCAACTTACACAAAGTGTGTATCTCTATAAAATCTGAGCCAAGTTTGATAACCAGCCAATTCTGACCATTATTTTCAGAGTAATTGCCCTTTAATTAGTCAAAAATGCTAAAATTGATTGTTTCCGCAACCAAACTTATACAATTTTTCTAACGGTAAAGTTAAGATAATCTTTTTCTTTTGTTATTTTGATGAAGATACTAAAAAAGCTTGGATTGATGTATTGGTATATATTAAAATGTAACTCCATTAACATGCACATTTTTATCTTGAAAATGGTTTGTGGTGCCCTCGCTCAGTTGATAGCCATAAGGCAAAAAATATTATAAAAAATACAAATGATTTATTGGAAGGCGAGCAAAGCTCTGACTTCCTTAGCTGTCGTGCAGCCCCAGCAATCTGTTATACAAACTATGTATGGGAGGAACCGCCATATTCATCCGACCGATAAAGTAGTTCACAACTTTCAACACGCATTTACCGTAGCAGAGGACGTATTATACAACAAAAGTTTCAAAGTTTTTTTTTTGTTGTTTTTTTCTTAACAAAAGTTCAAAAATACGATACGGGAAGCATACAGTTTGCATGGAAATGCGGAAGAATACACTTATCTCGTTGTGCTCTAAAAAAACATGGCAATTTTCATTGATAAAGAAAATGTTTTACGCATTTACTACTATGTATAGTGATGTTATCTGGTGAGGTGGGGGGGATATAATCTCTTACACCATTCGACATGTAATCATTAATGGGGTGAAATATTGACATGTTTTCGATATATTAACTTGTAGTTTGAGTAAATAGTGATTGTGATTGTTTATTCACTACAGATTGTCCTCTTTTAATTTTGATAGTAAAATAACGAAATTAGGTTCGGGGCTACATTTGTTGTTTATAGAAAAACGTGCCAATCTGTCATCTAATGCAAGCAGTGTATTGATGAACATATTTAACGGTTAATTAGGTCATCCGACTGTTATGTTTGTTGTGTTTCTGTGTTGTATTTTTTAGATTGATTAAATCTAGGTCACGCAACACCGTTTATAATGCTATTTATTGATTATTTATATTGTTGATTGAAAGCTATATATATGAGAATCGAACATAACTCAAGTCAGTATACGCGTAAATTTGTAAGTAAGTCATGTTTGTTTTGGTCTAGACAAAGAGTTATGGATATGTGTTGTATATTCTCGGACAATCAGGAACATTTTGTGCTGAATGCGTTTCGTTATCCGTAAATCATAACTATTGAACTGGAGATATTAAAATTGACTGGAGTTATACATCACTACTCAATTCTTTCGATTTTGGAGAAACATCAGAATATTGAGGTTTGCTTGTGAAGCTTTCATATTAGTTGTTCATGTTGATAACTTTTATGTGGAGATGTGGAAAGGAATCCTGCACCACCAAGTTACCAGTTTACAAAATGTCCTGAAATGGATATTTTCACCAGGGTTACAAATATTCAGCCAATTTTCACATGGAAGACGGTGTGTACCACGGTGTTTGCATTTTTTCAAATGCATTATTAAAACCGTTTCATTATCTACTGTTGGAAAGTATTGATATGGACTCTGTATTGTATGCAGGAGATTATTTATACAGATACACAAAAGAAATATTAAACACACCACATTCTTTCTAAATTCCAATGAATTGCCTTTTAACATATCAGAAATCTAACTACGTTTTCCAATTTTCCAAACCTACATTTTCAAATTAACACAAGCAGCGAGCCTTCCCTCAGGCCCTTCAGGCCTTTGATTAGAGAAATGTACAGGTCCGTTTAAAATTTTTAGCTGAATTTCTCATAATGTTTGATGCATTTTGTAATATATTTGTAGAATCAAACATCGTGTTTAAGAAATTGTTGCCATCAGTTGAGCATGTGTGACTTATCTCCTATCAGTGGGCACTGGAAACAATACCACCACTGAAGCCTCAATGCAAATGTGAAAATGTTTGCATGTTTGTTTCAGAGTATAATCACATTACATTTTTCATAATGTGAATTACGGAAGTAGTATTTCAGTCAATAGAGTTCTGATGTACAGTCAAACCTGTGCTAAAGACCACCTCTGAATAAAAGCCTCACCTATAATACCTGCTTATAAGGGCCACTATTTCCTATTCTGGTTTAACCATAAATAGTGTAAATATACAGAATAGCTCAAATGTTTGAAAAACATGGTTTTCGGGGAATTTCCACGTCTCTTTGTTTTAATTGTGAAATAAGTAAATACAGCCTTTATCAATCATGCTTGATGTCTTCCTTGGTAGAACTAGAACTAAGCATGTGTGGAAAAAGTATGCTGTTTAAGGACACCACACATAGCCTGGGGGGGGGGGGGGGACCATGTGCTCCACATCAATAAATTATTTGGTTTGGAATCAGTTTGTGTGCAGTGATAGGAAGATCATTGGTTTGATCCTCCACCAAGGCTGTTTGTGGTGTCCTTGAGATAGTACTTGGACTTGTGGTAGAGTACCACACTCCGGATGGGAGGGTCATGGGTTTGATCCTCCACCATGGCTGTATGTGATGTCCCTGAGGTAGTGCTTGGTCTTGTGGTAGAGCATCAGATCCAGGATTGGAGGGCCATGGGTTTGATCCTCCACCACTGCTGTATGTGGTGTCCTTGAGGTAGTGCTTGGTCTTGTGGTAGAGCATCACATCCAGGATTGGAGGGTCATGGGTTTGATCCTCCACCAAGGCTGTGTGTGGTGTCCTTGAGGTAGTGCTTGGTCTTGTGGTAGAGCATCAGATCCAGGATTGGAGGGTCATGGGTTTGATCCTCCACCACTGCTGTGTGTGGTGTCCTTGAGGTAGTGCTTGGTCTTGTGGTAGAGCATCAGATCCAGGATTGGAGGGTCATGGGTTTGATCCTCCACCACAGCTGTGTGTGGTGTCCTTGAGGTAGTGCTTGGTCTTGTGGTAGAGCATCAGATCCAGGATTGGAGGGTCATGGGTTTGATCCTCCACCACTGCTGTGTGTGGTGTCCTTGAGGTAGTGCTTGGTCTTGTGGTAGAGCATCAGATCCAGGATTGGAGGGTCATGGGTTTGATCCTCCACCAAGGCTGTGTGTGGTGTCCTTGAGGTAGTGCTTGGTCTTGTGGTAGAGCATCAGATCCAGGATTGGAGGGTCATGGGTTTGATCCTCCAACACTGCTGTGTGTGGTGTCCTTGAGGTAGTGCTTGGTCTTGTGGTAGAGCATCAGATCCAGGATTGGAGGGTCATGGGTTTGATCCTCCACCACAGCTGTGTGTGGTGTCCTTGAGGTAGTGCTTGGTCTTGTGGTAGAGCATCAGATCCAGGATTGGAGGGTCATGGGTTTGATCCTCCACCAAGGCTGTGTGTGGTGTCCTTGAGGTAGTGCTTGGTCTTGTGGTAGAGCATCAGATCCAGGATTGGAGGGTCATGGGTTTGATCCTCCACCACAGCTGTGTGTGGTGTCCTTGAGGTAGTGCTTGGTCTTGTTGAGAGCATCAGATCCAGGATTGGAGGGTCATGGGTTTGATCCTCTACCAAGGCTGTGTGTGGTGTCCTTGAGGTAGTGCTTGGTCTTGTGGTAGAGCATCAGATCCAGGATTGGAGGGCCATGGGTTTGATCCTCCACCACGGCTGTTGGTGGTGTCCTTGAGGTAGTGCTTGGTCTTGTGGTAGAGCATCAGATCCAGGATTGGAGTGTCATAGGTTTGATCCTCCGCCAAGGCTGTGTGTGGTGTCCTTGAGGTAGTGCTTGGTCTTGTGGTAGAGCATCAGATCCAGGATTGGAGGGTCATGGGTTTGATCCTCCACCAAGGCTGTGTGTGGTATCCTTGAGGTAGTGCTTGGTCTTGTGGTAGAGCATCAGATCCAGGATTGGAGGGTCATGGGTTTGATCCTCCACCAAGGCTGTGTGTTGTGTCCTTGAGGTAGTGCTTGGTCTTGTGGTAGAGCATCAGATCCAGGATTGGAGTGTCACGGGTTTGATCCTCCACCAAGGCTGTGTTTAGTGTCCTTGAGGTAGTGCTTGGTCTTGTGGTAGAGCATCAGATCCAGGATTGGAGGGTCATGGGTTTGATCCTCCACCAAGGCTGTGTGTAGTGTCCTTGAGGTAGTGCTTGGTCTTGTGGTAGAGCATCAGATCCAGGATTGGAGGGTCATGGGTTTAATCCTCCACCTCGGCTGTGTGTGGTGTCCTTGCGGTAGTGCTTGGTCTTGTGGTAGAGCATCAGATCCAGGATTGAAGGGTCATGGGTTTGATCCTCCTCCAAGGCTGTGTGTGGTGTCCTTGAAGTAGTGCTTGGTCTTGTGGTAGAGCATCAGATCCAGGATTGGAGGGTCATGGGTTTGATCCTCCACCAAGGCTGTGTGTGGTGTCCTTGAGGTAGTGCTTGGTCTTGTGGTAGAGCATCAGATCCAGGATTGGAGTGTCATGGGTTTGATCCTCCACCAAGGCTGTGTGTGGTGTCCTTGCGGTAGTGCTTGGTCTTGTGGTAGAGCATCAGATCCAGGATTGGAGGGTCATGGGTTTGATCCTCCACCAAAGCTGTGTGTGGTGTCCTTGAGGTAGTGCTTGGTCTTGTGGTAGAGCATCAGATCCAGGATTGGAGTGTCATGGGTTTGATCCTCCACCATAGCTGTGTGTGGTGTCCTTGAGGTAGTACTTGGTCTTGTGGTAGAGCATCAGATCCAGGATTGGAGGGTCATGGGTTTGATCCTCCACCACGGCTGTGTGTGGTGTCCTTGAGGTAGTGCTTGGTCTTGTGGTAGAGCATCAGATCCAGGATTGGAGGGTCATGGGTTTGATCCTCCTCCAAGGCTGTGTGTGGTGTCCTTGACGTAGTGCTTGGTCTTGTGGTAGAGCATCAGATCCAGGATTGGAGGGTCATGGGTTTGATCCTCCACCAAGGCTGTGTGTGGTGTCCTTGAGGTAGTGCTTGGTCTTGTGGTAGAGCATCAGATCCAGGATTGGAGGGTCATGGGTTTGAACCTCCACCACTACTGTGTGTGGTGTCCTTGAGGTAGTGCTTGGTCTTGTGGTAGAGTACCACACTCAGGATGGGAGGGTCATGGGTTTGATCCTCCACCACTGCTGTGTGTGATGTCCCTGAGGTAGTGCTTGGTCTTGTGGTAGAGCATCAGATCCAGGATTGGAGGGTCATGGGTTTGATCCTCTGCCAAGGCTGTGTGTGGTGTCCTTGAGGTAGTGCTTGGTCTTGTGGTAGAGCATCAGATCCAGGATTGGAGGGCCATGGGTTTGATCCTCCACCACTGCTGTATGTGGTGTCCTTGAGGTAGTGCTTGGTCTTGTGGTAGAGCATCACATCCAGGATTGGAGGGTCATGGGTTTGATCTTCCACCAAGGCTGTGTGTGGTGTCCTTGAGGTAGTGCTTGGTCTTGTGGTAGAGCATCAGATCCAGGATTGGAGGGTCATGAGTTTGATCCTCCACCACTGCTGTGTGTGGTGTCCTTGAGGTAGTGCTTGGTCTTGTGGTAGAGCATCAGATCCAGGATTGGAGGGCCATGTGTTTGATCCTCCACCACTGCTGTGTGTGGTGTCCTTGATGTAGTGCTTGGTCTTGTGGTAGAGCATCAGATCCAGGATTGGAGGGCCATGGGTTTGATCCTCCACCAAGGCTGTGTGTGGTGTCCTTGAGGTAGTGCTTGGTCTTGTGGTAGAGCATCAGATCCAGGATTGGAGGGTCATGAGTTTGATCCTCCACCACTGCTGTGTGTGGTGTCCTTGAGGTAGTGCTTGGTCTTGTGGTAGAGCATCAGATCCAGGATTGGAGGGTCATGGGTTTGATCCTCCGCCAAGGCTGTGTGGTGTCCTTGAGGTAGTGCTTGGTCTTGTGGTAGAGCATCAGATCCAGGATTGGAGGGCCATTGGTTTGATCTTCCACCAAGGCTGTGTGTGGTGTCCTTGAGGTAGTGCTTGGTCTTGTGGTAGAGCATCAGATCCAGGATTGGAGGGTCATGGGTTTGATCCTCCACCACTGATGTGTGTGGTGTCTTTGAGGTAGTGCTTGGTCTTGTGGTAGAGCATCAGATCCAGGATTGGAGGGTCATGGGTTTGAACCTCCACCACTGCTGTGTGTGGTGTCCTTGAGGTAGTACATGGTCTTGTGGTAGAGCATCAGATCCAGGATTGGAGGGTCATGGGTTTGATCCTCCTCCAAGGCTGTGTGTGGTGTCCTTGAGATAGTGCTTGGTCTTGTGGTAGAGCATCAGATCCAGGATTGGAGGGTCATGGGTTTGATCCTCCACCACGGCTGTGTGTGGTGTCCTTGAGGTAGTGCTTGGTCTTGTGGTAGAGCATCAGATCCAGGATTGGAGGGTCATGGGTTTGATCCTCCTCCAAGGCTGTGTGTGGTGTCCTTGAGGTACAGACCCTAAACCGCTCAAGTACCCCAATTGCACGCAAACGGAGTGCACTCAGAGCGTAAGCGGAGCGCGAGCGTAGCGCAGACGGAGCGCGAACGGAGCGAAGATTGAGCGCTGACGGAGCGGACATGGACCGTAAGCAAACGCTGGATTTTGAATAATAAACGCACTCCTGAACGCATGAAATAGATCGAGTGCACTCAGACACGCTGAATGCACTCAGATACGCTGAGTGCACTCAGTAGCGCTGTATACGCTAGACACAGTAAGATAACTGATAACAGAACTATTCGTGCGCTACTGAGTGCACTCGTTCATTCGGATATACTCTTTTTTATTATTTGATCGTGAAGTCGATACTTAAAATCGAGATAAAAAATAAATTTTCTTTCACATAAATATAAACCATTTAGTTAATATAAATGTTTTACTGTAAAAGGCATGATAAAACTTATTTTGGTCAACAATTTATCAATTATTACATAAATATCAATATTTAGCTGATCAATACAATAATGTTTAAAATACCTATTATACAATAGACGACACATCAATGGTTATCTACGGTTTCAAGGCTAATTTAGTTGCATGTTTAAGCATGATTTGGTTTGCGCAACAAAAATATAAATAATTATATATTGTGTAAATAACAATTCGAATAGATGTAATTTGCCGTTTTATTTCGATATAAATTAGTTATAGAACATACAAAACATGTACTTTATTTCGATTTAAGCGTATACTGCTCCAAATACAAAAATATCAAAGCATGCGTGAATCAAACAAAACATAGATATGCGTAAAATTATATGATTATGATTCTATTTGTTTGGGTATTTCGGCAAAATAAAAATTACCAATTTTCAATTTAATTTGGACTTTAGTTTTATATTTTCCCCAAACATAGTTACACTGAGTTTGTGCTTAGTTGTAAACAAATCTACGTAAACTGTTATATTGCAATTAAAGTGGAAACATTATACTCGTGCACATCTCATTAAAATAATAAAATAAATTAATTGTATTCTAAAATATAAAGTGGGTCAGTAGTACAGCGGATAGGGTGCTGCTTCAGATGGCAGAGGTCGCGAGTTTGACCCAGGCTTTACCCGACCTCTCGAAACACAATTCAGTACCAGATCTAATAAGGGAATGCACTGGAGGACGATATGCATAAGCTCCGAGCTTACTTGACAATCAAGCTAAATTAAATTAATGTAAAATAAATGTATGTATGCCAAATTAACACGACAGACCGAAATAACATATTAGACATAGGAAATAAAAACTAGCAAACGTAAATTT
This sequence comes from Panopea generosa, assembly GCA_029582155.1. NCBI lineage: Eukaryota > Metazoa > Mollusca > Bivalvia > Adapedonta > Hiatellidae > Panopea > Panopea generosa. Next base: position 23,818,600 of record CM055909.1, on the reverse strand, counting down.
CTAGGTGACCTTTTTGAGGTTGTGATTTTATATTGACTAAAGAACAGCTTTTGATCATGAGGAAGGTTTAAATAAACATAAACGAACATGTATTCACTGGCTATAAAATAGTAAATATATTGTTTTCCCGCTTTCCTACAAAATCGATACGCCTGGTCACGTGCACGTAAGCACGTAACAATTAAGCCACTATAAAAGTTGTGAAAGGGGCAACAAGTAAGAAATGACAACAATAATAATAATAATAATAATAAAGAAGAAAAAATACTCAGATAATAATAATATGATAATATAATAATATAATAATAAAGTAATATAGCAAAAATAACAATAATATTAGTAATAATAGTAATAAATAATAATAAAATATATAATATATATTAATAATAATGATGGTAATAATAAAATTATAAAAAATCTGCATATTTTAGTATTGATTTTGACTGTATATTTCTTATCCAATCACATGCCGCGGGTTAAATAAAGATTCATTCATCTGGCACAAATTATAATCAAAATGAAAATTACACACCGGCAGGGTTCTTTGTGATCAATGGACCGATAAATCACCAATTAACTATTTATTGACACACATGTGGTTCTCACCATGGGTATCTGTTTTTATGATTGCCATGCAACTCTGCCTTCATTATAGTAATTAAATTGTTATATTAATTGTGAACGACTGACCAGATGAACATACGCACGTATCCAATATAAAAACTGTAAACAAATCAATAAGTCAATATGTATATTATAATAATAGCTCCAATGATAATAATATTTCAAAAAAATAAAACAAATAATGAAAGTAAAAAATAATACAAATAAAATACTACATTTTTACAAAGAATTATTTAGAGACATGTCTTTAATTTTTATTAGTTTTAAAATTGTAGGATTGTTTTATTTTGTAAATTAACAATTCTGATCTGTTTTTATACGAAATCGCTATGGCAGCTGTGGTAAAATGACAGCCCTGAATACACATCCCTTTATACGTGTATGTCACACTTTCTACCATTCACTCAGAACTGGCGTAGGGTTTTCGGTTCGTTAATTTAATGATATTAACATCATGATATTTACATACTAAAGCGTTCTGAAACTTCGAATAACCAATATCTTAAATGATTTTTTTATTTGTTGTTAATTGGCTGGCAGTTTTTCTTTCTTATCTTTTCTTTTCAATCACATAATGTTGGCTCAATTAAAATTCATCCATCTGGCAATCAAAATGAAATCATACATATCTTCCGTGGTCAATAGACCGATAAGTCACCACTTTAGCATATAACTTAATTGACACGGCTCTCACTGGCATGTGACATAACGTAATTAACACCACGGGTGTGTTGCTGCGTGTCATATAATTAGTGGTATAGCACAGTGGGTGTAGTTTCAAACAAGTTTAATTTAGTTTGTCATTTTAAATAATATATTAACATAAAGCATACTATCAGTAAAAGAATAATTTCAGAAACCCACTGAAAAAAGTTTATTGCAAGTATATTTATATACATAATGATAACGAAAATAATTATAAAAACTTAAAATATCAGAATATCTTTTTTCAAGTTTAGTGAAGCCACATTTGGACCCAAATCGAGAAAAAACACTACAAGATTATTATTTTTCAAAAATCATTGATTATAATGTCGAATTGCATCGCACAGATTATAATAAAATTTTCATCACCCATGCAGTGCATATTATAGATTATAAAGCTTATTTTAGTTTGAACATTAACAAAACCAGTGATATATCCACATGTTTTTAAGTCACTGCTTACACTGAGTAGATTTATGGATTATCATAAGGCCAACGAGGTATCAACAGTATGGAATTATTAATTAAATTTAATTATAAATAACAATTTATTTAGTTTATGTTGATGATGTATATGTATATTTTGTGGACAAACTTTATTGCTTTCCTGTAACAAACGGCTTACGGTATATCAAAGAAGATACTGACGCAAACAAATGTCGTTAACAGAAGCCGGTATAACGTGCGATATTCTTTGATCACCCAGACCACTGATCACATATCAAAATGTGGGGGGGGGGGGGTGTTTAACGTCATTCTCAACAATTTACAGTTATATATTAATTTATATATTTATATATGTATTGCTGGAGTATGACGCCAGATGCACAAACTACAATCTAAGTAAGGCCATCGTTTCTCCACATGTACAGTGTAACAGTTACTGGTAAACTATTTATATAACGTTTAATACTAAGCTGGGCATTAGTTAGTCTGTAGAGCGGACTCAGCTCTCTCGGTTGGGTCCGTTAAAACAAAAATCACATTTGAACACGTTGGAATGACGTCACGGTTTAGTAAGCGTTCTGTTGCTATGAATTGTGGGACAGGCCAAAGAATTCCCTGCTGTTTCATTGGCGGTTAATAGACCGGATTCAGGTGATATAAGGTTCTGGGGTAGACCTTAGTGGTGGTAGATAATGATCGGAATAAAACGCCTTACTACTTGACGAATGAGAGTTCTAGAAAATGAGAAAAGGAGAGTGGTCGTAAGGATATAGATAACGAATTTATCCAGGTAAAAATTCCGTTATGTTCACTCTTCTGGAAACGTAAAATGAATGACAAAAGACTGACCTATACGGCATACAGTAATACTAAACGCAGACACACTGGCGAGTAACCATGCAGTGCATGCCATCTTATTGGCATATGTATAAAGTGCATGAGAGAATTGCGCATGCCGGTCGGTAATGATTACAGTGATCACATAATGTTTGTGGTTAAGTCTGATATAGAAGTTCATTTTCTACATTGACAAATGACAAGCAATTGAATTCAAGTGTTATCAATAAAAAAAATGTAAATTTGAAAATGTATGCACTAAATAAATTACAATTTGGTTTTTGAAGTACCATTTGCTGTATGTTGTAAACGACGTCATCCACTTGAGCTTAAAATCCGGACATGGCAAACATGCCAGATACTTGTTTATGTTAAATGAGCCACTAAATATTATTATCAACAGATCCGGGTTCACTTAATGTTTTTTATAGGAGTGCAAACACATAAACACAGAAATAAAGATTATATTGTTCTCCCATTTCTGCTTATAGAAGATACGGATTTTCCCCATTGAGGAAACCACTTCATCTTTCATGTCACTTGATAGATTTTTCACATGACCTGACAAAAATTTAGGACTAGATCAAGTTTTGTAATCTTTTTTCTTATTTCTTATCCATAAATCGTTATCATATTATATTTTCACTTTCAAACCTTAACAAATATTTAAAAAATAAACATTTGGACCCAAATCGAGAAAAAACACTACAAGATTATTATTTTTCAAAAATCATTGATTATAATGTCGAATTGCATCGCACAGATTATAATAAAATTTTCATCACCCATGCAGTGCATATTATAGATTATAAAGCTTATTTTAGTTTGAACATTAACAAAACCAGTGATATATCCACATGTTTTTAAGTCACTGCTTACACTGAGTAGATTTATGGATTATCATAAGGCCAACGAGGTATCAACAGTATGGAATTATTAATTAAATTTAATTATAAATAACAATTTATTTAGTTTATGTTGATGATGTATATGTATATTTTGTGGACAAACTTTATTGCTTTCCTGTAACAAACGGCTTACGGTATATCAAAGAAGATACTGACGCAAACAAATGTCGTTAACAGAAGCCGGTATAACGTGCGATATTCTTTGATCACCCAGACCACTGATCACATATCAAAACATAGACACTTCCGTTAAACATGCCTACTATCGATACTTGTTCAACCTTTCGCCCAGCGGGTGACATAATCTGTAGACAAACAATCGGATTATGAATTAATTTACCTTGACTAAATCCCATGGATACATTTAATTGCTCCATTGGAACAGATTAAATTAAAAAGTCAATATAGAATCAGTTTAAAGAGTTGAGATGTTGCGATTGGTTATGGGCTGGAAACCGAACTGAGCGAACTGAAAGTTGAGTGAGCGCTGAACGAAGCGAACGCTAAATGGAGTATTAAATACAGCACTCAGCTATACAGCGCTCGTGAGCGAATACTTGCGTTTGTGAGTGCATTAAATTAACCGCGTTTAATCGAGTGCACGCAAACGGAGCGCGAACGGAGCGCGAACTAAGCGCGAACGGAGCGCGAACGGAGTGCAAACTGAGCGCAAATGGAGTGCAATTATGGGGTACTTGAGCGGTTTAGGGTCTGTAGTGCTTGGTCTTGTGGTAGAGCATCAGATCCAGGATTGGAGGGTCATGGGTTTGATCCTCCACCACTACTGTGTGTGGTGTCCTTGAGGTAGTGCTTGGTCTTGTGGTAGAGCATCAGATCCAGGATTGGACGGTCATGGGTTTGATCCTCCACCACTGCTGTGTGTGGTGTCCTTGAAGTAGTGCTTGGTCTTGTGGTAGAGCATCAGATCCAGGATTGGAGGGTCATGGGTTTGATCCTCCACCAAGGCTGTGTGTGGTGTCCTTGAGGTAGTGCTTGGTCTTGTGGTAGAGCATCAGATCCAGGATTGGAGGGTCATGGGTTTGATCCTCCACCAAGGCTGTGTGTGGTGTCCTTGAGGTAGTGCTTGGTCTTGTGGTAGAGCATCAGATCCAGGATTGGAGGGCCATGGGTTTGATCCTCCGCCAAGGCTGTGTGTGGTGTCCTTGAGGTAGTGCTTGGTCTTGTGGTAGAGCATCAGATCCAGGATTGGAGGGTCATGGGTTTGATCCTCCACCAAGGCTGTGTGTGATGTCCTTGAGGTAGTGCTTGGTCTTGTGGTAGAGCATCAGATCCAGGATTGGAGGGTCATGGGTTTGATCCTCCACCACTGCTGTTTGTGGTGTCCTTGAAGTAGTGCTTGGTCTTGTGGTAGAGCATCAGATCCAGAATTGGAGGGTCATGGGTTTGATCCTCCACCAAGGCTGTGTGTGGTGTCCTTGAGGTAGTGCTTGGTCTTGTGGTAGAGCATCAGATCCAGGATTAGAGGATCATGGGTTTGATCCTCCACCACAACTGTGTGGTGTCCTTGAGGTAGTGCTTGGTCTTGTGGTAGAGCATCAGATCCAGGATTGGAGGGTCATGGGTTTAATCCTCCACCACGGCTCTATGTGGTGTCCTTGAGGTAGTGCTTGGTCTTGTGGTAGAGCATCAGATCCAGGATTGGAGGGTCATGGGTTTGATCCTCCACCACGGCTGTGTGTGGTGTCCTTGAGGTAGTGCTTGGTCTTGTGGTAGAGCATCAGATCCAGGATTGGAGGGTCATTGGTTTGATCCTCCACCAAGGCTGTGTGTGGTGTCCTTGAGGTAGTGCTTGGTCTTGTGGTAGAGCATCAGATCCAGGATTGGAGGGTCATGGGTTTGATCCTCCACCAAGGCTGTGTGTGGTGTCCTTGAGGTAGTGCTTGGTCTTGTGGTAGAGCATCAGATCCAGGATTGGAGGGTCATGGGTTTGATCCTCTGCCAAGGCTGTGTGTGGTGTCCTTGAGGTAGTGCTTGTTCTTGTGGTAGAGCATCAGATCCAGGATTGGAGGGTCATGGGTTTGATCCTCTGCCAAGGCTGTGTGTGGTGTCCTTGAGGTAGTGCTTGGTCTTGTGGTAGAGCATCAGATCCAGGATTGGAGGGTCATGGGTTTAATCCTCCACCACGGCTGTGTGTGGTGTCCTTGAGGTAGTGCTTGGTCTTGTGGTAGAGCATCAGATCCAGGATTGGAGGGTCATGGGTTTGATCCTCCACCACGGCTGTGTGTGGTGTCCTTGAGGTAGTGCTTGGTCTTGTGGTAGAGCATCAGATCCAGGATTGGAGGGTCATGGGTTTGATCCTCCACCAAGGCTGTGTGTGTTGTCCTTGAGGTAGTGCTTGGTCTTGTGGTAGAGCATCAGATCCAGGATTGGAGGGTCATGGGTTTGATCCTCCACCAAGGCTGTGTGTGGTGTCCTTGAGGTAGTGCTTGGTCTTGTGGTAGAGCATCAGATCCAGGATTGGAGTGTCATGGGTTTTATCCTCCACCATGGCTGTGTGTGGTGTCCTTGAGGTAGTGCTTGGTCTTGTGGTAGAGCATCAGATCCAGGATTGGAGGGTCATGGGTTTGATCCTCCACCAAGGCTGTGTGTGGTGTCCTTGAGGTAGTGCTTGGTCTTGTGGTAGAGCAGCAGATCCAGGATTGGAGGATCATGGGTTTGATCCTCCACCAAGGCTGTGTGTGGTGTCCTTGAGGTAGTGCTTGGTCTTGTGGTAGAGCATCAGATCCAAGATTTGAGGGTCATGGGTTTGATCCTCCAACAAGGCTGTGTGTGGTGTCCTTGAGGTATTGCTTGGTCTTGTGGTAGAGCATCAGATCCAGGATTGGAGTGTCATGGGTTTGATTCTCCACCAAGGCTGTGTGTGGTGTCCTTGAGGTATTGCTTGGTCTTGTGGTAGAGCATCAGATCCAGGATTGGAGTGTCATGGGTTTGATCCTCCACCACTGCTGTGTGTGGTGTCCTTGAGGTAGTGCTTGGTCTTGTGGTAGAGCATCAGATCCAGGATTGGAGTGTCATGGGTTTGATCCTCCACCACTGCTGTGTGTGGTGTCCTTGAGGTAGTGCTTGGTCTTGTGGTAGAGCATCAGATCCAGGATTGGAGTGTCATGGGTTTGATCCTCCACCTTGGCTGTGTGTGGTGTCCTTGAGGTAGTGCTTGGTCTTGTGGTAGACCATCACACCCAGGATTGGATGGTCATGGGTTTGATCCTCCACGGCTGTGTGTGGTGTCCTTGAGGTAGTGCTTGGTCTTGTGGTAGACCATCACACCCAGGATTGGAGGGTCATGGGTTTGATCCTCCACCAAGGCTGTGTGTGGTGTCCTTGAGGTAGTGCTTGGTCTTGTGGTAGAGCATCAGATCCAGGATTGGAGGGTCATGGGTTTGATCCTCCACCAAGGCTGTGTGTGGTGTCCTTGAGGTAGTGCTTGGTCTTGTGGTAGAGCATCAGATCCAGGATTGGAGTGTCATGGGTTTGATCCTCCACCACGGCTGTGTGTGGTGTCCTTGACGTAGTGCTTGGTCTTGTGGTAGACCATCACACCCAGGATTGGAGGGTCATGGGTTTGATCCTCCACCAAGGCTGTGTGTGGTGTCCTTGAGGTAGTGCTTGGTCTTGTGGTAGAGCATCAGATCCAGGATTGGAGGGTCATGGGTTTGATCCTCCACCAAGGCTGTGTGTGGTGTCCTTGAGGTAGTGCTTGGTCTTGTGGTAGAGCATCAGATCCAGGATTGGAGTGTCATGGGTTTGATCCTCCACCAAGGCTGTGTGTGGTGTCCTTGAGGTAGTGTTTGGTCTTGTGGTAGAGCATCAGATCCAGGATTGGAGGGTCATGGGTTTGATCCTCCACCAAGGCTGTGTGTGATGTCCTTGAGGTAGTGCTTGGTCTTGTGGTAGAGCATCAGATCCAGGATTGGAGGATCATGGGTTTGATCCTCTGCCAAGGCTGTGTGTGGTGTCCTTGAGGTAGTGCTTGGTCTTGTGGTAGAGCATCAGATCCAGGATTGGAGGATCATGGGTTTGATCCTCTGCCAAGGCTGTGTGTGGTGTCCTTGAGGTAGTGCTTGGTCTTGTGGTAGAGCATCAGATCCAGGATTGGAGGATCATGGGTTTGATCCTCTGCCAAGGCTGTGTGTGGTGTCCTTGAGGTAGTGCTTGGTCTTGTGGTAGAGCATCAGATCCAGGATTGGAAGGTCATGGGTTTGATCCTCCGCAAAGGCTGTGTGTGGTGTCTTTGAGGTAGTGCTTGGTCTTGTGGTAGAGCATCAGATCCAGGATTGCAGGGCCATGGGTTTGATCCTCCACCAAGGCTCTGTGTGGTGTCCTTAAGGTAGTGCTTGGTCTTGTGGTAGAGCATCAGATCCAGGATTGGAGGATCATGGGTTTGATCCTCTGCCAAGGCTGTGTGTGGTGTCCTTTTGATAGTGCTTGGTCTTGTGGTAGAGCATCAGATCCAGGATTGGAGGGTCATGGATTTGATCCTCCACCAAGGCTGTGTGTGGTGTCCTTGAGGTAGTGCTTGGTCTTGTGGTAGAGCATCAGATCCAGGATTGGAGGGTCATGGGTTTGATCCTCCACCAAGGCTGTGTGTGGTGTCCTTGAGGTAGTGCTTGGTCTTGTGGTAGAGCATCAGATCCAGGATTGGAGTGTCATGGGTTTGATCCTCTGCCAAGGCTGTGTGTGGTGTCCTTGAGGTAGTGCTTGGTCTTGTGGTAGAGCATCAGATCCAGTATTGGAGGGTCATGGGTTTGATCCTCCACCAGGGCTGTGTGTGGTGTCCTTGAGGTAGTGCTTGGTCTTGTGGTAGAGCATCAGATCCAGGATTGGAGGGCCATGGATTTGATCCTCCACCAAGGCTGTGTGTGGTGTCCTTGAGGTAGTGCTTGGTCTTGTGGTAGAGCATCAGATCCAGGATTGGAGGATCATGGGTTTGATCCTCTGCCAAGGCTGTGTGTGGTGTCCTTGAGATAGTGCTTGGTCTTGTGGTAGAGCATCAGATCCAGGATTGGAGGGTCATGGGTTTGATCCTCCACCAAGGCTGTGTGTGGTGTCCTTGAGGTAGTGCTTGGTCTTGTGGTAGAGCATCAGATCCAGGATTGGAGTGTCATGGGTTTGATCCTCCACCAAGGCTGTGTGTGGTGTCCTTGAGGTAGTGCTTGGTCTTGTGGTAGAGCATCAGATCCAGGATTGGAGTGTCATGGGTTTGATCCTCTGCCAAGGCTGTGTGTGGTGTCCTTGAGGTAGTGCTTGGTCTTGTGGTCAGAGCATCAGATCCAGGATTGGAGGGTCATGGGTTTGATCCTCCACCAAGGGCTGTGTGTGGTGTCCTTGAGGTAGTGCTTGGTCTTGTGGTAGAGCATCAGATCCAGGATTGGAGGGCCATGGGTTTGATCCTCCACCATGGCTGTGTGTGGTGTCCTTGAGGTAGTGCTTGGTCTTGTGGTAGAGCATCAGATCCAGGATTGGAGGGTCATGGGTTTGATCCTCCACCAAGGCTGTGTGTGATGTCCTTGAGGTAGTGCTTGGTCTTGTGGTAGAGCATCAGATCCAGGATTGGAGGGTCATGGGTTTGATCCTCCACCAAGGCTGTGTGTGGTGTCCTTGAGGTAGTGCTTGGTCTTGTGGTAGAGCATCAGATCCAGGATTGGAGGGTCATGGGTTTGATCCTCCACCAAGGCTGTGTGTGGTGTCCTTGAGGTAGTGCTTGGTCTTGTGGTAGAGCATCAGATCCAGGATTGGAGGGTCATGGGTTTGATCCTCCACCAAGGCTGTGTGTGGTGTCCTTGAGGTAGTGCTTGGTCTTGTGGTAGAGCATCAGATCCAGGATTGGAGGGTCATGGGTTTGATCCTGCACCACTGCTGTGTGTGGTGTCCTTGAGGTAGTGCTTGGTCTTGTGGTAGAGCATCAGATCCAGGATTGGAGGGTCATGGGTTTGATCCTCCACCAAGGCTGTGTGTGGTGTCCTTGAGGTAGTGCTTGGTCTTGTGGTAGAGCATCAGATCCAGGATTGGAGGGTCATGGGTTTGATCCTCCGCCAAGTCTGTGTGTGGTGTCCTTGAGGTAGTGCTTGGTCTTGTGGTAGAGCATCAGATCCAGGATTGGAGGGTCATGGGTTTGATCCTCCACCAAGGCTGTGTGTGGTGTCCTTGAGGTAGTGCTTGGTCTTGTGGTAGAGCATCAGATCCAGGATTGGAGGGTCATGGGTTTGATCCTCCACCACGGCTGTGTGTGGTGTCCTTGAGGTAGTGCTTGGTCTTGTGGTAGAGCATCAGATCCAGGATTGAAAGATCATGGGTTTGATCCTCCACCACGGATGTGCGTGGTATCCTTGAGATAGTGCTTGGTCCAGTGGTAGAGCATCACAACCAGGATTGGAGGGTCATGGGTTTGATCCTCCACCAAGGCTGTGTGTGGTGTCCTTGCGGTAGTGCTTTGTCTTGTGGTAGAGCATCAGATCCAGGATTGGAGTGTCATGGGTTTTATCCTCCACCACGGCTGTGTGTGGTGTCCTTGAGGTAGTGCTTGGTCTTGTGGTAGAGCATCAGATCCAGGATTGGAGTGTCATGGGTTTGATCCTCCACCAAGGCTGTGTGTGGTGTCCTTAACATAGTGTTTGGTCTTGTGGTAGAGCATCAGATCCAGGATTGGAAGATCATGGGTTTGATCTTCCATCAAGGCTGTGTGTGGTGTCCTTGAGGTAGTGCTTGGTCTTGTGGTAGACCATCACAACCAGGATTGGAGGGTCATGGGTTTGATCCTCCACCACAGCTGTGTGTGGTGTCCTTGAGGTAGTGCTTGGTCTTGTGGTAGAGCATCAGATCCAGGATTGGAGTGTCATGGGTTTGATCCTCCACCAAGGCTGTGTGTGGTGTCCTTGCGGTAGTGCTTGGTCTTGTGGTAGAGCATCAGATCCAGGATTGGAGGGTCATGGGTTTGATCCTCCACCAAGGCTGTGTGTGGTGTCCTTGAGGTAGTGCTTGGTCTTGTGGTAGAGCATCAGATCCAGGATTGGAGGGTCATGGGTTTGATCCTCCACCACAGCTGTGTGTGGTGTCCTTGAGGTAGTGCTTGGTCTTGTGGTAGAGCATCAGATCCAGGATTGGAGGGTCATGGGTTTGATCCTCCACCACGGCTGTGTGTGGTGTCCTTGAGGTAGTGCTTGGTCTTGTGGTAGAGCATCAGATCCAGGATTGGAGTGTCATGGGTTTGATCCTCCACCAAGGCTGTGTGTGGTGTCCTTGAGGTAGTGCTTGGTCTTGTGGTAGAGCATCAGATCCAGGATTGGAGGGTCATGGGTTTAATCCTCCACCAAGGCTGGGTGTGGTGTCCTTGAGGAAGTGCTTGGTCTTCTGGTAGAGCATCAGATCCAGGATTGGAGTGTCATGGGTTTGATCCTCCACCAAGGCTGTGTGTGGTGTCCTTGAGGTAGTGCTTGGTCTTGTGGTAGAGCATCAGATCCAGGATTGGAGTGTCATGGGTTTGATCCTCCACCAAGGCTGTGTGTGGTGTCCTTGAGATAGTGCTTGATTTTGTGGTAGAGCATCAGATCCAGGATTGGAGTGTCATGGGTTTGATCCTCCACCAAGGCTGTGTGTGGTGTCCTTGAGGTAGTGCTTGGTCTTGTGGTAGAGCATCAGATCCAGGATTGGAATGTCATGGGTTTGATCCTCCACCAAGGCTGTGTGTGGTGTCCTTGAGGTAGTGCTTGGTCTTGTGGTAGAGCATCAGATCCAGGATTGGAGTGTCATGGGTTTGATCCTCCACCAAGGCTGTGTGTGGTGTCCTTGAGGTAGTGCTTGGTCTTGTGGTAGAGCATCAGATCCAGGATTGGAGTGTCATGGGTTTGATCCTCCACCAAGGCTGTGTGTGGTGTCCTTGAGGTAGTGCTTGGTCTTGTGGTAGAGCATCAGATCCAGGATTGGAGTGTCATGGGTTTGATCCTCCACCAAGGCTGTGTGTGGTGTCCTTGAGGTAGTGCTTGGTCTTGTGGTAGAGCATCAGATCCAGGATTGGAGGGTCATGGGTTTGATCCTCCACCAAGGCTGTGTGTGGTGTCCTTGAGGTAGTGCTTGGTCTTGTGGTAGAGCATCAGATCCAGGATTGGAGTGTCATGGGTTTGATCCTCCACCAAGGCTGTGTGTGGTGTCCTTGAGGTAGTGCTTGGTCTTGTGGTAGAGCATCAGATCCAGGATTGAAAGATCATGGGTTTGATCCTCCACCACGGCTGTGTGTGGTATCCTTGAGATAGTGCTTGGTCTTGTGGTAGAGCATCAGATCCAGGATTGGAGGGTCATGGGTTTGATCCTCTGCCAAGGCTGTGTATGGTGTCCTTGAGGTAGTGCTTGGTCTTGTGGTAGAGCATCAGATCCAGGATTGGAGGGTCATGGGTTTGATCCTCCACCAAGGCTGTGTGTGGTGTCCTTGAGGTAGTGCTTGGTCTTGTGGTAGAGCATCAGATCCAGGATTGGAGTGTCATGGGTTTGATCCTCCACCAAGGCTGTGTGTGGTGTCCTTGAGGTAGTGCTTGGTCTTGTGGTAGAGCATCAGATCCAGGATTGGAGGGTCATGGGTTTAATCCTCCACCAAGGCTGTGTGTGGTGTCCTTGAGGTAGTGCTTGGTCTTGTGGTAGAGCATCAGATCCAGGATTGGAGTGTCATGGGTTTGATCCTCCACCAAGGCTGTGTGTGGTGTCCTTGAGGTAGTGCTTGGTCTTGTGGTAGAGCATCAGATCCAGGATTGGAGTGTCATGGGTTTGATCCTCCACCAAGGCTGTGTGTGGTGTCCTTGAGATAGTGCTTGGTTTTGTGGTAGAGCATCAGATCCAGGATTGGAAGATCATGGGTTTGATCCTCCACCAAGGCTGTGTGTGGTGTCCTTGAGGTAGTGCTTGGTCTTGTGGTAGAGCATCAGATCCAGGATTGGAGTGTCATGGGTTTGATCCTCCACCAAGGCTGTGTGTGGTGTCCTTGAGGTAGTGCTTGGTCTTGTGGTAGAGCATCAGATCCAGGATTGGAGGGTCATGGGTTTGATCCTCCACTAAGGCTGTGTGTGGTGTCCTTGAGGTAGTGCTTGGTCTTGTGGTAAAGCATCAGATCCAGGATTGGAGGGTCATGGGTTTGATCCTCCACCAAGGCTGTGTGTGGTGTCCTTGAGGTAGTGCTTGGTCTTGTGGTAGAGCATCAGATCCAGGATTGAAAGATCATGGGTTTGATCCTCCACCACGGCTGTGTGTGGTATCCTTGAGGTAGTGCTTGGTCTTGTGGTATAGCATCAGATCCAGGATTGGAGGGTCATGGGTTTGATCCTCCGCCAAGGCTGTGTGTGGTGTCCTTGAGGTAGTGCTTGGTCTTGTGGTAGAGCATCAGATCCAGGATTGGAGGGTCATGGGTTTGATCCTCCACCACTGATGTGTGTGGTGTCGTTGAGATAGTGCTTGGTCTTGTGGTAGAGCATCAGATCCAGGATTGGAGTGTCATGGGTTTGATCCTCTGCCAAGGCTGTGTGTGGTGTCCTTGAGGTAGTGCTTGGTCTTGTGGTAGAGCATCAGATCCAGGATTGGAGGGTCATGGGTTTGATCCTCCACCACGGCTGTGTGTGGTGTCCTTGAGGTAGTGCTTGGTCTTGTGGTAGAGCATCAGATCCAGGATTGGAGGGTCATGGGTTTGATCCTCCACCAAGGCTGAGTGTGGTGTCCTTGAGGTAGTACTTGGTCTTGTGGTAGAGCATCAGATCCAGGATTGGAGGGTCATGGGTTTGATCCTCTGTCAAGGCTGTGTGTGGTGTCCTTGAGGTAGTGCTTGGTCTTGTGGTAGAGCATCAGATCAAGGATTGGAGTGTCATGGGTTTGATCCTCTGCCAAGGCTGTGTGTGGTGTCCTTGAAGTAGTGCTTGGTCTTGTGGTAGAGCATCAGATCAAGGATTAGAGTGTCATGGGTTTGATCCTCTGCCAAGGCTGTGTGTGGTGTCCTTGAGGTAGTACTTGGTCTTGTGGTAGAGCATCAGATCGAGGATTGGAGGGTCATGAGTTTGATCCTCTGCCAAGGCTGTGTGTGGTGTCCTTGAGGTAGTACTTGGTCTTGTGGTAGAGCATCAGATCCAGGATTGGAGTGTCATGGGTTTGATCCTCCACCACGGCTGTGTGTGGTGTCCTTGAGGTAGTGCTTGGTCTTGTGGTAGAGCATCAGATCCAGGATTAGAGGGTCATGGGTTTGATCCTCCACCACGGCTGTATGTGATGTCCTTGACGTAGTGCTTGGTCTTGTGGTAGAGCATCAGATCAAGGATTGGAGTGTCATGGGTTTGATTCTCTGCCAAGGCTGTGTGTGGTGTCCTTGAGGTAGTACTTGGTCTTGTGGTAGAGCATCAGATCCAGGATTGGAGGGTCATGGGTTTGATCGTCCACCAAGGCTGTGTGTGGTGTCCTTGAGGTAGTACTTGGTCTTGTGGTAGAGCATCAGATCCAGGAGTGGAGGGTCATGGGTTTGATCCTCTGCCAAGGCTGTGTGTGGTGTCCTTGAGGTAGTGCTTGGTCTTGTGGTAGAGCATCAGATCAAGGATTGGAGTGTCATGGGTTTGATCCTCTGCCAAGGCTGTGTGTGGTGTCCTTGAGGTAGTACTTGGTCTTGTGGTAGAGCATCAGATCCAGGATTGGAGGATCATGGGTTTGATCATCCACCAAGGCTGTGTGTGGTGTCCTTGAGATAGTGCTTGGTCTTGTGGTAGAGCATCAGATCTAGGATTCGAGGGTCATGGGTTTGATCCTCCACCACTGCTGTGTGTGGTGTCCTTGAGGTAGTGCTTGGTCTTGTGGTAGAGCATCAGATCCAGGATTGGAGGGTCATGGGTTTGATCCTCCTCCAAGGCTGTGTGTGGTGTCCTTGAGGTAGTGCTTGGTCTTGTGGTAGAGCATCAGATCCAGGATTGGAGGGTCATGGGTTTGATCCTCCACCACGGCTGTGTGTGGTGTCCTTGAGGTAGTGCTTGGTCTTGTGGTAGAGCATCAGATCCAGGATTGGAGGATCATGGGTTTGATCCTCCACCAAGGCTGTGTGTGGTGTCCTTGAGGTAGTGCTTGGTCTTGTGGTAGAGCATCAGATCCAGGATTGGAGGGTCATGGGTTTGATCCTCCACCAAGGCTGTGTGTGGTGTCCTTGAGGTAGTGCTTGGTCTTGTGGTAGAGCATCAAATCCAGGATTGTAGGGTCATGGGTTTGATCCTCCACCACGGCTGTGTGTGGTGTCCTTGAGGTAGTGCTTGGTCTTGTGGTAGAGCATCAGATCAAGGATTGGAGGGTCATGGGTTTGATCCTCTGCCAAGGCTGTGTGTGGTGTCCTTGAGGTAGTGCTTGGTCTTGTGGTAGAGCATCAGATCCAGGATTGGAGGGTCATGGGTTTGATCCTCCACCAAGGCTGTGTGTGGTGTCCTTGCGGTAGTGCTTGGTCTTGTGGTAGAGCATCAGATCCAGGATTGGAGGGTCATGGGTTTAATCCTCCACTACGGCTGTGTGTGGTGTCCTTGCGGTAGTGCTTGGTCTTGTGGTAGAGCATCAGATCCAGGATTGGAGGGTCATGGGTTTAATCCTCCACCACGGCTGTGTGTGGTGTCCTTGAGGTAGTGCTTGGTCTTGTGGTAGAGCATCAGATCTAGGATTGGAGGGTCATGGGTTTGATCCTCCACCAAGGCTGTGTGTGGTGTCCTTGAGGTAGTGCTTGGTCTTGTGGTAGAGCATCAGATCCAGGATTGGAGGGTCATGGGTTTGATCCTCTGCCAAGGCTGTGTGTGGTGTCTTTGAGGTAGTGCTTGGTCTTGTGGTAGAGCATCAGATCCAGGATTGGAAGATCATGGGTTTGATCTTCCACCAAGGCTGTGTGTGGTGTCCTTGAGGTAGTGCTTGGTCTTGTGGTAGACCATCACAACCAGGATTGGAGGGTCATGGGTTTGATCCTCCACCACAGCTGTGTGTGGTGTCCTTGAGGTAGTGCTTGGTCTTGTGGTAGAGCATCAGATCCAGGATTGGAGTGTCATGGGTTTGATCCTCCACCAAGGCTGTGTGTGGTGTCCTTGCGGTAGTGCTTGGTCTTGTGGTAGAGCATCAGATCCAGGATTGGAGGGTCATGGGTTTGATCCTCCACCAAGGCTGTGTGTGGTGTCCTTGAGGTAGTGCTTGGTCTTGTGGTAGAGCATCAGATCCAGGATTGGAGGGTCATGGGTTTGATCCTCCACCACAGCTGTGTGTGGTGTCCTTGAGGTAGTGCTTGGTCTTGTGGTAGAGCATCAGATCCAGGATTGGAGGGTCATGGGTTTGATCCTCCACCAAGGCTGTGTGTGGTGTCCTTGAGGTAGTGCTTGGTCTTGTGGTAGAGCATCAGATCCAGGATTGGAGTGTCATGGGTTTGATCCTCCACCAAGGCTGTGTGTGGTGTCCTTGAGGTAGTGCTTGGTCTTGTGGTAGAGCATCAGATCCAGGATTGGAGGGTCATGGGTTTAATCCTCCACCAAGGCTGGGTGTGGTGTCCTTGAGGAAGTGCTTGGTCTTGTGGTAGAGCATCAGATCCAGGATTGGAGTGTCATGGGTTTGATCCTCCACCAAGGCTGTGTGTGGTGTCCTTGAGGTAGTGCTTGGTCTTGTGGTAGAGCATCAGATCCAGGATTGGAGTGTCATGGGTTTGATCCTCCACCAAGGCTGTGTGTGGTGTCCTTGAGATAGTGCTTGATTTTGTGGTAGAGCATCAGATCCAGGATTGGAGTGTCATGGGTTTGATCCTCCACCAAGGCTGTGTGTGGTGTCCTTGAGGTAGTGCTTGGTCTTGTGGTAGAGCATCAGATCCAGGATTGGAATGTCATGGGTTTGATCCTCCACCAAGGCTGTGTGTGGTGTCCTTGAGGTAGTGCTTGGTCTTGTGGTAGAGCATCAGATCCAGGATTGGAGTGTCATGTGTTTGATCCTCCACCAAGGCTGTGTGTGGTGTCCTTGAGGTAGTGCTTGGTCTTGTGGTAGAGCATCAGATCCAGGATTGGAGTGTCATGGGTTTGATCCTCCACCAAGGCTGTGTGTGGTGTCCTTGAGGTAGTGCTTGGTCTTGTGGTAGAGCATCAGATCCAGGATTGGAGTGTCATGGGTTTGATCCTCCACCAAGGCTGTGTGTGGTGTCCTTGAGGTAGTGCTTGGTCTTGTGGTAGAGCATCAGATCCAGGATTGGAGGGTCATGGGTTTGATCCTCCACCAAGGCTGTGTGTGGTGTCCTTGAGGTAGTGCTTGGTCTTGTGGTAGAGCATCATATCCAGGATTGGAGTGTCATGGGTTTGATCCTCCACCAAGGCTATGTGTGGTGTCCTTGAGGTAGTGCTGGTCTTGTGGTAGAGCATCAGATCCAGGATTGGAGGGTCATGGGTTTGATCCTCCACTAAGGCTGTGTGTGGTGTCCTTGAGGTAGTGTTTGGTCTTGTGGTAGAGCATCAGATCCAGGATTGGAGGGTCATGGGTTTGATCCTCCACCAAGGCTGTGTGTGGTGTCCTTGAGGTAGTGCTTGGTCTTGTGGTAGAGCATCAGATCCAGGATTGAAAGATCATGGGTTTGATCCTCCACCACGGCTGTGTGTGGTATCCTTGAAGTAGTGCTTGGTCTTGTGGTAGATCATCAGATCCAGGATTTGAGGGTCATTGGTTTGATCCTCTGCCAAGGCTGTGTGTGGTGTCCTTGAGGTAGTGCTTGGTCTTGTGGTAGAGCATCAGATCCAGGATTGGAGGGTCATGGGTTTGATCCTCCACCACTGACGTGTGTGGTGTCCTTGAGATAGTGCTTGGTCTTGTGGTAGAGCATCAGATCCAGGATTGGAGGGTCATGGGTTTGATCCTCTGCCAAGGCTGTGTATGGTGTCCTTGAGGTAGTGCTTGGTCTTGTGGTAGAGCATCAGATCCAGGATTGGAGGGTCATGGGTTTGATCCTCCACCAAGGCTGTGTGTGGTGTCCTTGAGGTAGTGCTTGGTCTTGTGGTAGAGCATCAGATCCAGGATTGGAGTGTCATGGGTTTGATCCTCCACCAAGGCTGTGTGTGGTGTCCTTGAGGTAGTGCTTGGTCTTGTGGTAGAGCATCAGATCCAGGATTGGAGGGTCATGGGTTTAATCCTCCACCAAGGCTGTGTGTGGTGTCCTTGAGGTAGTGCTTGGTCTTGTGGTAGAGCATCAGATCCAGGATTGGAGTGTCATGGGTTTGATCCTCCACCAAGGCTGTGTGTGGTGTCCTTGAGGTAGTGCTTGGTCTTGTGGTAGAGCATCAGATCCAGGATTGGAGTGTCATGGGTTTGATCCTCCACCAAGGCTGTGTGTGGTGTCCTTGAGATAGTGCTTGGTTTTGTGGTAGAGCATCAGATCCAGGATTGGAAGATCATGGGTTTGATCCTCCACCAAGGCTGTGTGTGGTGTCCTTGAGGTAGTGCTTGGTCTTGTGGTAGAGCATCAGATCCAGGATTGGAGTGTCATGGGTTTGATCCTCTGCCAAGGCTGTGTGTGGTGTCCTTGAGGTAGTGCTTGGTCTTGTGGTAGAGCATCAGATCCAGGATTGGAGGGTCATGGGTTTGATCCTCTGTCAAGGCTGTGTCTGGTGTCCTTGAGGTAGTGCTTGGTCTTGTGGTAGAGCATCAGATCAAGGATTGGAGTGTCATGGGTTTGATCCTCTGCCAAGGCTGTGTGTGGTGTCCTTGAAGTAGTGCTTGGTCTTGTGGTAGAGCATCAGATCAAGGATTAGAGTGTCATGGGTTTGATCCTCTGCCAAGGCTGTGTGTGGTGTCCTTGAGGTAGTACTTGGTCTTGTGGTAGAGCATCAGATCGAGGATTGGAGGGTCATGAGTTTGATCCTCTGCCAAGGCTGTGTGTGGTGTCCTTGAGGTAGTACTTGGTCTTGTGGTAGAGCATCAGATCCAGGATTAGAGGGTCATGGGTTTGATCCTCCACCACGGCTGTATGTGATGTCCTTGACGTAGTGCTTGGTCTTGTGGTAGAGCATCAGATCAAGGATTGGAGTGTCATGGGTTTGATTCTCTGCCAAGGCTGTGTGTGGTGTCCTTGAGGTAGTACTTGGTCTTGTGGTAGAGCATCAGATCCAGGATTGGAGGGTCATGGGTTTGATCCTCCACCAAGGCTGTGTGTGGTGTCCTTGAGGTAGTACTTGGTCTTGTGGTAGAGCATCAGATCCAGGAGTGGAGGGTCATGGGTTTGATCCTCTGCCAAGGCTGTGTGTGGTGTCCTTGAGGTAGTGCTTGGTCTTGTGGTAGAGCATCAGATCAAGGATTGGAGTGTCATGGGTTTGATCCTCTGCCAAGGCTGTGTGTGGTGTCCTTGAGGTAGTACTTGGTCTTGTGGTAGAGCATCAGATCCAGGATTGGAGGATCATGGGTTTGATCATCCACCAAGGCTGTGTGTGGTGTCCTTGAGATAGTGCTTGGTCTTGTGGTAGAGCATCAGATCTAGGATTCGAGGGTCATGGGTTTGATCCTCCACCACTGCTGTGTGTGGTGTCCTTGAGGTAGTGCTTGGTCTTGTGGTAGAGCATCAGATCCAGGATTGGAGGGTCATGGGTTTGATCCTCCTCCAAGGCTGTGTGTGGTGTCCTTGAGGTAGTGCTTGGTCTTGTGGTAGAGCATCAGATCCAGGATTGGAGGGTCATGGGTTTGATCCTCCACCACGGCTGTGTGTGGTGTCCTTGAGGTAGTGCTTGGTCTTGTGGTAGAACATCAGATCCAGGATTGGAGGATCATGGGTTTGATCCTCCACCAAGGCTGTGTGTGGTGTCCTTGAGGTAGTGCTTGGTCTTGTGGTAGAGCATCAGATCCAGGATTGGAGGGTCATGGGTTTGATCCTCCACCAAGGCTGTGTGTGGTGTCCTTGAGGTAGTGCTTGGTCTTGTGGTAGAGCATCAGATCCAGGATTGGAGGGTCATGGGTTTGATCCTCCACTAAGGCTGTGTGTGGTGTCCTTGAGGTAGTGCTTGGTCTTGTGGTAAAGCATCAGATCCAGGATTGGAGGGTCATGGGTTTGATCCTCCACCAAGGCTGTGTGTGGTGTCCTTGAGGTAGTGCTTGGTCTTGTGGTAGAGCATCAGATCCAGGATTGAAAGATCATGGGTTTGATCCTCCACCACGGCTGTGTGTGGTATCCTTTAGGTAGTGCTTGGTCTTGTGGTATAGCATCAGATCCAGGATTGGAGGGTCATGGGTTTGATCCTCCGCCAAGGCTGTGTGTGGTGTCCTTGAGGTAGTGCTTGGTCTTGTGGTAGAGCATCAGATCCAGGATTGGAGGGTCATGGATTTGATCCTCCACCACTGATGTGTGTGGTGTCGTTGAGATAGTGCTTGGTCTTGTGGTAGAGCATCAGATCCAGGATTGGAGTGTCATGGGTTTGATCCTCTGCCAAGGCTGTGTGTGGTGTCCTTGAGGTAGTGCTTGGTCTTGTGGTAGAGCATCAGATCCAGGATTGGAGGGTCATGGGTTTGATCCTCCACGACGGCTGTGTGTGGTGTCCTTGAGGTAGTGCTTGGTCTTGTGGTAGAGCATCAGATCCAGGATTGGAGGGTCATGGGTTTGATCCTCCACCAAGGCTGAGTGTGGTGTCCTTGAGGTAGTACTTGGTCTTGTGGTAGAGCATCAGATCCAGGATTGGAGGGTCATGGGTTTGATCCTCTGTCAAGGCTGTGTCTGGTGTCCTTGAGGTAGTGCTTGGTCTTGTGGTAGAGCATCAGATCAAGGATTGGAGTGTCATGGGTTTGATCCTCTGCCAAGGCTGTGTGTGGTGTCCTTGAAGTAGTGCTTGGTCTTGTGGTAGAGCATCAGATCAAGGATTAGAGTGTCATGGGTTTGATCCTCTGCCAAGGCTGTGTGTGGTGTCCTTGAGGTAGTACTTGGTCTTGTGGTAGAGCATCAGATCGAGGATTGGAGGGTCATGAGTTTGATCCTCTGCCAAGGCTGTGTGTGGTGTCCTTGAGGTAGTACTTGGTCTTGTGGTAGAGCATCAGATCCAGGATTGGAGTGTCATGGGTTTGATCCTCCACCACGGCTGTGTGTGGTGTCCTTGAGGTAGTGCTTGGTCTTGTGGTAGAGCATCAGATCCAGGATTAGAGGGTCATGGGTTTGATCCTCCACCACGGCTGTATGTGATGTCCTTGACGTAGTGCCTGGTCTTGTGGTAGAGCATCAGATCAAGGATTGGAGTGTCATGGGTTTGATTCTCTGCCAAGGCTGTGTGTGGTGTCCTTGAGGTAGTACTTGGTCTTGTGGTAGAGCATCAGATCCAGGATTGGAGGGTCATGGGTTTGATCCTCCACCAAGGCTGTGTGTGGTGTCCTTGAGGTAGTACTTGGTCTTGTGGTAGAGCATCAGATCCAGGAGTGGAGGGTCATGGGTTTGATCCTCTGCCAAGGCTGTGTGTGGTGTCCTTGAGGTAGTGCTTGGTCTTGTGGTAGAGCATCAGATCAAGGATTGGAGTGTCATGGGTTTGATCCTCTGCCAAGGCTGTGTGTGGTGTCCTTGAGGTAGTACTTGGTCTTGTGGTAGAGCATCAGATCCAGGATTGGAGGATCATGGGTTTGATCATCCACCAAGGCTGTGTGTGGTGTCCTTGAGATAGTGCTTGGTCTTGTGGTAGAGCATCAGATCTAGGATTCGAGGGTCATGGGTTTGATCCTCCACCACTGCTGTGTGTGGTGTCCTTGAGGTAGTGCTTGGTCTTGTGGTAGAGCATCAGATCCAGGATTGGAGGGTCATGGGTTTGATCCTCCTCCAAGGCTGTGTGTGGTGTCCTTGAGGTAGTGCTTGGTCTTGTGGTAGAGCATCAGATCCAGGATTGGAGGGTCATGGGTTTGATCCTCCACCACGGCTGTGTGTGGTGTCCTTGAGGTAGTGCTTGGTCTTGTGGTAGAACATCAGATCCAGGATTGGAGGATCATGGGTTTGATCCTCCACCAAGGCTGTGTGTGGTGTCCTTGAGGTAGTGCTTGGTCTTGTGGTAGAGCATCAGATCCAGGATTGGAGGGTCATGGGTTTGATCCTCCACCAAGGCTGTGTGTGGTGTCCTTGAGGTAGTGCTTGGTCTTGTGGTAGAGCATCAAATCCAGGATTGTAGGGTCATGGGTTTGATCCTCCACCACGGCTGTGTGTGGTGTCCTTGAGGTAGTGCTTGGTCTTGTGGTAGAGCATCAGATCAAGGATTGGAGGGTCATGGGTTTGATCCTCTGCCAAGGCTGTGTGTGGTGTCCTTGAGGTAGTGCTTGGTCTTGTGGTAGAGCATCAGATCCAGGATTGGAGGGTCATGGGTTTGATCCTCCACCAAGGCTGTGTGTGGTGTCCTTGCGGTAGTGCTTGGTCTTGTGGTAGAGCATCAGATCCAGGATTGGAGGGTCATGGGTTTAATCCTCCACTACGGCTGTGTGTGGTGTCCTTGCGGTAGTGCTTGGTCTTGTGGTAGAGCATCAGATCCAGGATTGGAGGGTCATGGGTTTAATCCTCCACCACGGCTGTGTGTGGTGTCCTTGAGGTAGTGCTTGGTCTTGTGGTAGAGCATCAGATCCAGGATTGGAGGGTCATGGGTTTGATCCTCCACCAAGGCTGTGTGTGGTGTCCTTGAGGTAGTGCTTGGTCTTGTGGTAGAGCATCAGATCCAGGATTGGAGGGTCATGGGTTTGATCCTCTGCCAAGGCTGTGTGTGGTGTCTTTGAGGTAGTGCTTGGTCTTGTGGTAGAGCATCAGATCCAGGATTGGAGGGTCATGGGTTTGATCCTCTGCCAAGGCTGTGTGTGTTGTCTTTGAGGTAGTGCTTGGTCTTGTGGTAGAGCATCAGATCCAGGATTGGAGGGTCATGGGTTTGATCCTCCACCACGGCTGTTGGTGGTGTCCTTGAGATAGTACTTGGAAATCCTAAATTATATCATAAGTAAGTAGTTTTTAGATCAGTGTAGTTTACTGAATTTATTATAAATTACTTCCCATTAGCCTTCTCAAGCGTAGCATTACTGCACGCCACATTTGTCAGCCATATTGGAATATTGAAGACGCTATTTGTGTGTGTAGAATTATAAACCATTATATTATTTACCTGCAGGTAGTTACACAACTATTTTTTATTTTGTTGTATGCTGAATTATTGTATCAATATTTTTATTATTTGATAATTCAAAAGGATATTAAATGTAAATTTTAGCACTGTTTACATTTTTGATATGTTCATCACGCACCATTACTAAATTTACATGTTTTGTTATTTGCTGAATGCTTTGTTTGTATTGTTTTGTTGTAGATAGATAGATAGATAGAGAGATAGAGAGAGAGAGAGAGAGAGAGATATTAATAATGTCACCCACTCCTACCCACTTCCCTCTCGATATATACACTGATATAGAGTCGAGTTAACACTGATGTAACATTAGCATGTATGTGATTGTTACTGATATTGTTGCTGCTGTTGTTGCTGTTTTTGTTGTTGGTGGTGTTGTTGTATGGTGTTTAGCGTCGTTTCAACACTTTTTCAGTCATGTTGTGATGGTGTCTACTTGAGTCAGTACTCTGAGCGCTGCCACACTGGGGCATCATGCCGCAGACACATGACATAATTTCTACCCCAGTCACTTTATACTGACATTAAACTCGTCAAAAATGATATTATGCCTCGCATAATATATTTTACCAACTCGTTTAATGAATTCAGTAATAAATGAGCACTTATGTAAGATCCTCCCTATACGTGCCAGATGTATCATATTATTATTTCACTAAGCTGTCATATGTTCATTTACTGGATGTATGTATTACGTGTATGCATTGTAAATATATTGATGTATATATATATATATAACATGTAATCAGTTACTCATATTTCTTGTTACAAATTGTGTGATATGAAAAAGATGAAAATAAATTTCGTTAAATACCGGTATATGTTTTTAACAAAAAAGGTAGTGTGATAGTTTAAACAAAATCTATGTATCCGCACATTATAGGAGTATATATTTATTTAAAACCAAAAGTTCTCACTGTTCGAAATCCATCGTTTGCTCTTTATATATTCATAAAGATCTTCCAATGTTGTTGGGTCGTAAGTTCGCGCGGCAACATTTTCCGTGACTATTGATATACGACATTGTGTCTCATTATCATTCGTCTCTCACCGTTGATTCAAGTGCGGAAGTTATCAGTTACTTGTGTAGATGGGGTGTGCTCAAGTACTGGTTAACCTTTCAGGATCCCAGGAAACAGCGATTAAAGATATAAGAAGTAGTTTTTATAAAAAGAATTGAATATATTTATTAATCAAACCAAAAGGATGTCATACACGCATTAGAAATTAAAACTTGTACAGTAAGTTAACGTTTAAACATCTATATTACATTAGGTACCGTTTAAACCACAGTTGTGCATGTGCGTATGTGTGTTTGTGTCGGGGTGGAGGTAGGGTGGCGGAGAGGGTCTCGAAAAGATATATTAAAATAGACGCACACCAGTCTGTAAACTTTTAGATGGATGGACGGACAGACGGACAAAAAGTTTGATTAATAGATTGTTGGATTAAGAAAGAATTCTGATTAAAGTTTTGCATGCAGGAACCATCAATGTATTTGATTGAAACTTCACACAACACTTCATCACACCTACTGTAATATTAAGTTCGATGAATCTTGTTTGAATTTAATGCAAATTATGGCCTTTGTTTTACATAAACATTCTGTTAAAATTTGCGTGCAACGGTGCACGTACCATAAAGTCCATGTCTTATCAATCACTCAATGTATTTGAATGAAAGCTTAACTTGCAGTTATGTTACCAAAGGGGAAGAGCTCTTGCCAGATCTTTTTGCAATGATGTCCATTGCTTGAATTTTGAATTCTGGTTAATGTTTATATTGAAACTCTGCAGCCACTGTGTGTATTGGAACTTCATACAATGTTTGGCAGTTATAAGACCAGCTCAATTTAGTAACTGAGACAGTTATTATTTACTATGATTGGTCATCCTCCTCAATCAAAGTTTGTACTTTTGTGACAATTGATTCGAATAGTCGAGCGTGCTGTCTTATGGACTGTTCTTGTTATACTTGAATTGGTAAATCATCAAAATGACATTATTTATTAACCCTTTACTTCATAAAGATGCCATTGGACACCTCTAATATTGAAAGCATTAATTCACCACATATCAGCAATGGTCGAATTATGTTTATATTAATTGACAGAGTGGAAAACAGTGCAGGAAGTGTTCAGATTGCTCGTCACAAGCAATCTGAACTCTTCCTGCACTGTTTTCAAAGTCCTTCTGTGATTGGTTCGGGAAAACGCGTATCTATGGAGTAAAGGGTTAAAGACGATTTCTATAGTTTGTCATGCGAACCAACTCCGAGCACAAAAGGAAGCAATTTTATCGAGACCTGAAAGAGTCGCTTCATACAAATATACAAAAACTTACCCTATTTCGGATGGCACAATCATTTATGGATACACCTAAAATTGGTCTTTTATATTGTGTTCAATATATGAAAAATGCACTGGTATGATATAATTGCTTAAAGCAATTTAACCTGAATATAGCATATAACAGAAATCTTAATATTTTACAAATATGCTCATTTATTATAAAAGTGTTAGGGAACATTGTATCATCACCAAAATAATGGGATGTCCACACATATCCAAATCCATACTTTAAAAAACATATCATATTTAGTAAAATAACTTATTAAAGCCACAGTTTTTATGGCTTTCGGTTTTTTAATATCATTTATATACTTTACGATTCCTAATTCCAGGATTGGAAAGTGGCCTTTACGACCAATGAGACATGTTCGACAGATGTTGCTGCATCCAAGCGGAAAATTACTGTGGTAATAAGATGTCTTGATGGACAAAGGTTTGTTTTACACTAAATTTTATCAAATACTGCCTTTTTAGTAATTAACTTTTTTTATCATGCAATTTTTAACTTTACTAAAATAAAACAGCTAACTGCTACTAGCATAATATATTCCAAGTTTTGTTACGCCATAACTACTCCTCCCTCATCTATTCACCACCACCCCACCCCGCCCCACCCCCTAATTTTTGGGTGGCATATAGTAATTGCACTGTGAGTTGTCGGGAATTTCGTGTCCGGCCTGTAATTTTGTCATGTATTTTATTAAAATTTGCTACAAATGATCAACATAACATGACAAGATTCTGGTGTCTTCCACTTTACATACATTGATAGGGACATTCTTTTATATTTAATACATCGATCAAACATTCTTCTATATACTATTTATCGATCAAACATTCTTCTATGTTTTATATATCGATCAAACATTATTCTATATTTGATACATCGATCAAACATTATTCTATATTTTATACATCGATCAAATCTGCTTCTATATTTGATACATCGATCAAACATTATTCTATATTTTATACATCGATCAAACCTGCTTCTATATTTGATACATCGATCAAACATTATTCAATATTTTATACATCAATCAAACCTGCTTCTATATTTGATACATCGATCAAACATTATTCTATATTTTTTAAATTGATAAAAAATTCTTCTATATTGTATACATTGACCAAACATATTTCTATGATCTATACATCGATCAGACATGCTTCTATATTTTATACATCGATCAAACATGCTTCTATAATTTATAAGTCGATCAAACAGTCTTCTGTATTTCATACATAGATCAAACATTCTTCTATATTTTATACATCGATCAAACATTCTTCTATATATTATACATCGACCAAACATGTTTCTTTATTGATACATCGATTAAACATTCTTCTATATTTTATACATCGATCAAACCTGCTTCTATAATTTATACATCGATCAAACAGTCTTCTGTATTTCATACATCGATAAAACATTCTTCTATATATTATACATCGATTAAACATTCTTCTATATTTTTACATTGATCAAACATACTTATATATTTTATACATCGTTTAAATTATTTTATATAATCTATACATCGGTCAAACATTCTTCTATATTTTATACATCGATTAAACTATCTTTTAAAATCTATAAATCGATCAAACATGCTTCTATATTTTATACATCGATCAAACATTCTTCTATATTCTATACATCAATCAAACATTATTTCATTTTTTATACATGGATTAAACATTTTTCTATATTTTATACATCGATTAAACATTCTTCTGTATTTCATACATCGATAAAACATTCTTCTATATATTATACATCGATTAAACATTCTTCTATATTTTTACATTGATCAAACATACTTATATATTTTATACATCGTTTAAATTATTTTATATAATCTATACATCGGTCAAACATTCTTCTATATTTTATACATCGATTAAACTATCTTTTAAAATCTATAAATCGATCAAACATGCTTCTATATTTTATACATCGATCAAACATTCTTCTATATTCTATACATTAATCAAACATTATTTCATTTTTTATACATGGATTAAACATTTTTCTATATTTTATACATCGATTAAACATTCTTCTATATTTTATACATTGATCAAACATTCTTCTATATTTCATACATCAATTTAACTATCTTCTATAATCTATACATCGATCAAACAAGCCTCTTTATTTTATTCATTGATCAAACATGCTTCTTTATTTCATACAACAATCAAACATTCTTCTATCTTTTTTACATCAATCAAACAGTCTTCTATATTTTTTACATCGATCAAACATTCTTCTTTATTCTAAACATCGATCAAACATTCTTCTATATTTTATAGTTGATCAAACATTCTTCTATTATTTATACATCAACCAAACATTCTTCTATATTTTATACATCGATCAAACATTCTTCTGTATTTTATACATCGATTAAACTATCTTCTATAATCTATACATCAATCAAACATGCTTCTATATTTTATACATTGATCAAACATGCTTCTATATTTTATACATCGATCTAACAATCTTCTGTATCTTATACATCGATCAAACATTTTTTATATTCTATACATCGATCAAAATTCTTCTATATTCTATACATCAATCAAACATTCTGGTATATTTTATACATCGATCAAACATGCTTCTATATTGTATATATCGATCAAAACTGTTTATATTTTTTAATCAACGATCAAACATTCTTTTATATTTTATACATCGATTAAACATTCTTCTACATCCTATACATCGATCAAACATGCTTCTATATTTTATACATCGATCAAACATGCGTCTTTATTTCATACATCAATCAAACATTCTTCTTTGTTCTATACATCGAGAAAACATGCCTCTATATTTTATACATCAATCAAACATGCTTTTATATTTTATATATCGATCAAACATGCTTCTATATTTCATATATGGGTAAACAATCTTCTATATTCTATACATCACTCAAACATGCTTCTAAATTTCATACATGGATCAAACATTTTTTCTATATTTGATACATTGATCAAACATTCTTATATATTTCATACATTGATCAAACATTTTTCTATACTTTATACATCGATCAAACATTCTTCTGTATTTTATACATCGAATAAACATTCTTCTATAATCTATACATCGATCAAACAAGCCTCTTTATTTTATTCATCGATCAAGCATGCTTCTTTATTTCATACAGCGATCAAACATTCTTATATATTTTTTACATCAATCAAACAGTCTTCTATATTTTTTACATCGATCAAACATTCTTTTTTATTCTAAACATCGATCAAATATTCTTCTATATTTTATAGTTGATCAAACATTCTTCTATTATTTATACATCAACCAAACATTCTTCTATACTTTATACATCGATCAAACATTCTTCTGTATTTTATACATCGAATAAACATTCTTCTATATTCTATACATCGACCAAACATGCTTCTATATTTTATGCATCGAAAAAACATTCTTTTATATTTTATTTATCGGTTAAACGTTCTTCTATATTTTATACATCGGTCAGACATTCTTTTATATTTAATATGCCGTTCAAAATTTCTTCTATATTAAATATACCGATCAAGCATATTGACATTTCTTCGAATTTTATATAGGAAATTAATACAGTAATTATAGGATATATATTTATTTAGTAACACCTTTCTACATTACAGAGTGGTTAAGTTGCCTTTAAGACCAGAAAGCCGTTGAACTGTTTGGCAGATGTATCCGAAACGAATATTACCATGACTACACGGTATGTGGATGAACACGTCTCACACCATTATTACATTTCTCATAGAGCCCCATTGTAACATTTATGTCCAAAATACAGTGAAAAACAAAATCTACAATGTGTGTCTCGGCTTAAAATCTTCACTGGTTCAATATCTGCAATTTTAAAGCGGAAAAAGCATATCATTTCCATTTTTTTATTGGTTTTCATTGGTTTTGCAATATCCGTCAATTTGGACGCGGTTCGAACAAACAATTCTAAAAAGACACAGAATTGCCTAGAAATCTGGTATCAGCATCAATACCTCCTTAATCTGCATTGAGTGATCATAATTTATTACCATGTATCAAAATAACAAAAAACAAGAGGCCAAATTTGGCCCAAATGTTTTCTTAAAAACAAGAGGCCCAAAGAGGGCCTGAGGACGCTCTACTCATAGTGGCCGTAGCACTTTTTGAAATTCCACAATATTTACTTTCTTTGAGGGGTCGTCTTTACAACATATGGATAAATACCCCCACCACACCCATACTGAACAAAAACTTAATTGCTATGAAAAGGAAATACTTTAAATTCCCATACATCTGTTAAAAAATATATAGTCCCCTGTACAGAACCTTTATACAACCCAGCCCCTTAATTTGTCAGAACTTCAATCACCCACTCTTAGCGATTTGTTATGAGTGGGAATGATTCAAATTTTAAAAAGAAGTGTTTTTTTGTACACATGAATGCAAAATGAAAACAATCAGTTTTTCCTATAATATTCCTATGTATAAGTCACCTTTCAGGGCCCCAATATATCCAAGCCCCTTGGTATGCAGAATCTTCAATCCTTGCTGATGTAAGGATTATTTATATCAAATATGAACTAGTTTAAATGAAAGGTTATTGAGAAGAAATTTGTGAAAATTCCCAATTTTAACCTTATTGCCCTATCCATCCCCTGGCTTCTTATGGAAATTCTGTCCTCTTTATTAAACAAAATCAAATTTATTGTTACTAAACAATGCTTAGATCTCAGATTGAACAATATCTTTACCTAAATGTGAAAAAAATGAGAATTTTCCATTTTCCCATAGTATTCCTATGTAAACCTCAAATACCCCTTACAGGGCCTCTATATATCCCAGTGTCCCTTGATTGGTACAAACTAAGATTTCTTAATCATAGGGGTTGATATCAAATTTATATCAAATATGAACAAATCTGACTGACCAACAACCAGATTTATGACAATGTTCAATTTTAATCATTTTATGACCCCACCTGGCCCCTTTTAGAAAGTCAATGCTTTGTATTGAACAAAATTATATTTGTTATGAATAGAAATTGTTTCAAAACTCAAACTGAATAAAAAAAAGTCATCAGTGAATGATAAAAAAGAAAATTTTCAGTTTTTCCAATAGTATTCCTATATAATACTCAAAGTCCCCTTACATGGCCCCTATAAATACAAGACCATTGATTTGTACAAACTTTAAACCCATACTTATTGGGATATTCCATATCAGATATGAACAAATTTGACTGACCGGTTGTTGAGAAGAAGATTTTTGAAAATTTTCTATTTTAACCATTTTTTTACCCACCCTGACCCCTTATGGAAAGTCATTTCATTAGGGATAATTATTGCCAAATATAAACAAATTTGACTTAGCAGTTCTTAGAAAACGATTTTTGTAATTCTCAATTTTTTACCCTTTAGTGGCCCATCCTGACCCCTAAGGACAGTCGAACCCAGTAATTTTTACAAATCTGAACATCCTTCACCAAACAATGCTTCTGTGAAGATAAAGGCTAAATCATTTCCATTTAAAAAAAATTGTATTGATTATAATGACATGTGTCCCCTAACCCTTGGGACGAAGTCATTTTTAACCCTAGGGGCACTATTTGAACAAATATAACAAAACTATAATTGGTTATCATTACTACATAAACATTTTGAAAATCTGTAGGGCCGTTTACATGAAGAAGATTTATTAAATTTGAGACCATTTGTAGTAACGGCGGCCATTTTGAATTTCAGATCGAAAACAATCTTACATACAGTCTCCAATGCAATATTAACATCCATGTGAAGTTTCAGTTTAATTGGCCTAATTGTTATATATGTGCTGCTAACAGACGATGGATAGCGTGCCATAGCATAAGCACGTCTGGCCTTTGGCCAGTAGAGCTAAAAACCAAAGCAAATTATACAATACATGGTCAGTTTTAAAAACTACCGCCACATATTAAAGCTACTGTTATTTAATTCTATTTTTGTTCTGAAATTCATTTATTTGATATACATTTCTTACATTACAGGGTGATTAGGTTGTCCTGGAGACCATAAAGACATCAAATTGTGTGACAGATGCTGCTGTATCCCGAAGGAATAATTTAATGGCTTCACGGTATGTGAATTGAATACAGGTATGCTTTATAAACCGTTGGTGTTGTGTTGTATTTACCGTCGCTTTCAACAAATGTTCAGCCATATCGCTACAGTGTCTACTTGAGATAGTATTCCGAGCTCTGCCATACTGGGATGTCATCTCGCAGACACATGGTATTATACCCCATTAAATCATATTAAACTGACTTCTGACAGACTAGACCTAGAATAATCATCTTAATACAGATTGTTAAGCGAGGAAGTCTGTGGTATGACACGACCGTGGATCGAACCCATGACCTTCTGCATACAAGGTGGACACTGTATCACAAGACCACTGCTGCTGATACAATGACATTCCATGTAAACTAAACAACCAACCATTCGTCACATACATATTTTCTTCTTATAATTCTAATTCTAATAAACTATACTTTTTCTGCATACATATCATCCATTGTTTGTCGTAGGACGATCTCAAAATGAAACTGAAGTAGAAACTTCATTCTTCTTTTAGAGATAAATAAAGTGTCAACATACCCTGAGTTGGGTCATTTGAGATGCATCATATTTGTTTACATTCTTCAGGGCTTTATAATGTGTTATGAATAATATAAATGGGTAATACTTGCAAAAAGGAATTAACTGGTATAAATAAATATGTATGAAACAAATGTGAGTATTGTGTTGGGCCCGATTAGCTCAGTCAGTAACACGTCTGACTATCAATCAAGGGGCGTATAGTACACAAAATATTACAAAATTACCCAAATATATTGTTATATTTAGTAATTTCTGCAGAGTTACTACATAAATAATATATTTTGTTAGGTGTGTTTAAAAACAGAGTTTAGTTAATATTAAGCGAGACATTTTATGTCAATATTTTTATAATATAAACAGATTGTAAAATTGTATTGTTAAAATATTCTTTTCGCATTGCATTAATGCAGAGAATATTTTTGCTCAGAAATTATAAAGGCCACAAAAAAATTTACATCGGAGTTCAAGCCTTAGGTTTACGATGATTGTAATGTTAATACACTCAGGGACTTTGAAAACGCAGCATTTACATACATAAAATTTGAGTGCAGAAAATAGCATACGATTTCAAAGAAAGTTTACATATGTTAAAAGTGCCATCTCTGTCTTCAACTGTCAAAATTTCATGACTAAGACTTTATTATGCATTTTTTATGATGTTTCAAACCTACCCCCAAAAGTTAAATTCACAGGCCTAAATAACGAGTGTATGTATCCAGGCGAATGGTTCATGCATTCGTTGTTGACGTCTGCGATTTTTCACTTTTGGGGGTATTCTCGATCAATGGAAAAATGTATCAAATATTTAAGTATGAGTCATGAAATTTTGACAGTAGTTTTTTGACAGTGAGTTCGAATCCCTGCTAGGCAACAGTGTCCGTGACGATTGATATTTGACATTGTGTCATTTATTATTTGTCTCACACCGCTGATTCAAGTGGGAAAGTTATCAGTTACTTGCGGAGATGAGGTGTGCTAGAGTATTTGGTTTATCTTTCAGGATCCCAAGAAACAGTAGTTAGGTTACATGTAACTAATCGTCTGTTAGCCTTCTGTGGCTTAAATTGACGCTATATATTCAATCAATTGATCAATTAATCAAATTTGAGTATTGTTAGAAAAATAATTTGTTGTTATTTTTGTTTCAATTCAGAAAAACAGTACATAGAATACATTGGACATATCTTGGATGGCAATGGACGTCTTTTGGATTCAGTGAATGACTTGAATAATCACCCAAGACTCGAACTCGAAAGTTGCAGTGTATATATATGTTCAAACAGTATATGGAACTTTACGTCATAGTTTCAATAAATAGGACTGTATCTGCAAGTACAACGCATTTGAACAGGAACAAACTAGGGAGATGAGATTACTGTTTAAATGCCTTAGTGACATTCTCATCAAGGCAATTTGATTAATGCAGAAATGCATGGTATTGTAATTTTTTATAAGTGATGACATTAATTTTTTATCGAGTGGGCTACATCTCCATTTTGTAATGACCAGTTTGAATTATTTTAGATTTTTTGTTACCAAATAATTAAATAGTTTACAGTACAAACATTATCACAACTGAATACCAACCTAAGATTTTTATAATTTGGGCTTTGATATTTTCAATTATTCTTCAGTTAGTGGTATTGAAGCCTGTATACACAAAATGATTGTCATATACATTTGATATTTTTGTCATATATAGTATTATAGTCAATATATCAATTCACTTGTTCCATGGTGAGTTCGAATCCCCGCCCGGCCACAATCTCTGTGATGATTGATAAACGACACTGTGTCTCATTACCATTCATTTCTCACAGCTGTTTGAACTGTGAAGTTATCAATTACTTGCGGAGATTGGGTGTGCTGAGTTATGATTAACCTTTCAGGATTCTAGGAAACAGTGGTAACCTGGCTTTCTGTTAGACCTCTATGGCATAAAATGACACTAAAAATTAAATTATTGTCAACACTAATTGTAAGATACGTTAGATAGAAACTGTTGATACTGTACTGGAGATCATACTGAACATTCTTTTGTTGATGTTAACAATTACAACTTCTTCTCTTACTAGCCGGTGTGATTCCGGCTAAGAATAGAATCACTGCAGATCCTCCGAATGGGTGTCGTGTTCATTTTATCATTTTTTGTCATGTTCACTATTGTAGTTAAATTACCAACCCCTGTGTGGTTTCAGAGAGCCATATGAGTGATGGCAAGAATAGGATCACTGTGGCTTATGCATGTCGTAAGAAGCGACAAATTGAGTAATACGATAGAATTTGCTGAAACTCTGCAGTTCTGGTATCAAGGTTCTAAGTTCATTCTGCATATTCATTTGTTGATGTATTTTTTTTAATCTGTATGTTAATTTGTTGTTTTTGTACATGTAGAGTGAACCTGGAATATACATTCCTGTTGGTGTGTAATAACCTTTAATGTGTTGCTACGCCGTAAAACGCTATTCATTCATTCATTCATTCATTCATTCATTCATTTGTTGATATATTGTTTTAATCTGTATTGTTAATTTGTTGTTTTTGTACAAATAGAGTGAAATTGGAATCTTCCTTCCTGTTGGAATTGAATAAACTATGATGCGTTGGTATGCTATAAAACCCTATTCATTCATTCATTAATTCATTAATTCATTGGTTTAAAGGGGCACACAGCAATTTACTTAATATTCACTAAAAATCATTTCCTGAAAATTATATATCAAAATTAATCCAAAACGAAGTTAGAATACCCAGACTCTTTCATTTCCTTTTTGTAAAAGGGTTGTTACTTTGATAAATAGAAGAAAGACTTCACATTTCGCTTATTGTCATAGATTATTTTCATCCACTCTGATTGCCATTTGCTTATGAAAGAAAAAAAAAGTTTATTATTTAAATGTGTAAAGATTGTTTCAAGGAATGAACAAGTGTAACAATTTTAGTTTTGCCTTGTGTCCCACGGAGATTTAGGATTTTGAATTAATCTCACTATGTATAAGGGCTGTGATCACTGTTTGTCTGTCCATTAACTTTTTAAAGTTAGGTTCCTTCTAGAATCTGTATTTTTATTAGATCTTCGCCAAACTTACATAGTTATATGATAGTATTTTGTACAATATCTGGAACTGGTCAAAATGAATTCTTAATGTCGGAGTCACGACCCTTGAAATATTAAACATTTCGCCATTTGATCTTGCATGTTCTTTAGCACTAGTTTTGTGGTAAAGTGTAACATATTGCCGCTTTAGCACCCGCAATTTTCATTGGGTCCCAACCAAACTTACAAAGTAGTTATATAAACATAATGTTGGATAATGAATCATAAAAATTATAACACTTTTTGAAATTGTGTGCACTCTACCTCCCACATTTTCATTGAATCTTCATTGTAATTTACATAGTGGTTATATTATAATTATAAAATCTCAGACAATGTCTTGGCCAAATCATATTACTTATGTCAGAGTTGTGGCCCTTGACTCATGATAAATTGCCCTATTTGATGAGGTGTTTTCTCTAGCACTCGCATTTTCTATTGAACTGTCAATCTCTGTAGAGGGATAGGAATCCTCAGAATGGGTGGGGGTAAATTTTTGTTATCTCCACTATTGTGATTAAATTACCAACTGCTGTATAGTTCCAGGGTGCCATTTGAGTAATGGCAAGAATATTTCATTTATGTTGTTATATGCTGTGTATTTCCAGGGTACCATATTAGTGATGGTATTCTATTAATCTCTGCACGGGGATAGGAAACTCAGAATGGGTTTTTGTCCACTTTTTGTCATCTCCATTAGATAATGATTATTGTGGTTGAAATACCAACTGCTGTGTAGTTACAGGGTGCCATATGAGAGATATATAATAATTTTTAATTTTTAATATTTAATTATATTTTATTTATGTTGTAATATGTGTGTTGTTGAGAGTAAGATTAGTATCGCTCTCAACCTCTGCAGGTCAATAGGAAGCTCAGAATTGGGTTTTGTCAACTTTTTGGGAAAGAATAGAAACTCTAGATCATGCATACATGTATCACAAGTGGTGGGAAATTTAGTATTTGATTAGAATTTGCAGAAACTCTGCAGCCCACAGGTATCAAACTTTAGGTCCATTCAACATATTCATTTGTTGATGTATTTTTTATTATGTATGTTAATTTGTTGTTTGTAAATGTAGAGTGAACATGGGCTCTTCCTTTCTGTTGGCGTCGAATAACCTATGTGTTGGTACGCTGTAAAACCCTGTTCATTCATTCGTTTTACATTTCAATGTATTGTTGTTGTTTTTAAGATGATTTTGCTTTAAGATAATGTTTTATTAAATTGCTGCATCTTTAAAATCCGTTATGAAGGAAAATCACATGACCTTTTATGATATGCTCATTGTTGCTATTTTCAAAATCATAATTTAACCCGTGTGGTTCTGGGTAAGAACAGAATCACTGTCAATCTCTGCAGAGGGGTAGGAATCTTCCGAATGGGTGTCATGTTCATTTTATAATTTTTTGTCATGTTCATTATTGTGGTTAAATTACCAACCCCTGTGTGGTTCCAGGGAGCCATATGAGTGATGGCAAGAATAGAATCACTGTGGCTCATGCATGTCGTGGGAAGCGACAATTTGAGTAATACGATAAAATTTGCTGAAACACTGCAGTTCTGCAGGTATCAAGGTTCTAAGTTCATTCTGCATATTCATTTTTGATGTATTTTTTTAATCTGTATGTTAATTTGCTGTTTTTGTACATGTAGAGTGAACCTGATATCTTTCTTCCTGTTGGCGTCAAATAACCTTTAATGTGTTGGTACGCCGTAAAACCCTATTCATTATTCATTCATTCATTTGTTGATAGTTTTTTGTATGTTATTTTTCTTTTTGTACATGGAGAATGAACCTGAAGTCATCCCTGTTCTTAGAATCACATAATCTGTAATATGTTTGTTAGCTGTATAATCCAGATTCATTCATTCATTTTACACTCCACCAGTGTATTGTTGTTGTTTTTAAGATGATTTTGCTTTAAGATAATGTTTTATTAAATTGTTGCATCTTTTAAATCTGTAATGATGGAAAATCATTTGGCCTTTTATGATATGCTCATTGTTGCTATTTTCAAAAACATAATTTAACCCGTGTTGTAAGAAGAGACAATTGAGTTATACGACAGAATTTGCTGAAACTCTGCAGTTCTGCAAGTATAAAGGTTCTAGGTTCATTCTGCATATTCATTTGTTGATGTGTTTTTTTATCTGTATGTTAATTTTTTTGGTTTTTAGCTCTACTGGCCAAAAGCCAGAAGTGCTTATGTGATGGCGCGTTGTCTGTCGTCCGTCATCTGACGTCTGTCGTCTATTAGCAGCACTTTCTCTGAAACCACTAGGCCAATTAAACTGAAACTTCACATGGGTGTTTCTATTGCATAGGAGACTATACAGAAGATTTTTTTTTTTTTAGCTCTGAAATTCAAGATGGTCACCGTTACTAAAAATGGTCCAAAACTTAAAAAATCTTCTTCTCATGAACGGCCCAACAGATTTAGTAATGTAGTAATGATGACCAACTATTGTTCTGTTAGATTTGTTCAAATGGTGTCCCTAGGGTTAAAAATGACCCTGCCCCGAGAGTTCAATTAGGGGACACATGTCAATATAATATATATATATTTTTTTTTTTTAAATGGAAATGATTTTGCTTATATCTTCACTAAAGCATTGTTAGGTAAAGGAGGTTAAGATTTGTAAAAATGACTGGGTTCCTATGTCTTAAGGGGTCAGGAGGGGCCCCAAAAGGGTACAAATTGGGAATGAGTAAAATTGTTTTCTTAAGAGCCGGTATGTCAGATTTGTACATATTTGATATAAATTATCCCTAAGTGTAGGGGTTTGATTGCAGATAAGAATTTAGGGGCTAAAATATATAGGGGCCCTGTAAGGGGACTTAGAATTTTACATAGGGATACTGTGGGAAAACAGAAAATTCTCTTCTTTTTTTTTCATTTATTCTGAAACCACTTGGCCAATTAAACTAAAATTTCACATGGATGTTTCTATTGCATAGGAGACTATACAAAAGATTTATTTTTTCTATCTAAAATTCAAGATGGCCACCATGACTAAAAATAGTCCAAAACTTAAAAAAATCTTCTTCTCATGAACGGTCCAACAGATTTTCAAAATGTTTATGTAGTTATGATGACCAACTATAGTTTTGTTAGATTTGTTCAAATGGTGTCCCTAGGGTTAAGAATGACCCCGCCCCAATGTTTCTATTGCATAGTAGAATTTCAAAAAGTGCTATGGCCACTATGAGTCAGTAGAGCGTCCTCAGGCCCTCTTCGGCCTCTTGTTTTACATTAAGAGGGAACATTCCTGTTTTTCGTTGAATTACTTATAATGTGTTGGTATGCCATAAAACCCCATTTTTTCATTCATTCAAAAACATAGTTTCAAAATTATTATGAAAATATTTAAAACGCCTTATTTAGGTTTAAAAAAATTGAAAGAAAAGATCTGTTTTAATATTAAAGACTGTTTTAGTTGTGCTAACAATCTATTATCATAATTATACTTTTTTCAGTTTCAGATTATATTCATTTAGTTATTGAAAGAACCTTTGTAATCCACCCTGTACATCCGGTAACGAGAGACAATCAATGTGGCACCACCATGTACAATCATTCGTGTGAGATATATGGAACTCGACATCTGATTCGTGGATTTCTGATGGTGCGACTCATGGTGAGGAATATTCTGTATTGCTTGTAAAAGTTTTGACTGTAAGACATCAGATAGAAGCAGCAGCTATGTCATATGCAATAGATAACTAAACAGTTGTTTTGGGTGGGATCTTCCATGACCGATTGATCCTAAGATTACTTGGCTCTCACCACTGAGGTTGGATGGACAATGGTTCTACTCTCTGAGGTCTACCTCCACCAATAACACAGGATGCCATATTACCTATTATGAGTATCGTGGTGTTGAACCCCACTCAGAATTGACTTGGGCACCTATTTAATTATATAATGGAGATTTGATGATAAAACAAAAAATGTCACTAATAAGTGATAAATCCCCAAGAGGCAGTGTGTAAATGAAAATACATATTGCTACTATTTTTAGAGTTAATAAAACAACTTGACCTTGACGTATGAGCTACAGATCTTGGTGCAACATGTCATGAAGTGATGATTATTTGTGTGGTTATTTCAAATCCCCAAACTGAATTAAAACATTAAACGGGATACAAATAGCTTTTTCTTTATATTCATGTGTGTATGAATATATCATATGATTGAAACCACAGCAATGGTCTAGGGAAAGAGTGTGGAATGTTGTGGGTTTGATCCCCAGCTGGGTCATACTAAAGACTTGGAAAATAGTACTAAAAGCTTCCTTGCTTTGTACTTAGTATTTAGAAGATAGTTCTAGGTCTGTTCGGCCCATTGTCATTATAATGTGACTGGGTGGGGTATCATACCATATGTCTGCTGCTTGATGCACTTGGAATACTGTTTCAGGTAGACACCATTGGGATATAACTGAAAACTTGGCCTAAAATAGTGAAAGGGTCTTTTGTG
Organism: Panopea generosa; assembly: GCA_029582155.1. Classification (NCBI taxonomy): domain Eukaryota; kingdom Metazoa; phylum Mollusca; class Bivalvia; order Adapedonta; family Hiatellidae; genus Panopea; species Panopea generosa. Next base: position 23,779,360 of record CM055909.1, on the reverse strand, counting down.
GGGTTTTAGGGCTTAGCTCAGTCCAAAGACTTCATGTGAGAGTTTCCTATAACTTGCTGAACCTTCATTAATAAAACTGGTGCTATATATAAAAGAGGGGAAAATGAAGACAACCAAGTGAACTGTTGCATTGTTTTCTGCTGCTTTTAAGCTGATGTAAACTAATGGCTGGCAAATACTAGATTACTTCTGGTTGGAAGTATCAATCTATGTATACAAGTGCTCCAATGTGACTTCCATTGTGAACATGGTGATGACAGAGGTGAACATGACTTTGTATATCTCGCTTGTTCAGCGAAGTCTGCTTCTATGTGAGAATTCTGAAAAGCTTGGTATGTTCATATTGTTGAGCTTTGTGTATGACTTGATATTGTTCTCATTTGAGTTTATTTTATGTCATATTTTCTCCTCACAAGCTACAGTCTTTTTTCTCATTCTTTAGTATTGAGTAATTTTATATATTGTATGGAATACATATATTATAATTATATATACATAGATAAATTCAATATATAGTCTGTCTGATGCCCATATGTTATCTGTGAACAAGAAATGTTGATGAATAATATTTTACAAGAGCGGTTGTTTTTTGGCAGAAATACAGCAGTGATGGTTTTCATGTGTCTATTTTTTTAGTTCTTTAAAAAATCAATTATAATATTTTGCATTTTAGTTCTCATTCAGGTTTTTTTTTATTATATTTTTATCCATTCAACCTTTTTATAATTACATAATATTTTGTTCTATCAGAAAATTTAGTTAATTCATTTGTAAAAGATTATAGAATACAGTATTTTAATAAAAATAATAAAAATAGGGAAAAATAATTAAAAGAAAGGCAAAAGAGGGTGACTGTGTTTGTAGAATCTAGACGACATTGCGACACATAGCTGTTGTTAACTATCAAAAGTGTGACAATGATTGATCCATCTCTTGTTCTAACTTGATAGTTCTAGTGTGCCTATCAGAAATGCAACAATGATCAATCCATCTCTTGTTCTAACTTGATGGCTCTGCTGTGCCAATCTGGGTAAGTGCATGGAAATTAGTCTGCTTGTGGTAACCCAGTCTTATGCATATGCCGTTAGAGTAATAATTGTTTACTGTCAGTACAAGTTTAAGTGAATGATTTGGCTTTGAACTTCTGTATTCCTCAATTTGAACATATTGCAGCACTTAATTACAATTTTTCATCTGTGCTAAATTTACAAATTTATGTAAAACTCTGCAATGAATTTTCAGTGAATTAATTTGAATGTTTACCAACATTTTCAATGCAATAATTGCACATTGATACTAGGTGAAAATGAAGCATTTGTTAGTGTAGATATTACAATTTCACTTTATTTTTTTTAAATGTTTTTACTTAATTTACTCTAAAAGTCCTAAGCCATTTGTGTTTTTTTATTTATATTTTACATCCAAAGAACACAAACCATGATTTTTAGTTTTATAGAAAAATCAAATTTTGTCATGCTCCACAAGTGTTTTTCTTAAAATCACATACAAGAATTTATCTAGTGCAGGACATCATATTGCCCTTGGGATGTTTTCATAACAAATCTCATATCTTGCATTTACAAGAAATTATCTACAGCAAGTCACCATGTCACCCCTGAGATGATCTTGTAACAAATATCAAAGCTTGCATGTACAAGAATTTATCTAGTTCAAGGCATCATGTCAAGCTTGGGATGTACTTGTAACAAATCGCAAAGCTTGTGAGTAGAAGAATTTATCCGGATAATGGCACCATGTCACCCTTGGGATGTTCTCATTACAAATCTTAAATCTTGCATTTACAAGAAATTATCTAAAGCAAGGCACCATGTCACCCTTGGGATGTTCTCATAACAAATATTGAAGCTTGTGTGTACAAGAATTTATCTAGTTCAAGGCACCGTGTCACACTTAGGATGTTCTCATAGCAAGTCGCAAAGCTTGTGAGTACAAGAACTTATTTAGTGCAAGGCATCATGTCAAGCTTGGGATGCGCAAAGCTTGTGAGTAGAAGAATTTATCCGGATCAGGGCACCATGTCACCCTTGGGATGTTCTCATTACAAATCTTAAATCTTGTATTTACAAGAAATTATCTAAAGCAAGGCACCATGTCACCCCTGGGATATTCTCACAACAAATCTTGAAGCTTGTGTGTACAAGAATTTATCTAGTTCAAGGCATCGTGTCACACTTAGGATGTTCTCATAGCAAATCACAAAGCTTGTGAGTACAAGAACTTATCTAGTACAAGGCACCATGTCACGCTTGGAATGTTCTCGTAACAAATCGCAAAGCTAGAGTGTACAAGAACTTATCTAGTGCAAGGCACCATGTCACGCTTGGGGTGTTCTCATAACAAATCGCAAAGCTTGTGAGTACAAGAACTTATTTAGTGCAAGGCACCATGTCACGCTTGGGGTGTTCTCATAACAAATCGCAAAGCTTGTGAGTACAAGAACTTATCTAGTGCAAGGCACCATGTCACACTTGGGGTGTTCTCATAATAAATCACAAAGCTTGAGCGTACACAAATTTATCCAGTGCAAGGCACCATGTCACACTTGAGATGTTCTCATAGCAAACTGCAAAGCTTAAGTGTACGAGAATTTATCTACTGGTAGTGCAAGGCACTATGTCACACTTGAGATATTCTTATAACAAATCTTGAAGTCTCCATGTTCAAGAATTTATCTAGTTCAAGGTACCATGTCACCCTTGGGATGTTCTCAGTACAAATATCGAAGCATCTGCAGTTTACACACAAGCGTTTATTTTGAGATATGAAAAGTTTCCTGTCTTATGTACTTTCTTACTAGTAACAATGAAGCAAATACAAAATATTTTTCATTCATAATAATTATGCCACTCCACTCCTTCGCTATGTTTTTAGTAAAGTATTTTAGAAATGTTTACAAATACACTATGCTTACAATATCACGCATAATTTGCTTGAATATCTAGTCAGAATTTCCTTTTTATTTGTATAATTGTCAGTTTAGTTATAAAATTCTGAAGTTGTGCTTTCTGGAATGCTGGTATGCCAAATTACACACACTAAAGGAAGTACCAAAATTTTCAATATATCATTTTAGATAATACTCTATTTTAGAAGTAAACATTCAAAACAATAACATTTTAAATTCGGAACAAAAAAACCCATTGAATATGTTATAAAACAATGAATTTAAGGTAACTATTAAGGATAACAAGGCCCCTAAAAACACCTAAACTCACCTACCACGGCCTAGCTGAAAAACACTTTCGGGGGAGCATGACCCAGACGCCCTACAACTGTACCTACACATCATTTTCAGCCAAGCTACGCCCATGACACAGTAGCAGAACTTGAGATGATTCATTCCGATCGCCCCTTCTGTCCGTAAACTTTTGTTTTGTGCATCCTAGCACCCAAATTTTTTATAGGATTTTTTTATTATTTTACCTAAAGCCTAAATTAAATAAACGTGTAGTTCTGGTTTCCCGATCGTCTTTATAATTTCCGGCCAACTCTACCAGTTCCGGAACCCTTAAAAAAAATAAATAACCATAAAATCTTTGGCAAGTTCTTGAACTGACCAAATTAGAAAAATGTTGTCAAGAGTTATGGCCCTTGCATTAAAAAAATTGTGTAATTTGATGTTTTGTGCATAATATCTGGACAATTTTTAAACTGACCAAATTGTCATTTGCATCCTGCACTTGCAGTTTTCATTTAAACCTCAACAGACATACATAGTTATTTTACCATTATATCGTGAATCACTTCTTGAAATGGCCAAATCCAATAAATATTGTCTGTTGTGAGCCTTGAAATGTCAAAAATTTTGTGCATTTGATCTTACTTGCACTCCAGTATTCGCAGTTAATATTCCATCCTCATTAAACTTACACAGTTGTTATGCGACCATGATATTTTAGACAAGGGCCTGGGTAGCTCAGTCAGTAGCATGTCTGGTAATCAATCCAATAGTGTCCTCTGTGACTGAGTGGTTAAAGGTGCAGTCTCAAGATCCCTTACCTCTCCAAAAACTTTGAGAGATAATGTTTGCCAGTTACTTACTGAAGAATGGTAGTTTTACTAAGTTTCATTCTGAAGTGTTTCTCTACTAATTAGACTTGATATGCTATATTAACCTGTAGTGTGTTGAAATTGTTAAAAAGTAACATTAAAAAAAACTATCCAGGGGTCTTGAGTTTGAATCCCTGCTTGGCTAGTCTTTGTGACTTTTATATACTACATTGTGTCTCATTGTCAATCATTTCACTGCTGATACAAGTGGGAAAGTCATCAGTTACTTGTATAGATGGGTGTACTTGAGTATTGATTAACTTTAAAGGATCCTAGGAAAGTGTGGTCAAGTTAACTGATCTTCTGTTAGCCACCATTGGCATAAAAATGATGTTAGATATTCAAATCAAATTAAACTGGCCAAATTGAGTAATTAATGCAGGGAGCTTTGGCCCTCGATTGATTGCGTTATATGAAATTATGTACTCCAGCACCTGCAGCTTTCATTTTGATATTCACAAAATTTAGGCTTTATATATCTGATATCTCAAATGACCAAATTTAAATGTTGGAGGTGAGGCCCTTGGTTCGTTTAAAACTGTCATCTTTGGTATTGTCTCTTCTACCATAGGTGAACGATCTAGGTCAAATGTAGCTCTTCTATAATCAAATAAATAAGTGTTCCTTATGTTGTAATGGAATGATGCCAAGACATTAATATTAGTAAAACAAAAGAATGTTAATATTAGTAGAGTAAGTGTCCTTGGTTAGATATTACCAAAGATAGTTATTGCCAAGGACAGATAGACAGACAAGACACATCACTTTGGTGATAACGTGAGGGATAAAAATAATGAAAGAGTAAAGTAAAAAGCCAGATAATGGGTACATATAACATGACCTACTTCCACATAAATACCAAAATTGTTACATGAAACATTTGTATCAGACTTAATGTATTCCAGTAGTGTTGACTGACAATATAAATGTTCTTACATTGAACCTATATTGTTTCCATAAAATAACAGAGGCCCATGTTGTTTTAACTACATTGAGCTCAATGTATGCAAATGACAAAAGGTCCTGCATGATCATGATGACTCGGGCAAGATCAGTTACCTCTCGCGGTCATGGGTTTAAGCCTAGCTCAGTCTGATGACGTCGTGAGAAAAATTCTCAGTGTAACAATTTCTTAAATACCCAAACTGTTTCATGAAAGATTTGTATCAGACTTAATGTATTGATTATAGTAGTGTTTACTGACAATACTAACAACATATAACCATGACCTACTTTCATTTTCATGTATTAAAATATCCAAACTGTTACATGAAACATTCACATTAGACTTGATATATTCCAGTAAATTCGACAGACAATATGAATGTCCTTTTATACATTGAAAGTACAATTGTTTCAATTATGTAACAAACACTCATGTTTGGACTACATTCTATGCAAATGACAAAAGGTCCTCCATGAATAGGATTACCTAAGCAAGATCACTTACCTCTCGCCACTGAGGTCATGGGTTTGAGCCTAGCTCGGTCCAATACCTTAATAAAAGAGATTATCAGTATAATGTTTTCAAGAGCAACCATAAGACACCTAACTTCTGTTTAAAAGACATTGATTATGGGTTTAAGCCAAGCTTGGTCCAATATCTTCATAAGAAAGATTGTCAATTTAACCATAAGAGACCCCAAACTCTTAATATTTAAACTACATTGAGATCAGTCTTTACAAATGACAATGGCTCTTCCATGGCAAAGTTGTCTTGGACACTATCTTAAGATACACAAGGTCCAGCCGAACAGTGGTTAAATGTTAAACTCACCAACAAAGACTCAAACTGTCTGCCTCAGTGTAAGCATTTATTATACTGATCAAATATTGTACATTAATTTGATGGTATCATTGCATTAGTACTAGAACTATTTTAAATGGTCAGAGTTGTCTTTTCTTAAAAAAATACAATAAAAAAAACATTCATGAAAAACAGTTTTTAGTAATTAGTTTCAAAGCCAAATTTTGAATTTCAATTACCTGTACTGAAAATAAACAATTTACTTCAATTTCATCATGTGTAACTGGGCTATTGGAGACAGGCTTCCTTTCATGCATTTATCGGCACCTACTGTTGTACATGTAGCTGTATGCTTGGCAACCTACAATTGTACCTGTAGTTGTATGCTTAACCAGGGTGATAGTGGTTGCCGTGACAGTTGATTGAAAACTTGAGGGGACATTGAAGGCTAGATAGTGTCTCCAGCACGATACGTGCCGTGATGCAAAGGCTGTTAAAGTTATAGCTGATGTTTTCTAGAATCTCTTGATATTGTCACTCTTAAAAGCAAAGCAGTAATAATTTAAGAAATAGTAATAAATATTGACTTTTAAAATGTTTTTTTCTTTGATCTTAAGTGACGACAAAAGCCTTTCTTAATTAGTAATGGAAGCTTAATAAATATTTAAAATCAATGGTATAACCAGGCACATGGGGAGTATTCAGAAGTTGCATTTCCTTAACATCAATGCCATTTTTATAACTCTTGTGAAATACATCTACATTTCTTGTTCATTGACAATATACATGGACATCAGACAGATTTATAATTATTGTGTTTTTGTATATATATGCATATATAGATATTCCTTACCAATATACTATATAAGTGAAAGGATAAATAAATGTGATGGGGTGAATTTCATAGTCACATTATTAAACTGTTGTAATCGATATTTAGTTTTAGAATATGTATGTAAAGGTATTTCATGATTTTGTCAAAAATCATTAATGAAATATCTTTACAGACATATTATAAAACTGAAATATTGCTTATGCTGGTTTGATAATGTGGCTCTGAAATTCACCTGGTGGTGTTTCTTTATCATTTTGGTATTAATACTCAATACTATGGATGATTGAGAAAAAATACTGCAGTTTGCAGGGGGAAATCTGGCTTCCATTAAACACCAGATGGGAATAAATTTGAGTCATGCTCAAGGCCAAATAATATGGACATACATACAGCTTTTCTGGATTTCTCCACTGAAAGCAGACATTGCATGACAAGTGAGATTTACCTAGTCCTACCTTTGTTGTTGCCATGTTTGCAATGGAAAGCTATATTGGAGCACCTGCCAGTCATCAGTCAAAACTTATGGCAATATTGATATTTCCTTACCGGCATCATCATTTCTCCGTTACTTGTACAGGGTGGAATTGGTTGTAATAAATTTGTGAACAAAACAATCGTATTGTTTATAATATAATTTATTGATAATTAATAAATATATGTGTAAAATGGAAAATTAGTTGTTTTCTTTATTATGACCAGTGAAATTCATTTGCATATTCAAAGCCTTGCTTTTTTCCTAATAATATAGCCACCAACCTCCCCCGAACCCACCCACCCACTTAATAGCTGGAAGGTATGCTTTTGAATTTATACAATCCAAATAAGTTTCAACATTTGCATACTTATTTTAAACAATTGACCGATGTAAAGGGAAATAATTGAGAAAATGGTAGTTAATTTACAACTATGCTAATATGAATATTTAAACAAGATATTGATGTAATGTAAAGGGAGTTAATTTATCAACACATTTATTTCTGATATCCATCACATGAGCTGCAAGGCATTTTTGTCCCTTTTATTTCCTATCAAAGCAAATTTAACTGTCTGGACATCATTTTGAATCTCCCAATATTTATCTAAGAAGTGCTTGACAAGTGAACCTCCCTTTCCAACTATTAAAGGGTTTTTTACTTTTGAATGTCCAGTTTTGGTGAAGAAAAAACTAAATGATTTGTTTGTTTGAATATTTAGTATAATTTTTGTGCCATTGAGGCAAATTGACATTGAGTTAACCCTCTTTCCTGTCATTGAGGACTTACAGCTACATGTAACAGTTAACATAACCACAGTGATAACTTTTTGACAATGAGATGCAATGTCATGTATAATAATAATTATGTATAAGTATATCGGTGTGTTAAAAGAAACAAGAAAATATCAGTGGAACCGACAGATGCTCCCCAAGTGAGTGTTTGACTCTGTACCATATACCCTTAGTGCTGATGGCTACTTTGTTGAAAAATACCAAACTGCATAGCAGGAACAATATGTGGCTCTGCACTTGACAGAACTCATTCGCAAATCATTGAACCGGAACAAAATGACAATATGTGCATTTCCTAGTTAGTTTTACAAAATTAAAACCAGAGGTTGTAGCGAAATAGTGTCATGAAGACAATATGCACATCTCCACCTGGTAATCATGCATCCTAGCAAGTTTCATAAAATTCCAACCAGAGGTTGTAGGGAAATAGAGCTGAGAAGAGTTTGGTCAGACAGAATGAAAGGGCCACAACTCCATGAAAAATCATAGAACTGGAACACAAACATAGCAAATTTCATAAAATTCCAACCTGAGGTTGTAGAGAAATAGCAAGGATAATAATTTGGTCACAGACTCAATGAAAGGGCCATAACTCTGTGAAAATCATCGAACCGGAACACAAAGACAATATAATATGTGCATCTCCACTTGGTAGTGATGCATCCTAGCAAGTTTCATAACATTCCAACATGGGATTGTAGAGAAATTGCGCGGACAAGAATTTGGTCACAGATAAATCAATGGGCCATAACTCCATGAAAAATCATTGAACCGAAACATAAAGACAATATGCGCATCTGCACTTGATAATGATGCATCCAAGTAAGTTTCATAAAATTCCAACCTGAGGTTGTAGAGAAACAGCCCGGACAAGAATTTGGTCACAGACAGAATCAAAGGGCCAAAACTCCGTACAAAATCATCGAACCGGAACAAAAAGAAACTACGCACATCTCCACTTGGTAGTGATGCATCCTAGCAAGTTTCATAAAATTCCAACATTGGGTTGTCGAGAAATAACCCGAACAAGAATTTGGTCACAGACATAATCAAAGGGCCATAACTCCAGGAAAAATCATCAAACCGGAACAAAAAGATATCATGCACATCTCCACTTGGTAGTGATGCATCAAATTTCATAAAATTCCAACCAGAGGTTGTAGAGAAATAGCCCGGACAAGAATTTGGTGACACGGACGGATGGACGCACGGACGAAGCGGCGACTATATGCTTCCCCCCTTTAGGGGAGCATAAAAATGGAAGGGGAGTAAAGCCAGAATTGGGTAATGCCATTTTTAACACATTTCAGGTTATATATGACATATCCAATTGTATTAGTGAAATAAATGAATGAATAGGGTTTTACGGCATACCAACACATAGGTTATTCGACGCCAACAGGAAGAAAGATTCCAAGTTCACTCTACATGTACAAAAACAACAAATTACCATACAGATTTAAAAAAAAATAGACCAACAAATGAATATGCAGAATGAACCTAGAACCTTGATACCTGCAGAACTGCAGAGTTCTCAATTTGTCTATCGTATTATTCAAATTGTCGCTTCTAAAATGAACATGACACCAATTCGAAGGATTCCTACCTCACTGCAGAGATCGGCAGTTATTCTGTTCTTAGCCGCAACCACACGGGCTTGTATTAGTGGAGGAAGACCTCTGAATGAATCTTGGTAGACCCACCGTTCTACCGAAAGTTACTGACAAACTTTCCTCTTTAAAGTTTTTGGAGCAATAAAGACTTGAACCTACAACATTGGTGGAGAGAGCAGTGATCTTGGGACGACGCATAAGACCACCTAGCCACTGAGGACACTGTAAACAGTTGAACTAAAAATTAACAATTTTAACCCTTTTGGGGAGCCTGTGGCACCTTATGAAAACTTAAAGGGATACTATCAGGAAAAAGGCTATACTGTATGTCTTAAAAACAAAATTGATTTTAAAATGGATAAAAAGCATCTCATTGTCATTAATATACAAATTCTCAAATGGTCTGGTATGTCAAATCTGCCAAAACGTAACAAAATCAATATTGAAATTAGAATGAATGAATGAATAGTGTTTTACGGCGTACCAACACATTATAGGTTATTTGACACCAACAGGAAGGAAGATTCTAGGTTCACTCTACATGTACAAAAACAACAAATTAACAATACAGATTAAAAAAATATATCAAATGAATGAACGAATGAATGAATAGGGTTTTACGGCGTACCAACACATTATAGGTTATTCGACGCCAACAGGAAGGACGATTTCAGGTTCACTCTACATGTACAAAAACAACAAATTAACATACAGATTAAAAAAATACATCAACAAATGAATATGCAGAATGATAGTTGTATGGTGTTTAGCGTCGCTTTCAACAATTTTTCAGTCATATCGCGACAGAGACAGTAATCTGAGCGCTGTCACACTGAAGTATCATGCCGCAGACACGTGGTATAATATATATATAATATATAATATAGGTCAGACTAAAATAGATTTTTCATTTAAAATGGCAACATATTTTGTTATGTATTAAATGAGCCGTGTGATTTCATTTTGAATCGTTATACAGGTTTACGTAAACATAGTAAAAATTGTTTCATTTTAGAAAGTGAATGATGTGAAGTTCATCAAACAGTATTTAAGTGCTATCTATCTTTAGAATGTTGATTTTATTTCAAGTTTGTCACTCCAATTAAAATTTGATTTTTGGATTTGACATACTAAACTATTCAGATTATATTTATAATAATAACGAGATACTTTTTATCCAGTGACTTACCCTTATAAGGTTGATAAGTAAGTAGACTTATATAAACTTGTTGTCTTAAATCATATTTATATCCATAATCAAATGACTGGTAGGTTATTTCTGATTGTTTTTGTTTGAGATTTCTATCTTTTCAATGTTTTCTTCATATATAATTCAAAATTATTAAACTTCAATTTTTTCATTGCTTTTACAGAAAAAAGTCAAATATAGAAACCTTAATTCATTTTGAGTAACAAGTTTGAATGTAACCATAGAACAAGAAAACCTGAATTGCTCTACTGGCAACAGATGCTACACTGGTTCAAAAACTTGTCTGAGATCTTGTGGTTATATAACTGCTGTGTAAGTCTGGTTAAGTTCACTGAAAAATAAAGGTGCTTTCTCATCTACAAATTTTCTCTATAAAGCTCTATATATAAAATGGTGACCCCTGTGTGGTCCAAAATCATATACTGGACCTCCTTGCAGTGCTACACATAAATATCAATGGTCTAGGCCTTGAACTTTTAGAGAAAATGTTTTTTAAATTTTCGCTTAAATGTGCTTACAAGCCCTTTGGCAGGGGCATCATCTAAGATCTTGTGGTTATATAACTGCTGTGCAAGTTTGGTTAAGATTCAATGAAAAATGAAGGTGCTATCGCGTCTACAAGAAAAGGTTTACAAATGGACGTACGACGGACAATTTACCACGACATAAGCCCTGCCTATGCAAAGTTTTTAGATTACCAATAAACACGACAACAGGATAGTTAAAACATATGCTAATTTTCAATTGGAGATGTTTTCTGGGGGAATATCACCTCAGAAAAAATGGTAAGGTGAGTGCCTTTGACAACGGATCAGGCGGGAAAGTGTAAGCACAACAATTTAGGTCCCATGTTAAACTTATAAATCTCCCAGGAGGGGTCAATTTTGACTGTAGAATCACAGCTTGAACAAACCTGAGAGAATAAGATCTAACATACATGCAAAATATCAAAGCTAAAGGCCTTATTATTTCAGATTTTTTAAAATTTCGAAAGTCCCTAGAGTGGAGTCAAGCATGATCCAAGTATCGTGACCTAAACAACCCAAGATTCATGAGAGATTGCTGCAAGCAAATTTTGAAATCTGTCCAGTGGTATCCAATAAATATTGTTGACAAATGGAAGATGAACAAAGTAAATCAGAATAGCTGACTTGAACCTTTCGTTGATGCGAGCTGAAACGTTTTAAAGTGGCAACATAAAAACAATAGCTGTCAGAGGGACAGCATGCTCGACTATCTCAGTGCTGTTTTAAAACAACAGCTATTTCAGGAAATACATACTAAATGAAAGACAACCAATATAAAAACTCAGGGGTGGTATAATTAAAGCTATAATTATTGCTTGTCTCTTATAAATTGGCAAAATAATTGAAAAACAATATTTATTTTCATTATCAATATTGTTGTTTTTTTAAAACAACAAAGTGAATGGATGGCTTATATTACCTTAAAATATTATTTAATTTAGCATTTATTTACATTTGTCGTTTAAATAAAATAATACAAGTTGATCAAGCATACAAGAAATATTAATTAAACATCTGAAATAATTCCAGCAAGATTGTAAAATATAGTGTAAGCTATAGATGAGATGCTCTTCTGTTTCAAGATAAGTTAACAGTGTTTTAAATATGTGATATATGCACTACCTTTAAATCATATGATAATATACCAGTTCTCAACACATACAATTTATGAATGCAGGATATCCTTTCACATTCAAAGTTGATTCATTTTTTTACATACTAGTATGTATACACTATATGCACAAACTTCACATCATAGGGCAATATATAGGTACCAGTTCATGAAAACAGATCTATAGTTGAAATAATCTTATACCAGTATGCACAGTTTATCACAGTGGGTTTTTTGTTTTGTCATGAAAACAATTTTTTACAAAACAAAAAATGTCACTGGTAAGTGTTGCATGCCCCCCAAATGGTCTGTGAAAAATGACAATATATGTTATAATAGGTAGCGATGTATCCATGAATATCAAGAGTAATGGACTAATTTTTCAGATTAGACATGCAATTTCATGCAGTTTTTTTTTTCATTAAAGCATGACCTTGACCTTTGTGTAACCTTGACATCTGATGTAATGTTCTGGGTATTTCAACAGTTAAATGCAGGTGAAACATCATCATGACATGCTGGTCACTTGTGTCAAGCTATTTTAAAATATCTAAATATAAGACAAAGTTACAGATCAATTGTTGATCAATTGATAAATTGAGCCAAGTGTTTCTGAAATCCATCCATGTATGATAAAGTTAAAGGACGGACTTGAAATCTCAAACAGATTCAAAATATTGTCATACATACTAAAAGTGTGACCTTGACCTTTGAGCTACAGATCTAGGTTTTACTTATGACACGTTGTCATGTCATCTTGATAAATTGAGCCAAGTTAAAGACAAAGTCACAGACCAGACATGCAAAATCAAACAAATTTAAAGTGTGACCTTGACCTTTGAGGAAAAGTTCTGGGTCTTACATGTGACACTTAATTATGTCATGTTGATCAAATGAGCCAAGTGTTTTTAAAATGTATCCATAGACGACAAAGTTACTGACCGGACAAGAAATCTCAAAATGACTGAAAGTGTTGAGAAACGAAGTTAAATTGTGATCTTGACTTTTGAAGTGAGAGTCTGGATATTAAGTGCAACACGTTGTCATGTTAAGTTGATCATTTGTAGCAAGTATTTATAAAATCCATCTATGCAGACAAAGTTACTGGCCGGACATGAAACCTCACAGACTCAAAGTGTTGTCAAACAAACTCAGTCTAACCTTGACCTTTGAGGTACACATGTGGGTCTTACGTGTGACAGGTCATGTCATGCTGAATAATTGAGCCATGTGTTTTTAAAATTTATTCATAAGTGACAAAGTTACAGATCGGATACGAAATCTCAATCAGACTGAAAGTGTCATCAAAGTTAAATTGTGCCCTTGACCTTTGAATTAGGAGTCTGGGTATTAAGTGCAACATGTCATCATGTTATGCTGATCAATTGCAACAAGTATTTATAAAATCCATCTATGCATGACAAAGTTACTGGCTGGACATGAAATTTGCAGACTGAAAGTGTTGTCAAACAAACTTGAATTGAGACCTTGACCTTTGAGGTACGCATGTGGGTCTTACAGGTTACACATTCTCATGTCATGCTGATGAATTGAGCCAAATGTTTTTGAAATTTATACATAGGTGACAAAGTTACAGACCGGACACCAAATCTCAATCAGACTGAAAGTGTCATCAAACAAAGTTAAATTGTGACCTTGACCTATGAAGTGGGATTCTGGGTGTAACAGGCGACACATCCTCATGTTAGGTTGATCATTTGTAGTTAGTATTAACAAATTCCATCTATGCATGACAAAGTTACAGGCCAGACACAAAATCTCAAACAGAATGAAAGTGTTGTCAAACAAACACAAAGTGTGACCTTGACCTTTGAGGTATGGGTATGTGTCTTACTCTTGACACGTCGTCATGTTATGTTGATCATTTGTAGCAAGTATTTATAAAATCCATCTATGCATGACAAAGTTAGAGGTTGTACACGAAATCCCAAACAGACTCAGTGTTGTCAAACACTAAAATTGTGACCTTGACCTTTGAGATATAGGTGTGGGTCTTACTCGCGACACGTCGTCATGTAATGGTGATCATTTGTAGCAAGTATCATTAAAATCCATTTATGCATGACAAAGTTACAGGTTCGACACAAAATACCGGATGGAAGGACGGACAGACGCTGCGATTACTATATGCCACCCCTATAATTTTTTGGGGGCATAAAAAAATACATTTAAAAAAAAAAAACATAACACTAATTCTGTTTTAAAAAAAGAAGTGAAAAATAAGCACCAGGCCTTCAACTTTGGTGTCGACGTGCCGTAAAACACCATTCATTCAACTTTGGTTGAAAAATATTTTTAAGTTTTCCCTATATAACTCTTGGTAAAATTTTGATCCCTTACGGTTGGCCAAGTTTGCCCCCAGTGTCATGGTTTAATTCTAATTTGAAAGAGAACCACGAACTGAACTGACCCTTTTTGTAAAACATCCAAGCTCAAGGCTCTGTTCTTGTACTACAAACTGTAACCTACTAAAAAAACTGTAACAACATTTTTAAGTCTTAAAGGGCAATAATTCTGCCAAAATGCAATCAAGAGTTATGGTTCTCATCTATGAGTTTCCTACATGATGCTGAACATAATGTGAAGTTTCATTCATATCCAATGATAGGTTGATGAAATATGTACCTGCTGAAAAATTTTAATCTGCTCAAAAACTTCAACCAAATTTTCGAAGTCCAAAAGCTGCATAGATATCTTACCTGATAAAAAACTTTAACCTGATAAATCAAGTCCAAAAGGGCCACAACTGTGCCAAAATGCAACCCACTCTTGTCTCTGTGTATTCCATTGATGCTAGTGAACATGCATGTGAAGTTTCATTCGTATCCAATTAGTAATTACATAGATATTTTACATGGTCAATAAAGCCAATTATCAAGTTTCATCAAAATCGGTCCATCAATAAAGATTTCAGAGGTCAGAAACCGTCGGCAAATCAGTCCAGATCACCTAACTAATATGTGCCAATTCCATCCATTGTTAAACTTGACCTGGGTCTTGTTGATATATAGCGAAATATAAATTTTCGCCAAAATTGATCCATAAGTAAAAATTTTAGAGGTCGGAAACTATCAGCCAATCAGAGCCCACAACACCTAATTAATATTCATGGATTTTGACAGAAATCAAACTTGAGCTGTAGTTTATCACCTTACATCTTTCTACCAAATATGAATCAAATCTATCCAATCCTTCAAGAGATATCAAGCTGTATGAGACGTACGCATATACGGAAGGAGTGATAGTGTATGCCCCCACATTGAAAATGGCTGGGACATAAAAACTGAGATTTTATCTCATGCTTTGAGTAATCTCATGTATGAACCTGAAAAATCAAATCCCAATGCCAGGGCAAGTACAATAGCCCCCCTATTCTATGAATAGTCAAGCTTATAACAATTTAAATGCAACCCACTTGATAAACAGTTCATGTCATCACACGCACTAACGCATGAACACACACATCTATAAATTCTTCATTTCTCATAACAGACAACTGAATGTTACTGGGAAATGCAAAATGTCCTTTCATCTCCTTTTTAGGTTGCTTTTCAAATGGGACTAGATGTGTGATACTGGAGCAGATGTCCTATTTATTAACACTATGGCATAATGGTCTATAAAGCCTGAACACATATGTTGCAACTACTGGTTTGTGTGGCCTTCCTATGTCTTGGATGTTTATTCAAGCCCTTCATGGAATCCAGTAGACGTCAGATGACATCCCAGATTTGTCCTGCTTATTTCATACTGTTCCTCTCAACTGTAAAAACAAATGACAATGACAATTATTTCTAAACATTTTTGTTTAATGGGGTTTAACACCATTTTAATCACATATTGGGTTATATGTGGCATATCCAGTTTGACCTCAGAAAGAATCTGAGTAGAATCATCGTGTCCTTCTGCTAGTGAAATAACAAACCATCCAGATTTTATTTACTAATGAGATGATTTTTATCCATTTTAAAAAAAATCTTCTGGCATTTATAGCTCTTTTCCCTGATGTTCTCCCTTTGAAATATGCATGACCTATAACTTTCTGTTCAGTAAATGATGGAAGGTTTATTGAATCACAAAGAAGAAGGTCCCATTCTGTTAAAGATAATGGTCGATTCTGTCCTTCTAGTTTATCATTTTTATGAGAAATTCATTTATACACAGGTTGACATTTTCCGTTTTATTCATCAATGTTTTAGCATGACCCGATACTGGCCAATGAATGACTTTATCATGATTTTGTATTTGTCAACAAAATTAAAGAATGGTACACTACTGAGACAAAATACAATACAAGTTATTTTCCTGATATACTAGTACTCCCTTAGTACAGCACCTTAGGAAGAGTTGTAGAGAGTCAAACCTCTATCATTTATTAATGTAGATAGTTAAGAACCAATGTTTGTTTAATGTAGACTGTAACAGACCAATGTTTGATTATTGCAGACTAATGGACAGATGTTTGATTAATGTAGATTGTAATAGACAGATGTTCAATGATTAATGTAGATTGTAATGGACAGATGTTTGATAAATGTAGACTATAATGGACATATGTTTGATTAATGTAGATTGTTATGGACAGATGTTTGATTAATGTATACTGTAATGGACAGATGTTTGATTAATGTAGACAGTAATGGACAGATGTTTGATTAATGTAGATTGTAATGGACAGATGTTTGATTAATGTAGACTGTGATGGACAAATGTTTGATTAATGTAGACTGTGATGGACAAATGTTTAATTAATGTAGACTGTGATGGACAAATGTTTGATTAATGTAGACCGTTATGGACAACTGTTTGATTAATGTAGATTGTAATGGACAGATGTTTGATTAATGTAGACTTAAATGGACAGATGTTTGATTAATGTAGACTGTAATGGACAGATGTTTGATTAATGTAGACTGTGATGGACAGATGTTTGATAAATGTAGAGTTAAATGGACGAATGTTTGATTAATGTAGAGTTAAATGGATGTATGTTTGATTAATGTAGATTGTAACGGAAAGATGTTTGATTTATGTAGACTGTAATGGACAGATGTTTGATTAATTTAAATGGACGAATGTTTGATTAATGTAGAGTTTAATAGACGAATGTTTGATTAATGTAGACTGTAATGGACAGATGTTTGATTAATGTAAACTGTAATGGACAGATGTTTGATTATTGTAGACTGTAATGGACAGATGTTTGATTAATGTAGAGTTTAATAGACGAATGTTTGATTAATGTAGACTGTAATGGACAGATGTTTGATTAATGTAAACTGTAATGGATAGATGTTTGATTAATGTAGACTGTAATGGACAGATGTTTGATTAATGTAAACTGTAATGGATAGATGTTTGATTAATGTAGACTGTAATGGACAGATGTTTGATTAATGAAGACTGAAATGGACAGATGTTTGATTAATGTAGATTTTAATGGACAGATGTTTAATTAATGTAGACTGCAATGGACAGATGTTTGATTAATGTAAACTGTAATTGACATATGTTTGATTAATGTAGACTGTAATGGAGGAATATTTGATTAATGTAAACTGTAATGGACAGATGTTTGATTATTGTAGACTGTAATGGACAGATGTTTGATTAATGTAGACTGTAATGGATGAATGTTTGATAAATGAAGATTTACATAAATGAATGTTTGATGTAGATTGTAATAAAACAATGTTTGATTTATGTAGACTGTAATGAAAAAATGTTTGATATATGTCATGGAAGAAAGTTTTGATTAATGTAGAATATAATGGATGAACATTTGATCAATGTAGATTGTAATGGACCAACTTCTTAATTTAGATTGTAATGGATCAAACCAATGGCTAACACTCTGTCCACTACACCACACACCATCTTATGCTCCCTGGAAAATGGACGATTCCCTATATACTTGTATTTAAATCACATTTAACACAAGCAAACTATTCAACAGATGCTTTGAGAGAATTTGCCTCATCTTTGCTTGTAGTTTCTATTCAGTATATCATACTAGACTTACATATCGTTTCCAGCTGGCTTGAATAGCAGTCTCACGATGCCAACAACATTCATCTCCAGGAAAATTCTGGTTAAACTGACACCTTTGTAAACAGTGACAGTATATATGTTAATGGAGGTTGATATTTCCATCATAACCTGTATGGGCTGAAAAAAATGTAAAAAGGGTAGGTAAAGGTCAGTGATGTAAACTGTTTTTAACACGATGGTGATCTCAGTTTGATATGTTACAACAAATTTTTTTTTATTAAACAATATAAATAAAAGATAATTTAACCTGAGCTTATACAAAGTATTTTACCCTAGTGTTGTAAGGCCTTAACTATGAAAACTTATGTAACTAAGATATATATAGATGGTTTATACAACATGAATATTTTTATGAAGTTTGGACACTAATCTAAAACAGAGAAAAAGCTGAGCTAAACTTTAAATGGACGAAGCAAATGAATACACTTTTGGTATAGTGTCACCAGACTAACACTATATAACTACTATAACTATTTCAGAGAAAATGCTGAGCGAAACTTTAAATGGAAGAAGGAAAATAAATACACTTTTGGTATAGTGTCACCAGACTAACACTATATAACTACTATAACTATTTCAGAGAAAATGCTGAGCTAAACTTTAAATGGACAAAGGAAATAAATACACTTTTGGTATAGTGTCACCAGACTAACACTATATAACTACTATAACTATTTCAATGAAAAAGTTAAGTCAAAGTTTCAGGAAACATTGTTTAAAGTGTTCAATATCAAAAGCTTGATGAATGCCACAGCTCAAATCATAATAACTCAGGCATTGGCTGTCCATTTGACCAGTTCATGAATGTGTCCTACTGCACACAAGGTCATATTTTTTATGTTTCAAGGGCCATCGACTCCGAATTTAATTATCTGATTGGGCCAGTTCAAAAACTTGTCCCCGAGATATTATGGTTGTATAACTACTATGTAAGTTTGGTGAAGAGCCAATGAAATACAGGCGATCATAAAAGCTCACCTTGAGTTTAGCTCAGTTGAGCTTATGAAATAAAACCAGAACTAATTGATAGGACATGAATACTCCAATATAAGGGGCCATAGCTCCTGTAAATTTGGACTGACATTAGCAAATATCAAACTTAGGCTGTATCTTTTGATGATACTAATCAGTTACACACTAAATATTACTTACATGAAACTTTTCAAAAGAAACCAAAACTTAAATCTGACCAATGTTGACCTATATAGAAATGGATTAGTATTTTATAATTAAACAGCTACACACCAAATATTAGTAAAATACATGGATTCTTACACCAGAAATTATTATTTTACCAAATATTTAGTAAAAAAGTGACCACAATTCCCGAATGTGACCAAATGTCGACAAATATCAAACTTGAACAGAATGTCATAATTATACAGCCACACACCAACTATTAAGACCAATTCTTAAGTTATTCATTGAAAATCAATTTGACATGGGTAAACTAAATGCACCAATCTCTATTTCTTTTATGGCAGGAGCATACAATTACCTTTATTACAAAATTCATCTCAGTTTTTTTTATATTTGCCAATGTAATCATTTCAAATCATGGTTTCATATTTTGCAGTCTAAAGGCTAAACAGTTATTGCCCCTTTTTATAAAAAAAACTAAAAATATCACTGAAGGGGATGAATACCCCAAGATAGTGCCCTGACACAGTTATTGCACCAATTTGCTGCCCACTTTGACACAGTGAACCAATTAGAATAACCAATCACTTTTGTGAAGTGTCATTGGATTCCAGCCAATGGTTGCCCAGAAAAAGCGACCACAAAAAAATGTCTGAAAAATTCGAAGGGTCATCACTTATTGAATAATTATTCATGCACAACATGCCGACAATATACTCAACAAGACTTGGCACCAATCACTTTAGTGAAGTTTCAATGAATTCTGCCTAATAGTTGCTGAGAAATAGCGATCAAAAAAATTGTCCACAGACTGAAAAAATATGTATAAAAAAATTCAAAGGGCCAGAACTCATTTAAAATTATTCTTGTGCAACATGCTGACAATATGTATAATTAGGCTTGGAACCAGTCTTTGTGAATTAGTTTGATACTAGTCATTGTGAGTTTTCATACAATTCAAGCCAATGGTTGCTGGAAATTAGTGATCACAAAAATTGTCCACAGACGGATGGACGGACAGACCAATGGACAGACGAGCCTGACTCCTATATATCTCCCATATACTTTGTATCTGGGGGTATAAAAAACTGTTTTGTGAGATAACATTGTGTATTGTTAAGATTTCTTTCAAACTATGTGTCAGACCGGGAGAAATTTTACCAGGAAATAAAAGACGGCAAAGAATGTTTAAAAATTGCAATACAGTTTATGCAAGAGGTGTCCCAAGTTTGTATATATCAGTAAACTATCTCCCTTTTCATAATCTGATGCCCAAGGGGCCACAGTGTCAACAGTAAGTATCTATATGTGAACATTGTCTGACCTTGAATGTCTAAGTATGACCTTGATGTTTTAGTTACAGATATTTTAAAATCTCTCTATGCATGAGAAAGTAACACCTGAACAAGATCAGGCAAAGGCGCGCATGATGCACGCACATACTCCCAACATCCATTGTGACAACTTTGTTGAGTTCACCGCAATTTTTTTTTTATTTTGAAGTTGCAAAATATTGAATAAATTTTTATCTTATTTGCAACTTCGTGATTTAAAGAAGGACTTTAGCTAGGTACCCATAGGATTTTGAATGTCCCTTTCGTCAAGGTTCAACATGTTTTTCATTGCATATTATTTTCAGTATATTATGTAGTCATAACTAAAGATTACTGTTTGTTTGTTTGAATATTTAGCATCATTTTTATGCCATCGAGGGCTTACAGATGGTCAGTTAACCTAACCACTCTTTCCTGGGATCCTGGAAGGTACAATACATGTTTGATAATGAATGTTAAGAAAGTCTAGCCTAAGAAGGCTTATCGGTCACTATTTTATCAAATTTGCAATTACATCAACACTTAAAACTCAAATTTTAAGAATGATGATGAAAAAATCCCAATTGACCTCAACTCAATCCCAAGCTTTCTTTTCATGATAGAATTCCATCAAATTATCTTAAATTTTTTGCTGAAAACTGTTTTTGCATTTTAAGTATAAATTAGTGACATTGACCTATAACAATCATGTTTTTATATTAAAACCATTTGTGTTATTCACCTCAAAGACAAGATCAGATGGCTCTGTCGACTGTTTGCTTGCAGGGTCCAGGTTTGTTACCCACTCAGGGACTTCTGAAGAAACTGCATAGACTGTAGTGTATTTCTAGAATGATGCCCACAACAGCACTCTTCAAAACTTCCAGCACCATGTGGAAGACATTTTCCTTGGCCTGCTGTTTAACCTGAAGTAATAATATACAACTTTACAACTTAAAAATAAAAAGAAGATCTAACATGAGCACTCGTTTATTAATGAATTTATTAAATGAGTTGTCGAAAATGCATTTCACAAGGCTCTGCTGAGCATAATGTCATTTTTTGCCAACAAGTTTTATGACACTGACCCATAACATGACTATTTATCCCAAGCTCTCTTCATTTTCACTTTCCCATAAACATATTCACACAATTTCATCAAAATATCTAAGGAAACTAAAACTATTTTTCTATTTTTTTATAATGATTCAAGGGAAAAAACTTGTTTCACAAAATTTACATCAGATAAAGCAATTTCATGACATTATCCGGTTGTTTTAAACTTATTTATTTTACCTGATTGAGAAATAAGTAATAACAACCTAGAATAATCATACTTGGTCTTCATGGGTAGATTCAGTACTAAGCATTTTGCAGATAAAATATGGTGCTCAAGGACACCACCCACAGCAGAGGGGAGGATTGCACCCACAGCACTCCAATCCTTAGTAGGTCTGATGCTCTACCACTGGACAACCCTGGCCACTGGTCAGTTTAAAAACATATTATGGTTACACGGTATATAATTAAGTACTGTGTTAGTCAAAGAAGAATAAAAACTGAGTGCCGGAGTAAACAAAACATGAAATATCTCACTTTTTGATGATTCATGGGTCATTAATTATCTGATTTGGCCAGTTCAAGAACTTGTCCAAGATATTATAACAATATTTTATTGCATCTATTATATACAATTACATGAATAATAACAATACAATTATATTTATATATAGTGCAAATGGGTAGGGCTACAAGTTTTAACATTAGCAACAGCCCTCCCCAAGATATTATGGTAATAACAAGAGTTGTCAGAAGACAACAAAGCTCGCCATTGGGATAAAACTCACCACCAAATCACCAAGATTGAGAATTGGGGCAAACACCAAAACTAAACGCAAAAGTTTAACCTGGGTGTCTACAGACGAAAAATTAAGTCCAAAAAGGGCCATAACACTGCCAAAATGCAATCCAGAGTTATGGTTCTTGTCTCTGTGTGTTCCATTGATGATGGTGAACACACATGTATGCGACGTTTCATTCATATCCTATGAGTGGTTGCATAAATATCTTACCTGATAAAAAAAACTATTAAACTGAAAAATTAAGTCCATAAAGGGCCATAACTCTGCCAAAATGCAATCCAGAGTTATGGTTCTTATTTGTGTGTGTTCCATTGATGATGGTGAATACACATGCAAAGTTTCATTCATATCCAATGAGTGGTTGCATAGCTATCTTAAACTTAAATGCAACTAAATGCAAAAGTTTAACCTGGGTGTCTAAGTCCAAAAAGTGCCATAACTGTGCCAAAATGCAATCGAGAGTTATGGATCTTGTCTCTGTGTGTTCGATTGATGATGGTGAACACACGTGCGAAGTTTCATTCACATCCAATGAGTGGTTGCATAGATATCTTACAACTTAAATGCAAAAGTTTAACCCGGTTGTCTACAGATGCCGCCGATGACGCCGGGGTCATGGCAATAGCTCTCTTGGACTTCGTTCCAGCGAGCTTATAACAATATTAACATCTATCACTAGCTGATAGGTGAAGATTATTGGGATGCAAACACTTTAAAAGTAAGGTGCGCTTTGCAGGGCAATTCTCGCGTGAGTGTTAGTAAAACAGCGCACCGTCCATTTTGACATTTGGAGTAAAGGTATTAAATGTAGTAAGAAAAAACATACAGGCAAAACATTCTATTTATTTTTATTCTCCAATAATAATAACTAAATTTTTTGCTATTGAAGGTATTGTAACACTGGCAGATTTTGCAAGCCTATTTTTTTTATATAGATATAATGGTTTATAATTAAAGAGGATTTAAAATTAATAAAAACTGTGGGCGCTAGAGTGCAAATGACAAAATTTTTATAAACTAATTTTGACAAGTCTTGGGCCATAACTCTGTATATACTTTCAATATATATAATAAAATATTAATTATCAAAGTCATCCAGTTCACGATTAACTTGTCCGAGACATCATATAACTGTGTAAGTTTGGTGAAGATCAAATAAAGAAAGCAATTAATTACCCAGTTTGGCTTGTTCAAAACTTGTCCACGAAATATGTTTATGCCTGTATTTTATACTTAAACAATTACATGCCATATACTTATTAAATCTAGCCCGTATGGTTCCGGGTAAGAATAGAATCACTGTTGATCTCTGCAGAGGGGTAGGAACCCTTTGAATGGGTGTCATGTTCATTTTATCATTTTCTGTCATGTTCACTATTGTGGTTAAATGATTAACCCCTGTGTGGTTCAAGGGAGCCATATGAGTGATGGCAAGAACAGGACCAATGTGGCTCATGAATCTGGTAAGAAGTGACAATTTGAGTAATACGATAGATTGCTAAAACTCTGCAGTTCTGCAGGTATCAAGGTTCTAGGTTCATTCTGCATATTCATTTGTTGGTGTATTTTTGTTTAAATCTGTATGTTAATTTATTGTTTTTGTACATGTAGAGTGAACCTAAAATCTTCCTTCCTGTTGGCATCGAATAACCTATAATGTGTTGGTACGTCGTAAAACCCCATTCATTCTTATTTAATCTATTACATAGACTCTCAAATTCTGTAGATCGGTAAAAGAAAATTAAGTTGAAAAGGGGCCATATTTCCTGTAAAATTTGACCAACATTAACAAATATTGAATTTGGCCTATATTTTACAATCATACAGTTAAATATGAAATATCATTTCATTGAATACATAAGACATTTTCAGAAATGATTGATCGGAAACCAATTTGACCTTGAACACAAGATGGATGGACGGATGAACAAACATAATAAAGAGCACAACAAGCGGGTGAAAGTGCTCATCTTTCTTTATCTATAGATAAAATAATTCTGATCGACCAGAATAATCCCTCATTGAACAAAATACTACATAATATTGAACAGTTTTTACTTTGGGTTTTGTAAAACCGTGCATAAAATTATGACATATCATGGTTACCAAAAATAGCCACTGGGAATTCCAAGTGTTAGCCGAATGCAACGATGAAAACTGAGATGTTCCGATCGAATGCGGTATTGTTTTCAAATGGCTGGCAACAAGAGATCTATATCTGATTTCAGCAAAATTATTAATAAAAAAGATACAAATACGACAAAAAAAGGTAACTGTTCAATCGATTAATATATTTCACCATTATTTACGAGAGAAACAATGGAATGATTAGTTTAAATATAAAAACAAGAAATATCACTGGTAAGTGTCGCATGCCCCCCAAATGGTCTGTGAAAATAACAATATATGTTACAATATATAGGTAGCAATGTATTCATGAATATCTAGTAATGGACTGACATTTCAGACTAGACATGCAATTTCATGGAGTTTTTTTTTACACTAAAGTGTGACCTTGACCTTTGTATAACCTTGACCTTGACATCTGATGTAACGCTCTGGGTATTTCTACAGTTAAATGACCTTGACTTTTGAAGTGGGAGTCTGGGTGTAATGCGCAACAGGTTATGTTGATCATTTGTAATAAGCATTAACAAAATTCATCTATGCATTACAAAGTTACAGGCCAGACACGAATCTCACACATACTCAAACTGTTGTCAAACAAACTCAGTGTGACCTTGACTTTTGACGTACGTATATGGGTCTTACACATGACACATCATCATGTCAGCTGATGAATTAAGCCAAGTGTTTTTGAAATTCATCCATCTTTGAAGTGGAAGTCTTGGTGTAACGCCCAACATCCTGATCATTTGTAGCAAGTATTAACAAAATCCATATATGCATGACAAAGTTACAGGCCGGACATGAAATCCCACACAAGACTCAAAGTGTTATAAAACAAACTCAAAAGTGTGACCTTGACCTTTAAGGTACGGGTGTAGGTCTAACTCGCGACAAGTCGTCATGTTATGTTGATCATTTGTAGCAGGTATTTATCAAATCAATTCATACATGACAAAGTTACAGGCTGGACACAAAATCTCACACAGACTCAAAGTGTTGTCAAACAAACTCAAAGTGTGACCTTGACCTTTGAGGTACCGGTGTTGGTCTTACTCACGACACGTCACCATATCATTTTGATCATTTGTAGCAAGTTTTAACAAAATCCATCTATGCTGCAATTATTGCATGACAAAGTTACAGGCCAGACACGAAATACAATCCATCTGTCCATCTGTCATTCCATCCGGACAGACTTTTTTTTTTAATATCTTTTTTTCAAGCTAAATTTATTTCATTTTTTTATTTAAATACTGTAACACAGCTGTTACATAAAACATAATATAATCTTAACTTGGTGACTTTTTGTCATTTCCTGTACGAAAAAGTGAGTAGGCCTTAACTAAAGGTTCAGAATTCATTTATTTATATTCTATATAATAAAACAGTTATGGACTTTTCAGCTGTACAATATGATGTGCTTTGCACCAAAAAAAACATAAATATTGATATTTCTGGTGCATAGCACATCATATTGCACAGTTGGAAAGTTCATAATTGTACAATATTTAGCACAGAACCAAATTTTATATGATACCAAAAGCTGTGATAAATACATAAAAATTTTCAAAACAAATTTTATATTTGTACCAAAAAATAAGGAAAAATGAACATCATATTTTGCAATCAACACTGACATGTCTATCTATCTTTTATATAGTTTAACCCCTCGTGGTGACACTGAGCTTGACATGCATCAACTGTCAACAAGAGAAAAAAAAAATAAGCAATATTAAAAGAGATAATAGTTATTCAGGTTGATTTTAAAAGAAGGCCAAAAAAACAGGGCAGGTTTCTATGGGGACACGTGTTCAACCTGGCACTGTGCCTGTTTTAAGTGATTGGGCTCAAGAGAGACAATATATTTTAAAATGAACACTAGTGTGAGGGAAGAATGAAAACTTGTTGCGGTGGTCTAGTGGTTAGCATGCTTGTGGACACTTAGTGTAAAAGCAGAATGAAAACTTGTTGCGGTGGTCTGGTGGTAAGCATGCTTGTGGACACTAGTGTGAGGGAAGAATGAAAACATGTTGCAGTGATCTAGTTTATGCTTGCTCCCAGACCCAGAGGTCCCTGGATCAATTGCCATGCAAGGTACTGTGAAAATATGCAAATTATATGGAGAGGATTTAAAGAAGTTGGTCCCATGTACTAGGAGTCAAATCTCACTGAGTTTCTGGAGTAAAATGAGATTCAAATCCCTGTAAATCTGTGCACTTTGTGTCTGCATATTATCCTCGTGATAGGGTGTTACACTATCAGTAGATAATTAGATTGTTTGTTTGGATTTGTCTGTGGGCCATAGACGATTTGTTCTTGTATTAGGGATAAGATACTACGGAATAAATATTAAAACTGTCCTTTTTTAAAAGTTGTTTCTGTTTTAACATACTGTATAAATTAAACAAATTATAAACACATGATACTGTAAAATTTATTTGGAAACACCCTTTATAACATGATATGATGTGTTTATGAACTTTAGTCACCATAACACGAGTAGTTTGTTCTGAAACAGAGATATATTGATTGAAAATTTAGCGTCATTTATGTGCCATCAAGGGCTAACAGACAACCAGTTAACCTAACCACTGTTTCCTGGAATCCTGTAAGATTAATCAGTACTTTAGCACAATCCATCTCCTCAAGTAACTGATAACTGTCCCACTTGAATCAACAGTGAAAATCGAATGATAATGAGATGCAATGTCGTATATCAACATCACAGAGGTTATGACCGGGCTTGGATTCGAACTCACGATCCCTGGTTTGATAGTCAGACGAACTACCGACTGAGCTAATCAAGCCAGCTGAAAATGGAGAAAAGGCTGAACTAAGCATAAAACTTTAACATAACATCAATAATGCCAAGGTTACAATAATGGCTTTTCACTTTATTAAAAAAAAACATGAACACCACATAAATACCTCATTAAATATAACAGCCATGTGCTTCCTTTGTGATTTTATTCCTGAACTGAAAACACATGCCAATTACAATACATATATTACATTTATCATATGGTACCCTTTCCTATCTATGACATTTATCTGAGCCAAGTCACAAGCAAGGAACCAAATCTGACTAAAACCGCTTGACCATGAAGTAGATCAATATTCACAAAGTTTGCATGCATGATGTGCCCAGGTAATAATTGCACAAGTTAAATACAGAAGGTATACAATACACATTATGTGACATGTACATACAAGAGAAATGGTGTACATGAGATGCAAAATGATTACTCATCACCTTTCAAAGAAATAAAAACATTATAAAATACTATTTTTGAATAAATGGTGAATTAAAATATAGACATCCAATCTGTTAAATTAAGTTTAAACAGTTTTGTATTTACAAGAATGAATGGAGTTCCGAAATGAGCACCATGTTCAACACAATACAGTTTATATATGGCATCCAATATCATTGAAGGAAAATGACCACCAGAATTTTAGCAGAGCCTAAGTCTAACTGACATTTCACATAAAAGTTTTTGAAAGATATTTTCAAACAGTTTTTATAAGAGGCAAAAACAGAGCTAGAGAGACAGATGGACGCTAGACAGACAGACTGATGGAAGCCTTGACCTTGAGCTATGACTTTGATCTTTGACGAACAGACCCAAGTCTTTAGGATGACACATTGTCTTGTCGTAGTGAACATTTGTGCCAAGTTATTTAAATTCTAATCACCACTAAAGAAGATACAGTCCAGACAAGAGGAAACACAGTGTATAGATTGGAATTCCAAACACTTCACCTTGAGCTATGACCTAGACCTTTGCAAACAGATCTAAGTCATTTGTATGTCCTAGTGAACAAGCATACAGTATAATGTTCAGGAACAAGCCTACTTTATAATGACCAGGATCAAGCCTTCTTTAATGACCAGGAACAAGCTTACTTTATAATGACCAGGAACAAGCTTACTTTATAATGACCAGGAACCAGCCGACTGTATAATGACCAGGAACAAGCCGACTGTATTATGACCAGGAACAAGCAGACTGTATAATGACCAGGAACAAGCTTACTTTATAATGACCAGGAACCAGCCTACTGTATAATGACAAGGAACAAGCCTACTTTATTATGACTAGGAACCAGCCAACTTTATAATGACCAGGAACCAGCATAGGTACAGTATAATGTTCAAGAACTAGTCTACTTTGTAATGACCAGGAACAAGCCTACTGTATAACGATCAGAAACAAGCATACTGTATAATGTTCAGGAACTAACCTACTGTTTAATGACCAGAAACAAGCCTACTTAATAATAACCAGGAACAAACATACAGTATAATGTTTAGGAACAAGCCTACTTTATAATGACCAGGATCAAGCCTTCTTTATAATGACCAGGAACAATTCTACTTTATAATGACCAGGAACCAGCATACTGTATAAGACCAGGAACGAGCCTACCGTATAATGACCAGGAACAAGCATACTGTATAATGACCAGGAACAAGCCGACTGTATTATGACCAGGAACAAGCGTACTTTATAATGACCAGGAACCAGCCTACTGTATAATGACAAGGAACAAGCCTACTTTATTATGACTAGGAACCAGCCAACTTTATAATGACCAGGAACCAGCATAGGTACAGTATAATGTTCAAGAACTAGTCTACTTTGTAATGACCAGGAACAAGCCCACTGTATAACGATCAGAAACAAGCATACTGTATAATGTTCAGGAACTAACCTACTGTTTAATGACCAGAAACAAGCCTACTTAATAATAACCAGGAACAAACATACAGTATAATGTTTAGGAACAAGCCTACTTTATAATGACCAGGATCAAGCCTTCTTTATAATGACCAGGAACAAGTCTACTTTATAATGACCAGGAACCAGCATACTGTATAAGACCAGGAACGAGCCTACCGTATAATGACCAGGAACAAGCATACTGTATAATGACCAGGAACAAGCTTACTTTATAATGACCAGGAACCAGTCTACTGTATAATGACCAGGAACAAGCCAACAGTACTATGACCAGAAACAAGTGTACTGTACCAGGAACAAGCCAACAGTATTATGACCAGAAACAAGCGTACTGTATAATGACCAAGAACAAGTGTACTGTATAATGAACAGGAACAAGCCTACTGTATAATGACCAGGAACAAGCTTACTGTATAATGAACAGGAACAAGCCTACTGTATAATGACCAGGAACAAGCCAACAGTATTATGACCAGAAACAAGCGTACTGTACAATGAACAGGAACAAGCATACTTTATAATGTCAGGAACAAGCCTACTGTATAATG
This sequence comes from Panopea generosa, assembly GCA_029582155.1. Lineage (NCBI taxonomy): Eukaryota > Metazoa > Mollusca > Bivalvia > Adapedonta > Hiatellidae > Panopea > Panopea generosa. Next base: position 23,749,169 of record CM055909.1, on the reverse strand, counting down.
ACCAGGAACAAGCCAACAGTATTATGACCAGAAACAAGTCTACTGTATAATGAACAGGAACAAGCTTACTGTATAATGACCAGGAACAAGCTTACTTTATAATGACCAGGAACAAGCCTACTGTATAATGAACAGGAACAAGCTTACTTTATAATGACCAGGAACAAGTCTACTGTATAATGACCAGGAACAAGCCAACAGTATTATGACCAGAAACAAGCGTACTGTATAATGAACAGGAACAAGCTTACTGTATAATGAACAGGAACAAACTTACTGTATAATGAACAGGAACAAGCTTACTTTATAATGACCAGGAACAAGTCTACTGTATAATGACCAGGAACAAGCCAACAGTATTATGACCAGAAACAAACGTACTGTATAATGAACAGGAACAAGCTTACTGTATAATGAACAGGAACAAGCATACTGTATAAGACCAGGAACAAGTCTACTGTATAATGAACAGGAACAAGCTTACTTTATAATGACCAGGAACAAGCATACTGTATAATGACCAGGAACAAGCCTACAGTACTGTATAATGACCAGGAACAAGTCTACTGTATAATGAACAGGAAAAAGCTTACTTTATAATGACCAGGAACAAGCATACTGTATAATGACCAGGAACAAGCCTACTGTATAATGAACAGGAACAAGCTTACTTTATAATGACCAGAAACAAGTCTACTGTATAATGACCAGGAACAAGCCAACAGTTTTATGACCAGAAACAAGCATACTGTATAATGAATAGGAACAAGCTTATGTATAATGAACAGGAACAAGCGTACTGTATAATGAACAGGAACAAGCCTACTGTATAATGAACAGGAACAAGCGTACTGTATAATGAACAGGAACAAGCTGACTGTATAATGACCAGGAACAAGCCTACTGTATAATGACCAGGAACAAGCCTACTGTATAATGACCAGGAACAAGTCTACTGTATAATGACCAGGAACAAGCCAACAGTATTATGACCAGAAACAAGCATACTGTATAATGAACTGGAACAAGCTTACTGTATAATGAACAGGAACAAGCGTACTGTATAATGAACAGGAACAAGCCTACTGTATAATGAACAGGAACAAGCGTAATGTATAATGAACAGGAACAAGCTTACTGTATAATGAACAGGAACAAGCCTACTGTATAATGAACAGGAACAAGCGTACTGTATAATGAACAGGAACAAGCGTACTGTATAATGAACAGGAACAAGCTGACTGTATAATGAACAGGAACAAGCGTACTGTATAATGAACAGGAACAAGCCTACTGTATAATGACCAGGAACAAGCCTACTGTATAATGACCAGGAACAAGCCTACTGTATAATGAACAGGAACAAGCATACTGTATAAGACCTGAAATGAGCCTACTGTATAATGACCAGGAACAAGCCTACTGTATAATGACCAGGAACAAGCCTACTGTATAATGACCAGGAACAAGCCTACTGTATAATGAACAGGAACAAGCATACTGTATAAGATCAGGAACGAGCCTACTGTATAATGACCAGGAACGAGCCTACTGCATAATGACCAGGAACGAGCCTACTGTATAATGACCAGGAACAAGCCTACTGTATAAGACCAGGAACGAGCCTACCGTATAATGACCAGGAACGAGCCTACCGTATAATGAACAGGAACAAGCCTACTGTATAATGACCAGGAACAAGCCTACTGTATAATGAACAGGAACAAGCCTACTGTATAAGACCAGGAACGAGCCTACTGTATAATGACCAGGAACAAGCCTACTGTAAAATGACCAGGAACAAGCCTACTGTAAAATGACCAGGAACAAGCCTACTGTATAATGAACAGGAACAAGCATACTGTATAAGACCAGGAACGAGCCTACTGTATAATGACCAGGAATGAGCCTACTGTATAATGACCAGGAACGAGCCTACTGTATAATGACCAGGAACGAGCATAGTGTATAATGACCAGGAACAAGCCTACTGTATAATGAACAGGAACAAGCCTACTGTATAATGACCAGGAACAAGCCTACTGTATAAGACCAGGAACAAGCCTACTGTATAATGACCAGGAACAAGCATACTGTATAATGAACAGGAACAAGCCTACTGTATAAGACCAGGAACGAGCATACTGTATAATGACCAGGAACAAGCCTACTGTATAATGAACAGGAACAAGCCTACTGTATAAGACCAGGAACGAGTGTACTGTATAATGAACAGGAACAAGCCTACTGTATAAGACCAGGAACAAGCGTACTGTATAATGACCAGGAACGGGCGTACTGTATAAGACCAGGAACAAGCCGACTGTATTATGACCAGGAACAAGCGTACTGTATAATGACCAGGAACAAGCGTACTGTATAAGACCAGGAACAAGCGTACTGTATAATGACCAGGAACAAGCGTACTGTATAAGACCAGGAACAAGCGTACTGTATAAGACCAGGGACAAGCGTACTGTATAATGACCAGGAACAAGCGTACTGTATAAGACCAGGAACAAGCGTACTGTATAATGACCAGGAACAAGCGTACTGTATAAGACCAGGAACAAGCGTACTGTATAATGACCAGGGACAAGAGTACTGTTTAAGACCAGGAACAATCGTACTGTATAATGACCAGGAACAAGCGTACTGTATAATGACCAGGAACAAGCCTACTGTATAAGACCAGAAACAAGCCGACTGTATAAGACCAGGAACAAGCGTACTGTATAATGACCAGGAACAAGCCTACTGTATAAGACCAGGAACAAGCCTACTGTATAAGACCAGTAACAAGCATACTGTATAAGACCAGGAACGAGCCTACTGTATAAGACCAGGAATGAGCGTACTGTATAAGACCAGGAACGAGCGTACTGTATAAGACCAGGAACGAGTGTACTGTATAATGACCAGGAACAAGTCTACTGTATAAGACCAGGAACAAGCGTACTGTATAAGACCAGGAACGAGCCTACTGTATAATGACCAGGAACAAGCCTACTGTATAATGACCAGGAACAAGTGTACTGTATAATGACCAGGAACAAGCCTACTGTATAAGACCAGGAACAAGCCTACTGTATAAGAACAGGAACAAGCGTACTGTATAAGACCAGGAACGAGCCTACTGTATAAGACCAGGAACAAGCCTACTGTACAAGAGCAGGAACGAGCGTACTAGATAAGACCAGGAACGAGCGTATTGTATAAGACCAGGAACAAGCCTACTGTATAAGACCAGGAACAAGCATACTGTATAAAGACCAGGAACAAGTGTACTGTATAATGATACATTATTATGACCAGAAATGTGTCTAAAAACAAATCTTTCATATACAAACATGACCTTTGGATGGATAATATAAATGAGTATAAACAATGGTTGTATAGTTTCATATTGCCAAATGTTTTATTTCTCCCTGCGTCCTGCGTCCTATACGCACAAATCTTGCGGCAGATGCACAATTCTGAAATATGTGCGTCGTTGGACGCAGAAAAATCGCAGCCGATTTGTCCCGATTATCTCAAAAACAGACATTTAATTCCCGACACATTGTGTTTCTTGCACACTGCTTTGTAAACACTAGTGCGCGCACATCATCGGATGAATTTCAAGAGCATCGCGTTACTACTGCAACGCTTTCTAAACAATGATGCCCGTGCATGTAGCATAATCAATGTCATCAGACGGTCTCTGTTACCGTTATGAGTTGTAAATATATAAGCTGTTTGCCGACCTTGAGTACTTCTTGTGTTGAATTGACACGGTGTTATATTTATGATAAACATTTCAATCAGCGGCATAGCTGCCTTTACGCAACAACGCCCAGGCTTCCATATTTTTTTGAGAATGCATCTCCTGGAAATGTCATCAGAACGCAGGAAATGCATCCTGAATTTTCTGATGGGGAGAGGGCATGTCCCCCCAGACCCCTCCCCAAACCCTTCCAGAACCCTATTTGCTTGCACATCATTTTAGGGTCAGCTACGCCACTGTCAATAAAGGAGATACACTGTGTATGTTATTTGAACCAAATCAACAAACATTGTATGTTTTTTGACATACTAAGCTGCACAAGTGTTTTTTTTAATGTTTTTAACTGTTCTAGTCAATGTTTACTGTTGTTTAATACTCATTTATGCTTGTAGTTGTTTAAATGGTGCACAGCTAAAGGTTCACACTGTGCAATGGTGAAGTATCTTTATTTTCACAATGTTACATCATTTGAAATTATAATGATTTAGTTAAAATGTCTCGAAAAATTGGACTCACACTTTCATTTTTTTGACTTTTTAGTCCAGCGAGTCCTGGGACTCGTACATTGGAATTTGTAGATAAATCACTGATTGCCCCTATAGTTTCTATATTTCAAAGCAATGGGACTTCACATCTCATTGATTGGAATAATTCCGACAAAAATAAAAGTTATTTCTATGTTGGACGTGATACCAACACAAATGTTAAATTGCGAATTGATGTCGTTCTTTTTCCTGTGATGTTACCTTGGCATGACAGTTAGGAATTAGTGCTACCAAATAAAATAAAAAAGAAATTTATAAGTTTTTGTATAACTTGTAGTGCCATGCAAGTTTGATGATAGGGTCAATAAAAGTGTATTGGGGTTTAACGCCATTTTCAACACATATAAGTTTATGTTTGGCATATCCAGTTTTATTGATGGATGAAGACCTCTGAATGAATCTGAGTAAAACCACCATCCTTCCGCTAGTAACTGGCTCACATAAAGGTTTTTGGAGTGAGTGGGACTCGAACCTACAACCTTAGTGGCGAGAGGTTAAGTGGTCTTGAAACAGTGCCTTAGACCACTGGGCCATAGAGGAAACTGTAAACAACAGAAGTAAAAATTAACAAGTTTTACCCTTTTGGGGCCCTGTGCCACCTTATGCAATCTTTAAGGGAGCATATCAGGAAAAACGCTAGAAATACTGTCTTAAAGAATAAAATTATTTTTAAAATAATCCATAATAGTGAGAGGTATTGTTGGGAACTGAACCCAAAAAGTATATCGATTATTGAATAGAAAGACTGATTGATTATCGATTATTTATCGATTATTTAACTTTCAAAAGTAAAATTCGAAAAAATCTATTACATGCACTGTTTATCAGCCATAATCGGAACAACACAAGTGAGAGGCATAGTAAAAGGAACTTTTTCAATGCTCTCTTTTTCAAAATACCAGTAATAACTTAATAAATGAAATGTACGAGTATGTATTATATAAATCAATTTTTGTCGTAAATAACCACAAATGTACAAAATAGGATTTCTTTTTACCATTTACTAGAGTTGTGCCCCTTACCAAAATAGAAGATGCTGTATACATATTGGAATATTTCATATTTACACAATGTAGGTTTATAATTTTCAAAAACTCATGCTTTGTATCCCTTAAAGGTAAATTTGTCATCCCCATCTTGTTACAGAATATTTACGCACTGAATTAAAATCTAGTACAAACAAACAAACTTAAATATGTCACCGGTAAGTGTCACATGCACCTCCCCCTAAAATGATCTGTAAAAATCTGATGTAAAATTCTGGATATTTCTACAGATAAATGCAGGTGACACATCATCATGATAAATTATGTTGATCATTTGTTTCAAGATATTTTAAAATCCCTCCATGTAAGACAAAGTTACTGATCAGATATATATGAAATGAAATATCAAACAAATTTAAAGTGTGACCTTGACCTTTGAGGAAAGGTTCTAGGTCTTACATGTGACACTTCATCATGTCATGTTGATCAACTGTTTTTGAAATCCATCCATGTATGACAAAGTTACAGATTGGACACGAAATCTCATACAGACTCCGTGTTGTCAAACAAACTCAAAGTTTGACTTTGACCTTTGAGGTACAGGTGGTGGTCTTACGTGCGACACATCGTCATTTCATGCTGATGAATCAAGCCAAGTGTTTTTGAAATTTATCCATAGGTGACAAAGTTACAAACTGGACACAAAATCTCAAACAGACTGAAAGTGTTGTCAAACAAAGTTAAAGTGTGACCTTGATCTTTGAGGTCGGCGGCTTGGTGTTACACAAGACACGTCATCATGTTATGTTGATCATTAATAGCAAGTATTTATAAAATCCATCTATGCATGAAAAAATTACAGGCCAAACAGGAAATATCGGATGGAAGGACGGATAGACGGACGGACACTGCGATTATTATATGCCACTACAAAAAAATTGTGGGGCATAAAAATAATTGTAGTATATTTATTAATTTTGTATGTTTATTCTTTATAGTAAAATAATGTGATAATAATGTTTACAGGTCAGAACAAATGTTGCTATAATGTTCAGTATATAATTACAATATTATATATATATATCATTAATTTACATACATTGCAGAATGGCGTTAATACAGAGTATCTTAAAATTTATTGACCACAAATCAAAATGTACTAGTTAGTATATCATAATGTTTGACAGAGAAACAATTGTGAAATAAGACAATAATGTGAGGACTGTCTTAAATCGTTGCATGACTAGTGGTTATTTAGATATGTTACACATTTTTTTAAACCACTTCTAGATTAATAATTATTCATACATTGGTTAACAAACTTGTAGCAGTCAAAACCTTTCCAATAATACTCTATAATAGAAAAGTATTTTTTTTGTTCCTATTTAGATGTCAGTCATCTTTTAAAATCATAAAACACTTATAATGTTGGTTAAAATTTGATAAAATCACATTTATCAACATGCTGATATATCTAGTATCTCAGCACATTGCCATGGCTATGTGTGTTTAAATCAAATTGTAAAACGCATAAAAGTAATAAAATCCTAAAGAGAATGCTACTTTCATGAAGAATGCATATTTAAGGCTTTACATTTTATACTTAATTGGATCAGTGTTGATATATTTACAGGATGGGTAACGCTACCAGATCACTCCACTCCAATGCACAGTTAATATGTCTTTGTATGAAATGTATGCAAACACAACCAACAACACCGGTGGACTTACTGAATTGAATTCAATTAATTTGGATGAACTCTTTAGAAAATATGATGCAAAAAGTGTAAATAACGATTTGTTTGAAAGTAATATGTCTTTAGCTCAGATTAATGACCTTATTCTGAGAAATAAAAAAAAACAGAGTGAAATTGACGCTTTATATGAAGACTTCATGAACACTGTTCACACGGAAATGGATGTTAAAATGGCCCATAAAGACATAAGACCTGGGGCACAGAAACGTAAAAAACACTTTGCTAAACCGTGGAGGTGCGACAATTTAAAAGAACTATGGACTAAAACACGTCAAACAGAACTAGCATTTTTAAATTGTAAAGGGACAAAAAACAGAAAATACACACTACGATTGGAGTACAAAAAAGCCCGAAAAGACTTTGATAAAACGTTACGTCAACATGAACGTCAATATTTCGCATCAAAAAGGGAACATATTACTAATATGCAAACAAGGAACCCCAAAGAGTTTTGGAATGAAATAAGTAAACTTGGCCCCGGAAAAAATAAACAATCCGCAGATTATGTTAAAATGGATGATGGGACTATATCACGTGATAAAACGGATATTTTAAACAAATGAAAACACGACTTTAGTCATATATTATGTGAAGCAAATGGAAATTACGATGAAAGCCTCTTAAATGATTTACGACATACAGCCATTTACTGGGAAAACGACCACTCTGAACTTGAAACCTACTTGTAGCACCATGGTAACCGACCGGAAATAGAATCCATCAACGATCTCAATGCGGAAATAACATTAGTAGAAGTTAATAAAATGATAAACAACGCTAAATCAGGAAAAGCGGTTGGATTTGATAACGTTCCAAATGAGGTTCTAAAGTTAAAATCATTGACCCTGTTACTACATAAACTATTCAGTGTCTGTTTTGAGTATAACATAATTCCCATGACATGGTATAAGACCATTATACATCCCATATTAAAGAAAGGAAAAGACCCGGCAGAGCCCCTCGGGCATAGGGGGATTAACCTCATGTCAACAGTCGCAAAACTATTTAATGGGATTATAAATGGGAGAAATAAGTGTGTTCCCTTAACACTAATAACACGTTATGTGAAGAGCAAAACGGATTTCACAAAATGAAATCATGTCTCGACCATATATACTCCCTCACAACCATCATACGGAATAGAAAACTAGAAAACCAGTCAAACTTCTTGTGTTATGTCGATTTTGCCAAAGCATTTGACTCCATAAATCATGACTGCCTTTGGTTTAAACTTTCGAGTGTTGGAATAACAGGAAAAATGTTTCAAATGGTTAAAGCACTTTTCAAAAATATTAAGACCTGTGTTAGTCAATAACATGCTAACAGATTGGTTCTCAGTCACATCGGGTGTCGTTCAAGGAAATAAATTAGCACCAACAATATTTGTCATTTTCATTAACGACATTGCCGACGAGATCAACAACTTGGGACTTGGAATACAGCTATCTGATGGAGATCGACTCTCCATGCTATTGTACGCGGACAATTTAGTTTTGATCGCCTCAAACCCTCAGGATCTACAATGCATGCTTAACGCTTTACATAACTGGATAAATAAATGGCGGCTATCCATAAACATTGATAAAACTTAAGTCATGCATTGGAGAAAACAACGAACCAATCAAACGGACTTCCAATTTAAATTCAGTGATAATGACGTCAAAATTGTCAGCTCGTACTGTAATCTCGTATTAGACATTAACGAGACACTCAACTACACTCATGGGGTCAAGATACTACACGACGCAGAAGGAAGAGCGCTAGGGGCACTTACGGCCAAATATTACGCAAGCAGGGGCTTTGGCTTCAAAACGTGTGCAAAGTTGTACAACAGTACTGTTATTCCAGTCACGGATTACGCGGCAGGTGTTTGGGGATATAAAAACTATGACGATTTAAAAAAACTTCAACATAGGGCAATACGAACATTCCTGGGTGTTGGTAAACAAACCTCTTTAATAGCCCTCTCCACAGATGACACTGTGACATTATTCGACTATGGCACAGACTTAATCGTTTACCAATCTCCCGCATAGCACACCGTATTCTTGTCTGGGATATTTATAAAACGGCGCATTTATGAGACATGTGGTCAGCAGACGTCAAACGAATTCTGGGGGACAACAACCTTTTAAACTTCTTCGATGTGGATACCATTAAAACCGTTTCATGTGAAAACATATTAAACTGTTTGAAAAAAAGCACAAAATTTAAACTTGAAACAAGCTGGCATTCAGACATACAGCAATCTCCGAAACTACGGACTTATAAATTGTTCAAATCCACTTACACCAGTGAGCCATATTTAGACAGGCAATTATCAATTAAACAAAGATCTGCATTGGCACGTTTCAGATGCGGGGTTTTCCCACTGTCGATAGAGCTGGGGCGATACAGCAGACCCCAAGTACCATTGGAACGAAGGCTTTGTCACGCATGTAACCATGGAAACATCACTTCCTGGTGTCTTGCCCGGTTTACGACGTACTACGACAATGACATTTTGGTGATGTCACACAGGGTGGTAGTGATCAGGACATGATTAAAACATTCATGAACGATATGGACCCTAAATCCATCACAAACTTCTTAATTGAAGCTGATGGCGAAAGAAATCGGATTCTAAAAAGAGATTCCCAGTGATAATTGCAACATTTTATTTACTAATTATCAACTTCGTGACTCTGAAACTTTTAAACCAATGAAATATTTAATAATGATAGACTAAATAATAAAATTATTAGATGATAATATGTGTGTTATGTATATTCTCTGTAACTGTTGAGTGTTTTGTAACCTACCTAGTATCAAGGCAATAAACATGTACATGTTATGCTGAATAAAATGATGGGATGACTAATCAACAGATTTTAATGTCATCACATGTATAAACAGACACATCATGACAAAAATTGTTTAAGTGTGGTGTGTGCATGTGTGGTTTGTGCATATGTGGTGTTTGCCTGTGTTGTGTGCATGTGTGGGTGGGTGCAATTGTGATGTGTGGATGTGTGGTGTATGTTTGTGTGGTGTGTACATGTATGTTGCGTGCAAGTATTGTGTGTAGTGTGTGCATGTGTGGTGTGTGGATGTGTGCAAGTGTGGTATGTACATGTGTGGTGTGTGCATGTATGGTGTGTGCAAGAGTGGTGTGTGCAAGTTTGGTGTCAAGTGTGGTGTGTACATGTGTGGTGTGTGCATATGTGCATGTATGGTGTGTGCAAGTGTGGTATGTGCAAGAGTGGTGTGTACATGTGTGGTGTGTGCAAGTTTGGTGTCAAGTGTGGTATGTACATGTGTGGTGTGTGCATGTATGGTGTGTGCAAGAGTGGTGTGTGCAAGTTTGGTGTCAAGTGTGGTGTGTACATGTGTGGTGTGTGCATGTGTGCATGTATGGTGTGTGCAAGAGTGGTGTGTACAAGTGTGGTATGTGCAAGAGTGGTGTGAACAAGAGTGGTGTGTGCAAGTTTGGTGTCAAGTGTGGTATGTACATGTGTGGTGTGTGCAAGAGTGGTATGTGCAAGTGTGGTATGTGCAAGAGTGGTGTGTACATGTGTGGTGTGTGCAAGACTGGTGTGTGCAAGTTTGGTGTCAAGTGTGGTATGTACATGTGTGGTGTGTGCATGTGTGCATGTATGGTGTGTGCATGTGTGCAAGAGTGGTGTGTGCAAGTGTGGTGTGTGCATGTATGGTGTGTGCAAGTATGATATGTGCATGTATGGTGCATGCAAGTGTGTTTTGTACAAGTGTGGTTTGTGCAAGAATGGTGTGTGCATGTGTGATGGGTTCAAGTGTTGTGTGTGCAAGTGTGCATGTGTGGTGTGTGCAAATTTGGTGTCAAGTGTATTGTGAACATGTTTGGTGTTTGCATGTGTGGTGTGTGCATGTGCGGTGTATGCAAGTGTGGTGTGTGCGAGTTTAGTGTCAAGTGTGGTGTGTACATGTGTGGTGTGTACATGTGTGGTGTGTGCAATTGGTGTGTGTAAGTGTGGTATGTACATGCATGGTGTATGCAAGTGTGTTTTGTGCAAGTGTGTTGTGTGCAAATGTAGTGTGTGCATGTATGGTGTGTGAAAGTGTGGTGTGTGCATGTGTGGTGTATGTAAGTGTGATGTATGCAAGTGTGGTGTGTGCAAGTGTGGTGTATTCAAGTATGATGTGTGCATGTATGCAAATGTTGTGTGTGTAAATGTGGTATGTGCAAGTGGTGTGTGTGTGAAAGTGTAGTGTGTGGTGTGTGAAAGTGTGGTGTGTGGTGTGTACAAGTGTGGTTTTGTTCAAGTATAATGTGTGCATGTATGCAAATGTTGTGTGTGTAAATGTGGTGAATGTGTGCAAATGTGTGTACATGTGTGCAAGTGTGGTGTGTACAGTGTGCACATGTGGTGTGTGCAAGTTTGGTGTGTGTGTGTGTGTGTGAAAGTTTGATGTGCAAGTGGGTGGGTGCAAGTGTGGTGTGTGCAAGTTTGGTGTGTGTGTGTGAAAGTGTGGTATGAGCATCTGTGGTGTGTGCAAGTGTGGTATGTTCAAGTATAATGTGTGCATGTATGCAAATGGTGTGTGTGTGTGTGTGTAAATGTGGTGTGTTAAAGTGTGGTGTCTACAAGTGTAGTATGTGCAATTGTGGTATGTGCAAGTGTAGTGTGGTGAGTGTGTGCAAGAGTGATGTGTGCAAGTTTGGTGTCAAGTGTGGTGTGTACATGTGTGGTGTGTGCATATGTGCATGTATGGTGTGTGCAAGAGTGGTGTGTGCAAGTGTGGTATGTGCAAGAGTGGTGTGTACATGTGTGGTGTGTGCAAGTTTGGTGTCAAGTGTGGTATGTACATGTGTGGTGTGTGCATGTATGGTGTGTGCAAGAGTGGTGTGTGCAAGTTTGGTGTCAAGTGTGGTGTGTACATGTGTGGTGTGTGCATTTGTGCATGTATGGTGTGTGCAAGAGTGGTGTGTGCAAGTGTGGTATGTGCAAGAGTGGTGTGTACAAGAGTGGTGTGTGCAAGTTTGGTGTCAAGTGTGGTATGTACATGTGTGGTGTGTGCAAGAGTGGTATGTGCAAGTGTGGTATGTGCAAGAGTGGTGTGTACATGTGTGGTGTGTGCAAGACTGGTGTGTGCAAGTTTGGTGTCAAGTGTGGTATGTACATGTGTGGTGTGTGCATGTGTGCAAGAGTGGTGTGTGCAAGTGTGGTGTGTGCATGTATGGTGTGTGCAAGTATGATATGTGCATGCATGGTGCATGCAAGTGTGTTTTGTACAAGTGTGGTTTGTGCAAGAATGGTGTGTGCATGTGTGATGGGTTCAAGTGTTGTGTGTGCAAGTGTGCATGTGTGGTGTGTGCAAATTTGGTGTCAAGTGTATTGTGAACATGTTTGGTGTTTGCATGTGTGGTGTGTGCATGTGCGGTGTATGCAAGTGTGGTGTGTGTGAGTTTAGTGTCAAGTGTGGTGTGTACATGTGTGGTGTGTACATGTGTGGTGTGTGCAATTGGTGTGTGTAAGTGTGGTATGTACATGCATGGTGTATGCAAGTGTGTTTTGTGCAAGTGTGTTGTGTGCAAATGTAGTGTGTACATGTATGGTGTGTGAAAGTGTGGTGTGTGCATGTGTGGTGTATGTAAGTGTGATGTATGCAAGTGTGGTGTGTGCAAGTGTGGTGTATTCAAGTATGATGTGTGCATGTATGCAAATGTTGTGTGTGTAAATGTGGTATGTGCAAGTGGTGTGTGTGTGAAAGTGTAGTGTGTGGTGTGTGAAAGTGTGGTGTGTGGTGTGTACAAGTGTGGTTTTGTTCAAGTATAATGTGTGCATGTATGCAAATGTTGTGTGTGTAAATGTGGTGAATGTGTGCAAGTGTGTGTACATGTGTGCAAGTGTGGTGTGTACAGTGTGCATATGTGGTGTGTGCAAGTTTGGTGTGTGTGTGTGTGTGTGTGAAAGTTTGATGTGCAAGTGGGTGTGTGCAAGTGTGGTGTGTGCAAGTTTGGTGTGTGTGTGTGAAAGTGTGGTATGAGCATCTGTGGTGTGTGCAAGTGTGGTATGTTCAAGTATAATGTGTGCATGTATGCAAATGGTGTGTGTGTGTGTGTGTAAATGTGGTGTGTTAAAGTGTGGTGTCTGCAAGTGTAGTATGTGCAATTGTGGTATGTGCAAGTGTAGTGTGGTGAGTGTGTGCAAGTTTGTGTACATGTGTGGTGTATGCAAGTGTGGTGGTTACAATTGTGCTACATGTGTGGTGTGTTTAAGTGTGGTTTGTACGTGTGTGGTGTGTGCAAGTGTAGTGTGTAAATGTGTGGTGTGTGCAAGTGTGGTGTGTTGAATTGTGGTGTATGCAAGTGTGATGTGTAAAATTTTGTGTGCAAGTGTGGTGTGTACATGTGTGTTGTATGCAAGTGTGGTGTGTACATTTGTGTGTACATGTGTGGTGTGTTTAAGTGTGGTGCGTACGTATATGTATGTATGTATGGTGTTGAGCATCGCTTTCAACAATTTTTCAGTCATATCGCGACGGTGTCTACTTGAGACAGTATTCTTAGCGATGTCACACTGGAGTATGATGCCGCAGACATATGGTATGATACCCCACCCAGTCACATTATACTGACACCGGGCCGACCAGACCTAGAACTCTTCTCTAAATGCTGAGGGTCAGGTGAGGAAGCTTCTAGTACCATTTTTTTCAAGTGTTTGGTATGACCCGGCTTGGGATTGAACCCACGACCTTCTGCATGCGAGGCGGGTGCGTATGTGTGTGGTGTGTGCAAGTGTGATGTGCAAGCATGGTATATGCAAGTGTGTTGAGTGAATAGCTAAGTAGATAGAGAATAACTGATGGCTTCTGTGAAATATCTTTATTATTTCATTTAGTGAGCTCCAAAGTGGTATGGTCAAGTGTGGCAAAGTGAAATTATCAAAAATATTACATTGTGAAATTTAGTTTTTAATGTATAAACAAAAGTCATGACACACCTCGCATATTGGTGAAAACAAGAAAATTCTTTGAATTCATGTTCCCCGCTCAAAAAGATCGTGAACTGAGCAGAATAAACATTGCCTGTGGGTGTGGGTACTGGAACAGTGCATTATTATAATGAATGAGACAGTAAAAAAATACTGTTATGTTAAAAGAAACTCGGTAGGTGGGGATATGTGTTATTCTTGTTTCTTATTCCTTAGAATCGAAATGTTCATTTAGTGTTGTTAAAATATAAAATTACAGCTCAAGTCAGTGTTTGGGGACATGAAGTGTGTTTATATTTCATTACTGCTTTTTTTCTTTTTTTTGCTTCAAAGGGAACCTTATATCAGATATTATTACACCAACAGTCAGTGTTTTCTCCAGAGCGTGTTTCTTGTGTTTGTGACGCAATTAAATCTCATTTGACGCAATCAAGTTTGACGCAACCTTAAAAATACAGAAATTCAAACTACACAGAGTTATTATTTATACATTGCTAGCAGTTTTGACAGATCACGTGGTATGATTCAGGGAAACCCCAGTCACACGGTTCTACTAAGTTACGTAAACGCTTTAATTGGTTATTAACGCTATATTGATGCAATCGCATCAACGATTATGATCACATACATAATTTTCCACGAAGCAATATTGTGGTTTGAAGAAAATATCTTTGAAAACAAACATACTCTGCTACAATATATATCACTGATAAATACCCAGTTTTAGGTTGTTTTTGTTTTATACAGATGAAATGTGGAAATCGTGAAAAAAAAGTTGTTTAAAATGTACGGACGATACTCTATGATTGATAGGCTATCTGAAAAACATTTTTATTTTATTTTCTATAAGGTATCGACGCGCATGTGCAACATATCAATACCAGATTAAACATCATGTTCACACCATGTTTTACGACAGTATTCCCGGTGCCATTTATATTTCTTTAAGCGACATTTAAAAGATTATGGAAAAAAAAAACTTTTAGAAAATTACTCTAAAATGAGTATGAGCCAAAAGAGAAATGCTTATGGGAAAATGAAAGTTTTGTTTTCCAAGGAGTATAATGCATAAAACGCCAAACATGTAACTGAATTATAAAATATTGAAACTAATAATTTTAGTGTTTTTCATTAAAAATAGTTTGGGCAATGATGATTGAGCTGGGGCCATGACATTTGAAAAGTTCATGGCCCTGTAGCCATGATCATAAAAACTGCCGTTAGGAAAGAAACTCATTGGGCCAGTAGTGAAACATTCGTTTGAAGTTAAATTTTGTCAGAAGTTGTTAACTTCAGTTGAAATTTTGATTTTAAAATTTGTGTGAAATAGGAAGTAAAACCGTTTTAGTAAAATATGTCATTTTTACCTCTTTTTATTCAAGTTGATTAAGTTTAAAACTAGTCAACTGATGACCGAGAGATTTTGAAAATGACCCTGAGATTTTTAGTCAGTGGGTCATCAATGATCCCCCAAAAAACTTATATCAGATATTATTACATCAACATATGTAAAGTTCCAAAGTGCACATTATATTAGATATTATTACACCAACATATGGACAGTTCCAAAGTGCACATTATATCAGATATTCATGCACATTATATCAGATATTATTACACCAAAATATGGACAGTTCCAAAGTGCACATTATATGTGATATTATTACACCAACATATGGACAGTTCCAAAGTGCACATTATATCTGATATTATTACACCAACATATGGACAGTTCCAAAGTGCACATTATATTAGATATTATTACACCAACATATGGACAGTTCCAAAGTGCACATTATATCAGATATTAGTGCACATTATATCAGATATTATTACACCAACATATGGACAGTTCCAAAGTGCACATTATATCAGATATTAGTGCACATTATATCAGATATTATTACACCAACATATGGACAGTTTCAAAGTGCACATTATATCAGATATTAATACAACAACATATGGACAGTTCCAAAGTGAAACATAAACTTATATTATATATCATTACACCAACATATGGGCAGTTCCAAAGTGCACATTATATCTGATATTATTACACCAACATATGGACAGTTCCAAAGTGCACATAATATCAGATATCATTACACCAACATATGGAAAGTTCCAAAATGCACATTATATCTGATATTATTACACCAACATATTGACAGTTCCAAAGTGCACATTATATCAGATATTATTACACCAACATGTGGACAGTTCCAAAGTGCACATTATATCAGATATTATTACACCAACATATGGACAGTTCCAAATTGCACATTAATATCAGATATTATTACACCAACATATGGACAGTTCCAAAGTGCAAATTATATCAGATATTATTACAACAACATATGGACAGTTCCAAAGTGCACATTATATCAGATATTATTACAACAACACATGGACAGTTCCAAAGTGCACATTATATCAGATATTATTACACCAACATATGGACAGTTTCAAAGTGCACATTATATCTGATATTATTACACCAACATATGGACAGTTCCAAAGTGCACATTATTTCAGATATCATTACACCAACATATGGACAGTTCCAAAGAGCACATTATATCAGATATTATTACACCAACATATGGACAGTTTCAAAGTGCACATTATATCTGATATTATTACACCAACATATGGACAGTTCCAAAGTGCACATTATTTCAGATATCATTACATAACATATGGAAAGTTCCAAAGTGCACATAAACTTATATCAGATATTATTACATCAAATAGACACAATGTTTTACATTTCAAGGGTCATAACTCTGACAATATTTATCTGATTTGACAATTTCAAGAACTTGTCCAATATAATAAATTCATGAAGGTTTTGAGAGGCATTCAACATATTATGTTACCGGTCTTCGGATATTAAAGATTTTTACAGGAACAGCCAACCCTTCAAAGTTTACCCCCCAAACAGATACACACTTTTGAAGTCTTGCTGTCCACGTCCTATATACCGCAAAATAATCTCCCCTTGGTAAACTGTTCAGGCACTGAACAATTACAGACCCAAGAGTAAACGTTTACCAACGAGCATATGAAAAAGTGGGTTAACTGTCTGGAATTCCCGATAGTTTGACGCTCGAATTTTTATCTATGTACGTTATATAGTAGTCTCAGAGGACGATCAAATATATTATTTATAAAAATCGTTCGAAGACGTGCTTTGATATGCACTAGTTTTTTATAATAATGTTTACAATTAGTTTGTTGCGTTAAAATTATATTTCTAATAGTACAAGATGATAATTACAAATTAGATTCTATATTAGTAATGTTATAATGTTTACATATAGAGTTCTGCACATACACAAGTGTCCGACCTCCCTAAATATGGCAAAAGAAGCGAACTTACCCGGGAACAATAATACTTTCACCGGTGTCGGGAAAACCCTTGTGCAGAAGATGACAGATAACGTACCGGATTCTCTGCAAGTCTACGCGACTCGTCACAAGAAAATTGGATCCTTTAATAATTACAGAACTTTGAACGACACACTTAAATATGCCATATCCCATATTCTGTCCAGCACAAATGCCTTAAAATGTATCGAAAAAAATCCTCCGGAGTGCTCTAAAATAGCTGGACCAAACGAGACGGCGACTGCGATTCAACAATCCAGTCAAGTTCCAGTTTCCGGCGGTTCAAGTCAGTCCATGACCTCGAATAATACCAACAAAATGATAGAAGGATTGTTTGATGGACGCAACATCCACGGCTTTTCATTTAACATAATAATTAACACTATGTAAATCCTAGAAAAGGACCACTCGTTTCCATTGTGATTACAATCTAAACAAGCATGTGCGCAGACTACACATTTTCAACATATAGCGCCAAGTGAATTGTTTAAAAGTTCCGCCGCGCCAAAAAGTTCTATGTTTAGCTGTAAAATTACATTTATTACTGTGTGTTATAAATGAGATATTTCTAATCTGATGGTTTAAAATATCAAATAAAGTATAATGAACAACATAACCCGTCTTTTAAATTCTGAACATGTAAAGAAAATACTAGCATTTACTACGCGGATCGATATCTGGGTCTAGGGAACCGTTATTTTTTAGAATACAAACACAGTGCGGGAAGGGTAACGCGTGTAATTGCTTGTACGTGCTTTCAGTATGCACTTTAATTAAAATGTCGACTTCTTCATATATATTATCGTAGACTTTTTTTAAAATGAG
The DNA here is from genome assembly GCA_029582155.1 of Panopea generosa. Classification (NCBI taxonomy): domain Eukaryota; kingdom Metazoa; phylum Mollusca; class Bivalvia; order Adapedonta; family Hiatellidae; genus Panopea; species Panopea generosa. The sequence continues at coordinate 23,730,941 of CM055909.1, read as the reverse complement.
GTTACTGTGAGAAAACAATATCCACCATGAGTTTAATCCATATATTACGGTGTCCCATAATGGCCATCGCGGCATATTTATTAAATTAAGTAAAGTCGAAACAAAACACAACGAAACTATGATGGTGAAAAGTCGAAACTACGAAGGTAAAAAGTCGAAACAACGATGTAGTTTCGACTTTTCACTACGATGTTAAAAAGTCGAAACAACGATGTAGTTTCGACTTTTCATCATCGTAGTTGCGCGTTTTCACCATCGTTGTTTCGCGTTTTCACCATAGTAGTTTCGACTTTTCACTATCGTAGTTTCGTTGTTTTGTTGTTTCGACGTTACTTAATTTAATAAATATGCCGCGATGGCCCCAATGGGACACTGTAATATAGGATAGAAAAATCTAACCCTCGCATGAGATTTTTCTATTCCACATGGATACTCATGATGGATTCTTATATTCTTTCTATGAGCAGAAATGGGAGCAATATCTCGTTATTGACATCTGTTCTTCAAATATGGTGCCGTTACCTGTTTTCGAGCGTCACCTGCAATCGATCACTTTCCGGAATTACGAATATCACGCACGCGTATTTGAACTTCCTGCAGAAATGTAAATATTTACAACCAGAAGCCTCGGTGTTATCGATCGTGAAAAAATACTCACAAACAATGCTTCCCATACAGGTAACATCGTCATTTTATCATAGAAGTATGAAAAAACGTATTTCTCACTTTTCCCATTTTCCGTTTGTCAAAAAAAAACCCAAAAATCCAGTTTAAAACTTATTTTTCTTTAAGAAACATTAATTCCAACGTCGTCTGCTGATAGTGAATATATGCAAGGTCAAGGTCAAATAGTGACAGCCGTAAGTGAGTGCGCATCGCAAAAGATATTGAGACTCTAGAGGAGCACCCTTCTTATAGATTTTTTTGAAAAATGACATTGAAATTATCATAGGATTTTATGTTATATCATAATGGAACGTGGTTAATAGTTTTAAATGGCAGTTGTGGAATAAACTGAGGTGAACAAATAAAATGTAAACTTGTAAGAATAATTCCCAATAATTTTTTTTTATATTTGTCACAGACAAAGAAGTACAGAATATGGTCACTAACAGCTATGGCAAGTGCTCTACAGTCCATAAGAAAGCAAACTATGACCGTAAGAAATGCCGCAATAGATCATAATGTGCCTGTGACAACACTAAGAGACAGATTGGATGGAAGGATTTCAGAAGAAACAGTAAAATCTGGTCCTGATCCCCTGCTAACACAAGAAGAAGCGAGACTGGTGAAACACATCGTCTACATGGCCGAGCGTGGATTTGGTTTTACCAGAGCCCAAGTGTTAGAAATTGCATCAGATCTTGCAGTTCATATGGGGAAAAAAGACCAATCAAAACATTTTAGTATGAAATGGTTTTATGGGTTTCTTAGTCGATGGCCCGAGTTACATGTTGTTAAACCTAGGGTTCTTGCCTCTATCAGGGCACAGAGTGCGTCACCTAGAGTTGTCAATACCTATTTCAATGAACTGAAATCTACCATGATTATATATAGTTTGCTTAACAAATCTACCATTTGGACGAAAAGGGTATCTCAACCGAACACCGACCTCCAAATATTGTTTCATACATGCATGGTATATCAAATGCCTATTATCTTTTTATGTGTTTTGTAGAGATATTCTTGTACAAATGGAGTAGTATATCATAGTGTTACTAATACTATCTAAAGGTTTTAATATACAATTATTGCCTAATTGTAAATAGGTTCAAACATGATCACCGAAGTCAAACGAATCGGGCATCTAAAGTGCTTGAACTTCCCCGAATTTGCTCAGGAATCTTACAAAAGTAAATATCAAATGCCCAGGGGATGATTTTCAAAAATTCCAAGCAGTCTATTTTTTGAGTTTTTGGAAGTATACATCCTGTGTGATGCAATAGATTATCTGATGTAAGCACGTGTTTTGATTATGATTACTACATACGTTTCTATTGTTTGACGGTATAACTTTGAAGTGTCATAAAGTTAGGAAATAGTCTAACTGCCATTATATATAATGCATGCAATCTAATATGATACATGCAATCTGATATAATACATGCATGATTGATTGTATTATATTAGATTGTATGTATCATATTAGATTGAATGTATCATATTAGATTGCATATATTATAATAGATTGCATGTATTATTAGATCGCTAAATTCAATATATGAAGTTGTTATATTGATGTGTTTAGGTTTACAGTATGTTGGGTTACAGTATCAGTTGGTTAAATGAAGTTGTCATCTGATATATCAGACTGGTTAGACAATATACTTTCGAACAATTTAGACTGATTAACTTTACCTCAGTTGTCAAACAAATTCTTACAACTTACGCAAATCACACTCGGTCTTACAGTAATAAGCATATAAAAATTGTGTCTTGCTAAGGGACACCACCACACATGTCAATAATAGAGGATCGAACCAAGGATCATCCGATCGTGGGTCCGATGCCCTACCACTGAACAACATGCTCCAATCGTTTTAAAATTTAAATATAATCAGAATTTCAATCAATGAACATTATAAATTGATCATTTCAAAATAAGACTTTACTTTTAATACTATAAGAAAATGCTCATGAAAATAATACCCAATCACTTTAAAATGCTCATGTAAATAATACCCAATCACTCTAAAAGGATACCATGCGGTATTAAATGATTATAACTTTACTACAACTTATTTAGTTTATTAAAACAGTCAATGTAAGTAATACTGCTTTGATATTATACAAATTTGAAGAAAAAAAATCCTCAATTACTTAAGAATCTGGGAGTATGGCATTCGTAAACATTGATGAATACTGCTTTATTTCAAAAACAAGGAGCCACATATCAATTGACACAAAATCCTACCCAGAGTGCTGACTTTAGTTTATACATAGAAGGTCATTATGTAAATAGTAAAATACCTGTATTCACCTCTCTGATTGCCATGGTAATATTTGTTCTGGATGCAGCAGTATCCGCCAAGCAGTTTCAGGTCTCACTGACCTTAAAGGAAGTTTATAGGTCTCACTACACAGTTGAATTGTGTTCTTTGTTCTATATAAAATAAGGTCTAGGATTTCAATGGTAAAAAAAGAATTCCACATATTTTTTTTTCATAACAGGAATGTAAACCAACATAAAATGCACAATAACTGGTAGGTTGACCACGTTTGTTTTGTTGTTTTTTTTTAAAAAGGGTGCAATGACACCCTGAGATTTTTTTTAAGTCTTCAAATGGTCATAAATACATGCATATGTTGAAATACTATAAAAATCGATTTTTAACACCATCGATGTCTTATTGTAGTATATGCTATACCAACTTTTGCTCTACTCATATGCAGCAAGAAATCACAACTACTACGAACTATTTTGAAAAAAAACAACAACACCAAATTGCATAGCCCTTGTTTTTAAGCGTAAAAATCATGTTACCGTGGAAAAAAGGCGTAACTGGTAGTCAGACGTATAAGGAGTGTTAAAAGTTTTAAAATGGGTAGAAAGCATTCCAACCCCCACCCCCAAATACATCATATCGACATATATATATATATGGAGATAATTATTTGTGAATAACCAAGACATAAATGTACAGGCCAGACTACGGCGAGCGCGCCTAGCTACAATGCAAACCATAGACACAATATCAAGGCCTCTGCAAAACCAATAAATTTGGTGTCGACCATGACTTATATACTATGGATTTACATGCAACACATCTGGACTGGACGGACAATTTACATACATGAACTGACAGCTTTATATAGGTATGATCCAGTTAAGGGTTCATGACTACTCACATACTATATAAAGGACATATTTATAAACACGTTGGATCATATAGATACTGTGAATTTATATAAATTTATTTTATAAAGGGAGGTAATTTAATTCACAACAACAGAATTTACGATTTTTGGGATCGTTTAAGATCCTCATTGACAATGCATGATATATATATATATATATATATATATATATATATGGAGATAATTATTTGTGAATATGAACAGACCAAACTACGGCAACCGCGCCTAGCTACAGTGCGAACAATAGACACAATATCAAAGCCTCTGCCAAACAAATAAATTTGGTGTCGACCTTGACTTATATACTATGGATTTACATGCAACACATCTGGAAAGGACGGACAATTTACATACATGAACTAATATATTTAATTTCATAAAGGGAGGTAATTAAACTCACAACAACCATTTTTAGGATCTTTTCAGATGCCCATTCACAATGCATGATATATATATGGAGATAAATATTTGTGAATAACCTATGTATATATAAACTATCTGAGCCCTTATCGTCATGGGGATACCTGTGAAAACAGGCTAATTTAATACATTATATATTGAAAAGGTATCACTTTACCTTAACAATAGATATGCCTTAAATTACATTTCTTGCTTAAAATTACAAGGTATGGTGTAACATATCAGATAGTTTATGTGATTTGTTAAAACAGAAGCAAAATGCTTATAGAGTTTGTCTCCTTTGTTTGTTTAAATAACTTAGAAGACGGATTGATACATATACTGTATTTAAGCATACTTTAACTCAACTATATATAATACAAGCGGGAAGGAATGTAAACAAAAGAGGGTGTACATTAAGTAAAAACCGAGTGTTATTATAAAGTTATTATCTTAAAAACAGTCCTGCAGCGAAACAGTGTATCTATGTGACATTTGTTTTTCAGCTGGGCATGATTGATATATACGACATTGCATCTGATTATCATTTCTCACTGCTGATTCAAGTGGGAAATATATCATTTACTTGTGGAGATGGGTGTGCTCAACTACTGATTAACCTTCCAGAATTCCAAGAAAGAGTGGCTAGGTTAACTGTTCGTCTGACAGCCCTCGACGAAATAAAAATGACGCGAAATATTCAAACAATTAACAGGAATTCCCTTTTAATATCACCACAGTATATGTACAATTTAACAACACAAATACTAAGTTTGAACAAAAAAAGCAGTTATACAGTATTACAATCTTTCAACGTTTGGCAACGTTTGATTAGGCGCGGCTATGCTAAAGTTAACTGTTTCCGCATGCCAAAATGAAACGTGGTCAAAATATCCATGAACCTTGCTACTTTAAATAAGTCGAACCGACTGAACGTCGTGCAATTCCCTCTCGTTAAATACCACACTTGCTAACAAACAATCATATCAAATGGTAGTTTAACACATTATAACAAAGTGACATTTTTACCGCAGATCAAACACAAAAATGTGAATCTAAACGCCCGTCTGACGAATTCCAAACTCGGAAGTCTGTTATGACATTCCGAGCATTTAAAAACCGACCAATGGAGTTAGAGAAAAAAAGTTAATAAAACAATTCCTGCTGATGTGATTGGCCTTCTGACCCACGTAATAAATACCAATCAATTAGTATTTGCAAAAGTAAAAAGAAAATGGTAGTGTCATACTAAACGTGCTTTTTTTTAAATGCTTTTACGACAATCACCATTCATTTACTTGCTTCGTTACCCATGAATATATACGGTATTTTATAGAGCATATATACGATACGTTTACGTGACAAATCAATGCATAAGTTTCAATAATTAGTAAAGGTCAAAATCTACATAGCTCTCAATCACAATTTTTGAGTAAGAATGCAATTGCATAATTTTCAATATCAAAGGAGGATGAACACTTATTGGTTGTTTATCATTGAATATCTAAATGAGTTTGTTGTGTATAAAAAGCAATGCAGGTTATGTTGGACAAACTTCTTAATTTAAGATGCATATCAATGTAATGTCGAGGTGGTTAAACCACTTTGTTCTAAGCTCAGTCAAAAACGAATGGACTCATTTTAACAAAATAAAAGTTAATTGCATGTTACTTTCCACTCAAATCAGCATCATTCATTATACACATTATTTTGCAGTGTGAAAAATCTGAATCAAGCGACTATTCAATTAATAGTCCAGGAGCGAATGTGCAGCTATTGGAGTGTGACGCCCAATGATTGATAGGGGAGATATACTGTCGGTCGTTAACGATTTACTTAAAATGAAATTCTTGTCTATTGAAACGGTTGAGAAACCATCAAAATATACTTTTTTACAGATATTCAAACAGCTACGGTGGACAGATGTTATAACAGTACCCCTATAAAACAAATCCTTGTAAAATCCTTTTAAAATATAGCTACTAAAGCATAAATAACACAAATTATTCTATATCTGTAAGTGTATAGCCATTCAGCTATCCCAGATGTTACCACGTGACCGTACACTATGTTGAAGTTTATCCACCTACTTTTATATGATACAGTTCAAAATTCAAGATGGCGTCTTAAAAAAAGGAAATAAATTAAGTAGAAATTTCAACGATAAAGACAAACAACCGACAAAATGTTCCGCATGACGATGACGTTGAGAAAATCCGAATATCTGTCACTGCAACTTCCTTCGTCTGCCGCTTTGAACTCACGATTTATTTACTTGGTTTTTCTTTACTATTTTGATAAATTTTCTTTCAGAATGAGGTATAGAATAAAAATATCATTTTACAGTGTTTTGTACAATATGGGGATATATTGTACTCCCACGTATTGTGGTGAAAACCACATTAGACTCGGCGCTTGCGGCGTCTCGTCCAATATGGTTTCCACCACAATACATACTCGTACAATATATTCCCATATTGTACAAAACACTGTAAAATAACCATATAATATCATCACAATTTTTCCGATGGAAATTAAACACAGTTGAGTTCCATTATATATATACACCTTAACCCGGGCTATCACTGATATCCTCACAAGAAGTCCCCACAGTAAAAATAGTAAAATATAAAAATAATCCATATTACAACTTTCTCTCTATCTCAATTTGATTTAATCTTTCTTTTATATACATATTTGTTTGTTCAGTTACAATAAAGATTTCTGTTATACCTCTAAATGTCCCGCCCAAGTTATACTGTAGATAGTGTGCTACTTTGGAGAAGAACTCTATAAGAATTGCGTTCTTTCGTTCTTGCCCTTTATATTTTGAATATTGTACTTGTTTATCTGCAAAAACTGGAAATAAAATATGTTTAAACCAAACCAGCTTTAAGTAATATACTTAACGGTATAGCTAACCCGCCACCTGACATTTTATATACCTAGCATTTTATGTACCTGGTATTTTATATACCTGGCATTTTATGTACTTGACATTTTATATACCTAGCATTTTATGTACCTGGCATTTTATATACCTGGCATTTTATGTACTTGACATTTTATATACCTGGCATTTTATATACCTGACATTTTATGTATTTTCTCAAAAAGCATCAAAGCGATTTCCTTGAAATTTGTAAAAATAATCATTATAATAAGTGTCAGGCATTGATGTGAGAGGAAGCAGGGGGTTACAAAGACCCCACAATGTGGTGGACGTGCTGGAGAGATGGGAATGATGTGTGTGTGAGAGGAAGCAGGGGGTTACAAAGCCACCTTTCTTGGCTTTGATCTTGAACAATCGTGACAAAAACCATTTCTTGCTCATGTATGTACCAACAAAAAGCCATTCTATAGATGCTTTAGTAATTGCAAGATAACGTTGCTAGCAACGTCCTGTGGAAATGCAAAACAAATGATTAAAAAACAAAACAAAAAAAAATCAAAAACACGTTATCTTCATAAATATATACGTATCCAGGAAATACTCTTTTGTATGGTTTACTGTTTAATTTTTGTTAAACGATAAAACAAAACACATTTATTTAAGTATGCAATCTTCAACATGATTTGACAGTTTCCCTTTAAAAGGGGAAATCTAGATAACGGCACCGTAACACGGTAACATGACAACACAGTATTTCACAAGATTTCGAGAAAATGACTAATTTGTATTCCCATGATAACGATACATTAATGAAAAAAAATAGATAATTTAAAATGATTAGCATTTTTTGCCACGTTTAAAAAGACCATCATGTTGCGGATGTATAAATGCACATACCGGTATTGTAACACAGCTATTTCCGCATTAGATAGTGTAAAACGCGTTTTGCTGATTGGTTATCGTGCGTATCCAGCGCCGTATGTATTTATGATCAAGTCGCGCAGAACTGAATTACCAAAAGTTTATTATTTGAAGCGGACGGAGTAACAATGTTTGTTAAATTAGTTATTAGTTATCTTCTGTGTTTGAGCTTTTTAATTGGGTAAGTATTTATTTGATTTATTGTAGTTTGCAAATGTTAGAAATAAGTGCGTTCAATAAAAAGGTTTATTCTATACTTGTACGTGTATAGCCAATCAGCTACCCCAGTGACCGTACAATATGTAGAAGTTTATTGGATCCAATAACTTTTATATTGTATAGTTCAAAATTCAAGATGGCGTCTTAAAAAAAGGAAATGAATTCAGTAGAAATTTCAACGATAAAACAAACAACCGACAAAATGTTTCGCATGATGACGACGTTGAGAAAATCCGAATATCTGTCACTGCAACTACATTCGTCTGTCGCTTTGAACTCACGGTTTATTTACTTTACTCTTTTGATAAATTTCTTTCAGATTGAGGTATAGAATAAAAATATATTAAAAACTACGTATTAAGTGTTATATGAGTAGTTTTAACATCAGTCAACTGAATTATGTATTTTGGTGTTATAGGAGTTTGTTTTTTCACCGGTCAACTGAACTATGTATTTTGGTGTTATATGAGTTTGTTTTTTTCACCGGTCAATTGAACTATGTATTTATTACAAATATTTGTAACAAACTTTGATTGCATTTTTAGCGTCATTATATATCCATCGAGGGCTGACAGACTGTCAGTTAAGCTAACAAATATTTCCTGAGACCGTTTGCCAGTACTAAAGCACACCATCTCCGCAAATAACTACTACATTTACCACCGGAAGCAGCAGTGAGAGATGAATGACAATAAGACGCAATGCTGTATATAAATCCCCACGGTGACAGTGATCGGACAGAGATTCGAAAGCCGGTGTTGTATAGTATTTTGACCCCTCTGCAAAATGACTATAAAATTTCTATATAGACCCCCTACAGTAAATTGACCCCCCCCCCCCCCCTGATTTATTACCAATAAAGTTACTTTCATCTTAGTTGAAGACTAATAATTGTTTATGGATACATCTCTTGATGAAAATTTTTAAAAAAATCACAGAAAAAAAAAATATCAAAGAAAACACTCACAAGTGTAAAACTTTACTGGGAAAGTGGAATTATTTGATATTTATCCACATCATTATAATCATTAAAGAATAATTGGTGTGGTGGGAGTGGGGGTGGGGGGGATCAGTTTACTATGACCGTTGTACAGTGACCGCACCCCTACCAACCCCCTCCCATCATCTCTCCATGTTTAGTTGCTATCACATTGTAATTGTGTTATGTGACCATAATTTGTTCAAGCATTTGTGATTCTAAAAGAGATTCATCATTACAGTCAGTTAAATTAAAAAAAAAAAATAATTTGGGGGAGTGGGGTCACTTTACCAAGGCCATTGGAGAGGTGGAGTCAATATACAATGTTCATGGTAAAATGACCCCCTCCCACAAAATGTATGATTTTTAAAATTTAACTGTTATGAAGAATGAATTGTAGATCCATGAATTCGAAAACAAATTATAATCACATAAAATGTGTATAATGCGATAATAACTAAACATAAAGAGATGGGGCGGGGGGGGGGGGGGGGGGGTGAGGGGGGTGGGTGACCCCCCTCCCCATTTTTTTTTTAATTCAACAGTTATAATGAATTTCTTAAAAAAATATGACTACAAAACACATGTTTAATGTGATAATAACTAAACATAATAAGATGAGGGGAGGGGAGCACTTTACAATGGCCATGGTAAAGTGACCCCCTTCCACCCCAATATTTTTTCAATTTAACTGATTGTAATGATGAATATCTTTTAGAATCACAAATGCTTGAACAAATTATGATCATGATTACATAACACAATTATAATGTAATAGCACCTAGACATTGATAGATTGGGGGAGAGGGTGGGGGGGGGGGGGGGGGTCACTATACAATGGTCGTAGTAAAGTGACCCCCACCCCTCCCACTCCCACCACACTAATTATTCTTTAATGATTATAATGACGTGGATAAATATCAAATAATTTCACTTTCCCAGTAAAGGGATATAGGTATAATCAAACTATAATATTTACTATAGAGCATACCTAGATATCTAGACAATAGAATGGCCTTGTTTTACACAAGTGAGTGTAATTTTTGTGTTTTTTTTTTTGCTTTTGTTTTTTTGGTGATTCTTTTTTAAATTATTTGTCAAGAGATGTATCCATAAACAATAATTAGTTTCCTTTCATCGGCCGAGTGCGTGCAGGAGGGTAGGTAGGCGGCGAGTCCGTTAGTCCTTAAACTTTACTATAGGGGTTGGGGGGGGGGGGGGGTGGGGGGGGGAGGAGGTCATTTTTCTATAGCGGTAAAGTGACCCCGGGCTCATATTACAATGGGGGACAAAATACTATACGACACCGCGTCCAACTGGTGTTTATGTGTTTTTTTATGTTTTCATTCCACATGTGTGAAGTAAGATACATAAGAAACCATTAAACATATAAGAAATATTATAAAACTACAATATAACTATTAAAACACAAAATGAGACACGTTCATAAATAATGAATTAGACACAATATTAAACGTATGAGAAACACTGAACAATACTTTAATAACATAAAAATAATTTAAGTTTTAATCGGTCACCTGCATGTATTGATATTTTCTTCACATGAACTGAAGTAACAATTTCAAAGAAATATAGAAATATGCCGAATTAATTTGTTCATTAGATTGGCGATTAAAATATGATGTTTATGAACTCGTGTTAACAAAATATCAACAAATCCACGTGGCCGATGAGAACTTTTTCTAGTTTTACTTAACACAAAAACACTAATAAACTCACATGAAACTATTTCAAAACACAAATTACTAAAACACTATTAAACACACACATCACCATTATAAACACTTAAGAAATATAATTAAAACACGTTATACTATTAAAACACTGTTTAACATACTAATATATGAACTATTTAAAACACATACATAACATGTAACATTATAAACTCGTGCGAAACAATATTAAAGCGTTTTATAGTATTAAAACACTACTCCACACACATGAACAATTATGAAACACACACATCAACATTATCCCAACATAGCGAACACTTGTAAACACGTTATATTATTAAAACACTATTTAACACATACAAACTATTATTAAACACATACATGATCATACATATTGTTCAAGCCAATATTGTTCAACATCATATCACATACATGTACAAGTATATGGATCGATATAGAATTTCGGCCGAGACCAGCTAATTGGTTCGAGCTATATATGTTGTTCCAGCCATTCGTGTTCTACAATACGTTATTTAACACATATAACGCAATAACAACACATAAACAACAATTTTTAAATGCTTTATACTATTAAAACATTATCTAACACATACGATCTTATTTTCAAACGCTAGTCTAGTTTAAAATATTAGTCTATCGAACACATAAACCATTCTAAAGAAGCACTATTAAAGCACTTTATACAATTAACATACAGCACATCCATTTAACACATAAAGCATTATTCATGTTATTGGAACATATGAAATACACTATAGTTTACGAAGAGGGGTGAATGTGTGATAATTACGCTGCTTGACGTCATAGATGACGTTATCGGATAATATAGCATACGTCGTTGGCGGTTAGAATCTTTGTTTGATCTATAATAAAGTTACACATGCCATACATATATATTTAATGAGTCCGAGTTTATTGCGACAATTGGGAGATGTCAAATTTATGAACGGTGTGATGGTTTTGTTATTATGTTAAAATTGCATAAGTCATGAGAAAATTCTACGAACTTCTGAGACACCTCTTGTGTAATACTTAACTTTTTAAAGTTTGACATGTATTCTATTTCTATAGACCAACAAGTGCTGGTTTCTGTACAGAAACATACAAATGTCCTTCCACGTGTTACAAACAGACTAACTATACTGGCATATGTGGAGAAAGCAACTGCACAAAATCCAGGTAAAGCACTATATGCTTTTTTGTATTGTGTCATTTTTTTTTAAAAATCACCTAAGGACCTAATGCTTTTTTAATTACACCAGGTTTTTCCTCGCCTTTTTTAATTAGACCACATTGTTTCAGTACTCTTGAAGGTCTCACTACACAGTCTTTATTCCATATAAAATAAGGTCTAGGATTTCAATGGTAAAAAAAAGAATTCCACATAGATTTTTTTTTTCAAAGTATTTATTTTTCATAACAGAAATGTATACCCACATAAAATGTACAATGTAGGTTGACCACGTTGTTTTTTTTAAAGAGGATGCAGTGACACATTGAGCTTTTTGAAAAAAGAAGTCCTTAAACGCTCATAAATACATGCATATGTTGAAATCCTATAAAAGTCACTTTTTTAACACCAGTGATGTCTTATTGCAGTATATGCTATGCCAATTTTTGCTCTACTCATCTGCAGCAATAAATCACAACCACTATGAAACATTTTGAAAATATTTCATAACCACAGTACATAGGCCTTTTTTAAGCGTAAGAATATTGCTACCGTGGGGAAAAAGGGGCGTAACTGTATAGTGAGACGTTTAGACTGTGTTTACTGTTATGTAGTCAGCTTGGGATGGGGTATGTATATATATTCCGTCTCAGTATGTTAACATTGTTTTATTCTGTAACAGAGTTATTGACAATGTGATATAACTGATTTAATAGTATTTTACAATTTTTACAGAGCGGCATGGTATAGTTGCTATTATTGTGTTATACCATCAACGTTTACACTATGCTTAGACTTAAATAAAACTGTTCCACTCTTCAAATGCTTAATTTCACAAAAACATATACATGTTCATGCAAAAATAATTCCAATATAACAAAGTAGAAACGATACACATAACGTCACGGCGACATTGATTACAAAGGTAATGACTAAATTGTAATATTATTATCAAACAAATAAAAAACATACAAGGTATTGTTGTCTAAATAAGTTCCTTATCTTACAGCTAACTTACCGAAACTAAGTCAGCTAGTTAAGCAACAAATTGAATATGTTTAATTGTTTTATAAAATATTGTTATGATAGGTGCACTATTACTTGCGCACGCGCACATCCAGAATATGACACAATATTCACGCACAATATTCACGCACGCACTCATACTCAAGGTATGTGATATAAGGTCGTGTACTACAAATACTTTTTAATTTATAGTACGCGTAGTATGAAAAGTATTTATAACTATTTTGCATTTAAAATAATTCATGACTTTATCACAAAATATGCTTAGTTTTTATAAGTTTGTTGGGATTTACAGTGTCAAATAGCTCTATGAACGTTAAAATATTAGGTCTTCTATTCTGGATTTTTTTTGATAAAATCCCCTTTCACCACTAAACAGCCGACACAATAGAATATAATGAATATGCATAAATCAGGATAAGTATCGGCTCTACCCAGGAAGATTTCGAGCGTGATTTGTCTAAGTTGTAAGCACTTGTTTCACGATCGAAGTAAAATAAATAGATATAAACTAATGCAATGACTCTCGTCACCTATATCATTACAGTTAAAGGTTTACCCTTTTCATGTGTAGGACGAATGTTACTGTATCTTATTGTATATGACATTTTTAAGGATTACCTATTTGGTCATCTATTGCCTAGTAGTCAAGGATCTGTCGTCTAATTACGACTTACAATTTGATGCGAGACAGTTTGCCAGTTACTTGCAATAGTGGTTCTACTCAGATTCATTTTGACGTCTTCCTTCACCAATTAAACTGGACATGATATATATATATAGCCTGAAATGTGTTAAAATGGCGTTAAACCCCATTCATGTGTAGGCAATGTCACATGTACATCTATAGGCAAGTTATGATTGCTTGTTATAAACACAATCAGTCTTTAACAATTATATGAAGCCAGTAACCTAATATATACACTTTGTTTGTAGTTTGGTTTTAATGATTTATATATATATTTGTATTAAAAGTTCTACTTATTTCATTATTCCAGTTTTGAAGGAAAAAGTTTTTGATATGAATATTTTAAAAGCCATTATCTTATTGGAAAACTCCAACCGTCCCAAATTCCAGAATATCCAGATTAATGTAATATACGTTTTTACATTTTTCTATTAAAACAATACTTGTTTATATGTTTAGATATATTCTAATTATAATTATTATTATTAGTAGTATTAATTATAATTATAAGTTGTGGTAGTATTGGTAGTAGTTATTATTACCATTATAAGTAGTAGTTATTATTATTATGAGTAGTAGTAGTAGTGGTATTAGTAGTGGTAGTAATAGTGGTAGTGGTAGCGGTGGTATTAGTAGTGGTGGTGGTGGTGGTAGTAGTAGTGGTAGTAGTAGTAGTAGTAGTAGTAGTAGTAGAAGTGGTAGTAGTAGTAGTGGTAATGGTAGTAGTGGAAGTAGTAGTAGTAGTGGTAGTAGTTCATAATGTCTTATAATTCAGAATAGTAAATCTTTACACAACCATATAAGCAACACATTGTTTCTTTATGTCTTTTTGGGTAGTAGTATAATATATACGAGTATGACTCATTCAATTTTAATTTACGTCGACTGAAAATTAAATATATACATACCGTTAATTTATATAATGCCTGCATTTTAGACAAACGGCTTACAGCTGCATGCAAGATTGCACGAGGGAGATTTGTTGTAGTGGGTTTACTGGACAGAATTGCTCAACAAGTACGTAATACGTTTTAATGGGTTTACGCAATCAATAACCAACACATGTACGGTTTCTTTTCTGCCGAGTTTTGTTTTTGACGGGACAAAATGTCAACAAATCCCGTTTTGGCGGATTGCCAACAACTTGACATAACATCAAAACGATGGAATTTGCGCATCAACACCGACATTTCGTATCGTACGATGCATTCATTTGAAAACGTCTAATGAAATAAACAGGTTTGCAATGTGTATTGCACTCCCAGTCAGAACTACAAAATACCTCATGTATTGTTCTAAGTGCATGTCACGCTACTGATCTGCTATACACTTCAACTTGAACAAAGCAAAGCTGTAAATGTTAAAGTTAAACAATAAAACAGCGAAACAAGATATACAGAACAAGTCTACAAATATTTTGAGTGTCTGTCAATACTGAAGAATCAGAGTCGAAAGTTCCATACAAATGTCGCCTCGACTCCTAGTATGTGTATGTGTTGCCGAACCTGTCAAACAACTTTATACAACACACAAACATAATACAAATATTTAAATAGTAAATCTTTACACAACAAGGAAAATTTATGTAGATTTGAAATTGACTATTAGTCAGTAATAAATAAACGTTATTTTATAAAGCAGTTTTATTGCAGACTTCTTCTTTTTTTTTATACTATAAATATAAAATAGTATGCAATATCTTATGGTCAAAATATTATTGACGACAATATTAAACCAACCTTTTATGCTTGGGTGAATTATGGTCACAAAGAACTTCATCTACTAGTTATTCCGTGAATTGGTTCATTTTCACGTGACGTCATATACAATCTTTATTAACCTCCAATACTGAAGAGTTACAAAACACATGAGAAAATGAAAAAGCAACATACAATTATACAAAACAAAATACTGTCACCTCTATCATAAGGGTCTGTTACACTGAACTTATGAAACGCCTTTATGTTTTACACAGTTACTTTAGCTATTCTTAACAGGCGTAAGGCTGTTAGACATTTGGTACCCCTCAATTTAACTAGCTGCTAGGTGAGCGAACATTCGGACCCCCTCCCTCTCCCCTCCCAAGGAGGACGCCTTAACCACTAGCCCACGGAAGACAGTTCTAATTACAAACAAAATTCTACCGTCGCTTATATCAAACTTACATTATAAAGTTGTGACACTTCGATGTCGAAATAAAGTTGGTGACATAGCGATCGCTATTTTTTAATTTTTTAACACTGATGTATCACCATAGTTACCTCGCTTCTTTGAAATAGGCCATCATAACTTTGATAATAAAAATTTAGCGATGCTTGGTTTACCAATATTTCCAGTAAAAATGTGTAATATCATAACACAATAAAATAATTCTTAAAGAGTTCTTAACCTTTGATGTTGACATATGACTCTGGGTTGGACACATTTTTTATTTTATGTTTCTTCTTTCCGACAGAGTGCCTGCTCAAGTTTATAGCTGGTCGCCCGTCCATGTATCAAAAGTTTGAAAACGGTGTCAACATCATTATCGCATGTCCAAATGGCACCGTATTTGACCAGTATCAATGTAATTGTGTTCAGGAACCTAAGCATGCTGAAATAGGAAAAGGTAAATGTTAATTTTATAATATTTTAATAAAATTTCCGGCATTAATATAAACAAATCGGCAAATACCATTTGTGCAATGCATGAAACAATTTGTGTTAAGGCGAAGAACTTTACACAAGTAAAATTCAGTTACGATACAAGTATAATAAAACAAATGCCTTACCAGGGTTGCGTTCAGTACCGTTAAACCGCAAATGCTTTTAAAGCAACACATCCACGTTTAAACTTTTTTAAAAAGTTTTTCAATTGAGTTGTGAGCACATTTACCATACATAAATATATGGTCAGTGAGCTGTATATGTGCTAACAAACACTATCCAGAACGCTTTAGAATTATAAAAAAAGATGTCCAAATTATAAAGCGTGACAAACGCTTTATAAATTATTTTTAAATTGCCGAGGATTCCAACTTGGCTTCAAATTGAATTATGCGAGTCGTATTAAAAAACTTCACGTTTTAATGCGTAGTGTACTTTACCTCCCTTGAAAGTCATTTTGACAATTTTTTTTGACTCGGGTAAGTTACACGCTTGTTTTATAAAGTGTTAGTCACGTATTATAATTTGGGCATCATTTTGTTCCAGATTGTGTTTATATGCTCATATACAGCTAGTTGATCGTATGTTTGTATGGGAAATGTGCTCATAACTCAATTAAATTTTTCTTTTTAAAAGTTCAAACGTGGATGTGTTGCTTTAATGCCCGGTTCCCTAACATTATCGCGTAATGCGTGTTAATATGAGGTTGAGCCAGTGCCCAGGGAAATATGTTAGCTAATGTTATCAAACGTTTGACCGAACTGAACGCAGCCCTGAAAAGAAAACCAGCTTTAGGAAATCGTCAATTTTAGTTACGTTACTACCCACAACCCCAACTTCTCTTCTCCCACCATCCTTATATGTCTTTTATTCATTTCATATAGACTGTAGACTCAGAGCTGTGGTCGGACGCCCTTCGATGTACCAATCCCCCGGCGAAGGTGGCAACACGATAACATCATGCCCAACAGGTAGCATATTTGACCAGTACCTTTGCGTCTGTGCTGTATTGGACAAGGGATCTTCTACAGGTAAGATAGATCAACACCTATATATATAGTGTTTGATTGTTTGTTTAAAGATTCGATGTGTTTGTAAGTTACACTTGTCTCTTAAGCACATGTCCATCTTTGTAGTTTCGTATATCAAACATTGTATATAAATGTTTTATACTGACAACTATGTATACCAATTTTTCAAAGCTAATTATTTGTATATCAAATAATGTATTAACAAAGTACATGCACATACTGACAACTTCTAGGTCATTTTTTATATATAAAATATTGTATTCACATGGTAAAAAATACAATTACAATTAGTTCATACTGACAATTACGTAATACACATATCTCAACGTCACAGTATGAATAAAAATAAGAAAAAAATAGATAGAATTTCTCTAAAATGTTGTGTTTTTGTTTTTGCTTTTGTTTTCATTTACACTTTTGTTGAAATTGAGAACAACAAATATCTCTTTCATTTCTGTACTGAACGGAACAGCTAAGACGCCGTCTGACATTTTATGTATTTTCTCAAAATGTATAAAAGCAATTTCCTTGAAATTTGGACTTAAATAAGAAAGAACATTCAGGCTGTGTAAGATTACATAATTGTCTGTTAATGTCGTATACACACTCAGATAATGTAAATAAAAAAGTGCCGGGTTAGCTGTTCCGTTCAGTATACAAAAGTGGCGGGTTAGCTGTTCCGTTCAGAATATTTATCTGTTAGATTAAACATGAAGACTCGCGGTAATAAGTATGAACAGTGTACATTCTCTGTTACATAGATCCATGTGACGATCCTGATATGAAGAGTTTTGATAAGGAAGACGACAACTGTAGATCCTACTATCGGTGTGTGGAAGGCAACTCTGTTCCCGCCTGTTGTGAAACTGGAAAGAGCTACAATTCTACAGCTGGGATGTGTGTCAAAGATCCGTATAGTGGCCAGCTATGTTCACTGTCGGATAAAGGTAATATTCCGAAGTTTAGTTATAATATAAGACATTAATAAAACTCTGTAATAATTTTAAATCTCCGTAGAAAAAACAACAAGTAATGAATGTATTGAATGTATTGAATGTATTGAATGAATAAATGAATGAATGAATAAAATGAATGAATGAAAGTCTTTATTTTAAAGTGGGTAGCCCAATTAGTTTGAAACTAATCTTCATTAGTAGTCGCAGACATTCAGCATTTTGGAAAAATATTTATTTTCACTTTGTATTGGTATTTGGTATTTTCATAGAAGATTTAACAAAACATAACCTAAAAATATTGTTAAGAACAAACATAAATCTTCTATAAAATCATTAAGTTCTATATAATATAGAGGATGTCCATTGTAAAAATGATTATACAATATATTTTAACCATAGCGAAAATTATAGGATCATTAAATACACAAAAAAACAACAACAACACGGTATGTTGACACCTCAAAGATTTCTTTTAAAACAACGAAGACCTCGAATGGTATAAAATACACACGTCTGTTAAAATTCAATAAAAGTGACACTTTTTACACCCGTTATGTTTTATTGCAGTATAAATTATTCCAACCTTTGCTTTCCTCAACTGCTGCAGGAGAGCACAGACTCTGTGAAATAGTATTCCACTACACTATTCCAAACCAATTAACTTAGGATTTAGTTTTAGCACAAAAATTGTATTAGTTTACTCAGGCGCACAACTCTGCAGTGAGACGTATACGTAATGACTTGGTACATTGGTATATATTGATGTTTGTGTTTCAGATATGTGCTCTTTTGGGGGAATCACATCATATGAGATAGACGATTTGATGTGCAGAACATACATGCAATGTGATGTCAAAGGTAACACGGATCATTAACGTGGACATTATACAACATGAGGAGATATTTTTTTTAGTATTTTATGGGTTTTAACCTCATTTCAACAAAGGCAGGTTACCTATACCATATCCAGTTTTATTGGTAATGGAAGATCTCAGAATTAATCCGAATGGAACCAGCGTCCTTCTGCATGACTGGCACACGTTCTCGCACCGTACTTATTATTATATAAATAAAATTGTAGTAGCAAATTTGCTTGTAAATATTCAATGTTGCATTTAAGAACGTCTTTTTATGACCTATTGCTAGCGTCGTAAACGTGCGTTTGAAGTTTTATGTTTAGCTCAGCATAACCTCTGTCTATCTACAAAATACGTCTGCTGTATTGATTAAACTTTAAAAAGTCTTTAATATCAATTTATACAAATGATATATATATATATATATCTAACATTCCAAAGTATTCACAGTTTAGTTTTAAAAACATTGGGTAAAGTTTAAATGCACCCGAAGTATGAAAAATAGCCGTCGCTTTGTCCGTCCACTCGCACGTACGTCCGCCCGTCCGTCCGAATTTTTATCCGGAACTCCAAATGTATGAATGTGCAGAGAGCGAGGTATCTTGATTACTACCAGAATTATCTTTTTTTATACTTTGTATTTTAGTTTTTTTGTATCTTGTTCGGGGTATATGTTCATAAGTATGCAAGGCAATTCAACGTGAGAGAATATGTTTAGAGGGAAAGGTGCCGAAGTGCAAAATGCACGAACTTAACATTAATCTGGTATTCCTCAGAAGTATATTTATTTTACCACCTCTTTTCCTTTGCAAACACATTTAATTTAATAGTTGAATGATCAGTTCTATGAACAACATTACAGTGAAGTGCTTTGAAAAGCAATATATAACATATATATATCCTTCAAAAGAATTCAGCATTTTTTTTATAACTTCCTTCAAATATGGGGCTTAGAAACATGAAATTTAAAAAAAATCCCCTTTTTAGATTTTTTAAGACTGTTCCCCCCAACTTTCAAATACGTTTGACCTATTAAAAATCCATGAAATAATTATTATTTTATTAAAAGTTTGACGTTGCGCCAAAATATTCCATAGGTTGACTGGGCTATGAAGCTATAACCCAATCAAGAACTTCTATTCTCTTTGTTTTGTTTTGATTTGTTTTTCTCAGGTTAGAGTTTTTGAAAAATAATCTATTTTGTTTTCAGTTAACTAATCCGATCAATGATTACAAATGTTTACATCACTGCCATTGGCGCGCTAAGTGGACTAAGTTAAGTTTCATATGTAATTCAATTCATGCATATATCAAAACTACCGTAAGTTTACCGCAGGTCAGGCGTTCAAATCTTTAGTAAAAGTTGTTTGTTAAGCTCAGGTTTGAAATGTTTTTAAAAGAAATAAAATCAATTTTCATTTTTACTGATAGTATAAATTCGGTAAACAATCACCATAGTGTTAAACAGTAGGTTACATCATTGACCTTGACCTACTTAATTTATTACTAAGTAGTTACTATTCGTAGCTTTTACTTGGGTAAATTGTTTTAGCTCATTCACTTTAAGTACTGCAGCTATGGTAGCTAAACTTTGGAATTAGTTTCATACATACACTAAATAAACCTACTTAATGCATTTTGTATATGCCTTTATATTACTTTAATAAATGAAACTCAATATTTACCAGAAATCCCAAACAGAAAGGATCAGTACTCAGTCAAAACATGTAGTCTTAAACAGAAAGGATCAGTACTTAGTCAAAACATATAGACTTAAACAGAAATGATCAGTTCTCAGTCAAAACATGTAGTCTTAAACAGAAAGGATCAGTATTAAGTCAAAACATATAGACTTAAACAGAAATGATCAGTACTCAGTCAAAACATGTAGTCTTAAACAGAAGGGCTCAGTACTCAGTCAAAACATGCAGTCTTAAACAGAAGGGATCAGTACTCAGTCAAAACATGTAGACTTAAACAGAAAGGATCAGTACTGAGTCAAAACATGTAGTCTTAAATAGAAAGGATCAGTACTCAGTTAAAACATGTAGTCTTTAACAGAAAGGATCAGTACTCAGTCAAAACATGTAGTCTTAAACAGAAAGGATCAGTACTCAGTCAAAACATGTAAACTTAAACAGAAAGGATCAGTATTCAGTCAAAACATGTAGTCTTAAACAGAAATTATCAGTACTCAGTCAAAACATGTAGTCTTCAACAGAAAGGATCAGTACTCAGTCAAAACATGTAGTCTTAAACAGAAAGGATCAGTACTCAGGCAAAACATGTAGTCCTAATCAGAAAGGATCAGTACTCAGTCAAAACATGTAGTCTTAAACAGAAAGGATCCGTACTCAGTCAAAACATGTGGTCCTAAACAGAAAGGATAAGTACTCAATCAAAACGTGTAGTCTTGAGCAGAAAGGATCAGTACTCAGTCAAAACATGTAGGCTTAAACAGAAATGATCAGTACTCAGTCAAAACATGTAGACTTAAACAGAAAGGATCAGTACTCAGTCAAAACATGTAGACTTAAACAGAAAGGATCAGTACTCAGTCAAAACATGTAGACTTAAACAGAAAGGATCAGTACTCAGTCAAAACATGTAGTCATAAACAGAAAGGATCAGTACTCAGTCAAAATGTGTAGTCTTAAACAGAAAGGAATTGTTCTTAGTCAAAACATGCAGTCTTAAATAGAAAGGATCAGTACTTAGTCAAAACATGTAGTTTTAACCTGAAAGGAACAGTACTTAGTCAAAACATGTAGTCTTAAAAAGAAAGGATCAGTACTTTGTCAAAACATGTAGTCCTAAAATGAAAGGATCAGTACTTAGTCAAAACATGTTGTCTTAGAAAGAAAGGATTAATACTTAGTCAAAACATGTAGTACCAAACAGAAAGGAACAGTACTTTATTAAAACATGTGGTCCTAAATAGAAAGGAACATTACTTGGACAAAACATGTAGTCTTAAATAGAAAGTATCAGAACCTAGTCAAAACATGTAGTCCTAAACAGAAACGAACAGTACTTAGTCAAAATAGGTAGTCTTAAATAAAAAGGAACATTACTTAGTCAAAACATGTAGTCTTAAACAGAAATGATCAATACTTAGTCAAAACATGTAGTCTTAAACAGAATGGATCAATACTAAGTCAAAACATGAAGTCTTAAACTGAAAGGATCAGTACTTAGTCAAAACATGCAGTCTTAAACAGAAAGGATCAGTACTTAGTTAAAACATGCAGTCTTAAACAGAAAGGATCAGAACTAAGTTAAAATATGCAGTCCTAAACAGAAAGGATCAGTACTTAGTCAAAACATGTAGTCCTAAGCTGAAAGGATCAGTACTTAGTCAAAACATTCAGTCTTAAACAGAAAGGATCAGTACTTAGTCAAAACATGACGTCCTAAACAGAAAGGATCAGTACTTAGTCAAAACATGTAGTCCTAAACAGAAAAGAACAGTGTTTAGTCAAAACATGTAGTCTTAAACTGAAAGGAACAGTACTTAGTCAAAACATGTAGTCTTAAACTGAAAGGAACAGTACTTAGTCAAATCAAAATATGTAAATTTAAACTGAAAGGAACAGTACTTAATCAAAACATGTAGTCTTAAATTTAAACTGAAAGGAACAGTACTTAGTCAAAACATTTAGTCTTAAATAGAAAGGATCAGTACTTAGTCAAAACATGTAGTCTTAAACTGAAAGGAACAGTACTTAGTCAAAACATGTAGTCTCAAACAGAAAGACTCATTATGTGCCGAGTAAGAATATTTTTCTTACTTTTCTCTTAGTCAAGCATTTTCTCAAATTTAAGGTGAACAGATTGCACATTGCTGCATGACAGGAATGACATATGATGCTGAAATCCAAGAATGTAGATTTACCGCCAACGACGAATGTAGAAATATAACGTGTCCTCTAGAGTATATACAAGGTAAGAAACACTATAAAAATACAAGAATGAAGATATACCACCAATGACGAATATATAGATATAACGTGTCCTCTAGAGTATATACAAGGTAGGAAACACTATAAATATATGATGCTGAAAGGCAAAAATGTAGATATACCACCAACGACGAATGTATCACATGTCCTCTAAAATATACACACGTTAAGAAATAAAGATTAGAATTGGGTTTGTTCTACTCACACCCAGAAGCCATTTAATGGCAATCAGGGTCAGAGATTATAAAATATTGCTCAAGATTTTATGCTCAAATGAAGAACGAATTGACTCCTAAAAAACAAAATAAAAGTTAATACCGAGGGCTGCTTAAAAGATGCTCCGACTTTTTTTTATCTTGTTTTCAGAAGGACATTCCTTTTTTTAACCTGTCGGAACAGTATTTAGACGTGGGATAATATTTGAACAGGTTGGTTTTACAAGCCCCCCCCCCCCCCCACACACACACACACCACACACACAGCCAGCCCCCTATACCATAGCAGCAAATTAGTAACACTTTCTTTCGAGCCATTACATATGAATAATATGTATTCGTTTATTTAGTAATCGGTGTGAAATCAATACAGGTTATATTTGAAGAACCCCACTCGGCCAAAATGTAAACTTTACATTCATTAAAAAGCACACAAAAACATATTTAAATGAATATTTGATATACATGTTTAAAGTCATGATGAATTGTATCGCTTTCTGAGGTAAATGTATTAATATAAAACACTTTCACAAAATACTCAGTTTTAATTATCAAAATATAAAAAATCTACCCGAATCTGCAGATTAAACAAATTATCAGTTTAAGTCATGAGACGACATCGTTGTTACTCTCACGATGTGCTGTTCTTTTTTTTTCAAATTGGCAGACTGTATCTTTAAGAGTGTACCTGGGCGTCCAAATATGTACCAATACCAGCCATTGGGTACTATTGAAAATGCAATGATGTCATGTCCAACCGGAACTATGTTTGACGAATATGCGTGTAGTTGCGTTTTATTACCTGCAATCCCTACACCTTCTGAAGGTAATTACTCTTTAACTAGGTATTTCAATTTATTTTTTTACTGCATGATTACATTGTATTGCACTGAATCTTTGTCCAGTTGTTAAAATAAAAGGCAAGCTACGAAAAGTAATGCCAAAAATACAAAAAACGGACGAAATGTTGTTTAACGTCATTTCCACCACGTAACAGATTATATACAGATTTCAGTTTTATTGGCGGAGGAAGACCCCAAATGAATTTGAGTGCAACCGACCGCTGTTATTAGGACAGTACCTGATATATTTGCTTATGTGCTGTTTGAAATTTGCCGAGCCTAAGTTACGGCCACATAGAAATGTATTTAAACACACGTGTTACCAATGCCATTATAACCACACGAAAATGTCTTTTAGTTGGGTTTAAATGTCGCCATTCTAAAACATTACAGGTTATGCTACTCAGATTTATTTTATGGAGGAAAACCTCAGCATGAATCCGAGTAGAACCACTGTCCTTCCGGAAGTAACTGGCAAATATTCTCAAATAAGATTTTGGACCAAGCTGATGTCGATCTTTCGTTAAAACATTATTCTATCATCCTTCTATATTTTCAGAATGCACCCGTACGTTTGTCGCCGGGCGCCCTGCTATGTACCAGAAAAAAACCATGGATGGTATTGTTACTGAACATTGTCCGGAGGGTTTAGTGTTTGACAAGTATCTTTGCAGTTGTCAGCTGCTTCCTGGACAGCACTTAACGGAAAGAGGTAAGAGATTTATCAGTGTTGTCAAATTTTTAAAACACCGCCAAACATATTTCTACAGTCATATCATTATCAGCTGCTAACATTGTCTGCATTTGTGTATGTGTGGTTACTAGCGTGTGTGTGTGTGTTCGTGCCTGCGTGCGTGTGTGCCTGTTTGTCTGTATGGATGACTGTGCATGTGTTTATGCGCTTATAATGTTGTTTGTTTTATTATTATTATTCATGGTATAAAAAACTGCAAAGTGGTAAGTGATAGAGCATCCGTCTCGCATGCGGAAGATCGTTGGTTCAATGTCGGTCGGGTCATACCAAAAAACTTGAAAAATGGTACTAAAAGCTTTCTCGCTGAGCATTAAGAGGATAGTTCTAGGTCTGGTCGAAGCGGTGTCAGTATGTGATTGGGTTGGGTGTCATACCATGTGTCTGTGACATGATACTACAGAGTGACAGCGCTCAGAATACTGTCTCAAGTAGCCAGTGTCGCGATAGAGATGAAAAATTGTTGAAAGCAACCCTAAACATCATCCAACAAAGGTATGGTATCGGATACTTTTATCAAGTCCTTATTATGTATATATCTTTCTTTTTGTTGACACAGATCCATGTAACGATCCTGCTGTGTACAGTGTTGATAACGAAGATGACAACTGTAGATCCTATTATCGGTGTGTGGAAGGCAACTCCGTCCCCGCCTGTTGTGAAACTGGAATGAGCTATAATTCTACAGCTAGGATGTGCGTCAAGGATCAGTATTGTGACCTGTTGTGTTCTTTATTAGATGAAAGTATGTACCTGGTATAAATGTTTATTTCATTATAATGTTTCAAAATCATTGACTTTTTACCTTCATCAATATAGATAATAAAACAATTACACTATACCATTTTTAGAGATTGATTAATTGGGAGGATAGAGGGTCCAAATTTCACAAATTATAAAGTTATAAACATAACATTTTTATTAAGTGAAACGATGCAAGTTCAGACGTCAGACCGCTGAAGCCAGTCATTAAATCGGAACAACTCTCCCGATTGGGTCCTTTAAATAGCAATGTTTGGAAAGCTTCATTTGAGCACGCTGATTGGTCAGTTGCTTCAACTAAAAGTTTGAATGACGTCACAGTTTAGTAACCGTTCAATTGCTATGAATTGTGGGACAGGGATAGAAGTCACTGCATAGTTTCATTGGGAGTTGATAGACCTGACTCGGGAGTAATCGAGTTCTGGGAAACACGAAAACATTCTAGATATTTTGGTAACATTCAGTGCATTACTTAATTTAATTTCTGTTGATGTATTAATATATTGATAAGTTAAATGGTACAAACATATCGAACGTTAAAACATACAAGCTATTATCTTTTTTTAAAAAGTGAAACTGATCTTAAAAGTGCAAAATATTTCATTTTGAATTATCTATTGCAGTAAATTCGTTGTGGCAATAGTTAGACAATTGAAACCATAATAGTGTTCATAGGTGTGTCATTTGTTAACTATATTCAAGTTAAACTTTTTTGAATCAAATAACTCTACTGTAAACCTGTACTTTCGGTTAAATGTATGCATTGCATTTCACACGACATTACACCAGTGTTTCTAGTCTGTAGTAAAGTCCTTTAAACAGCAATGTTGGGAAAGCTGCATTTGAGTACTTCAACTGAAAGTTTGAATGACGTCACAGTTCAGTAAGTGTTTAATTGTTATGAATTGTGGGACATATATAGAATTCCCTGCTTTTTCATTGGTGGTTAATAGACCTGGTCCGAGAGATATTATGTTCTGGGATAGACTAATGCGTTTCAGTAAAACATGTTTCCTTCATGTTAAACATTCTTTTCAGCTAAGTAGTTCATTTAAAAGTGTCGAACAAATCGTGTTGTATATGCGTCTTTGGTACCCTATTACGAAGAATATGTCAGGGAAAATGCTTCCAACTGATTGGCAAATAATTGTGAATAGGTCATGGTTGTCAAATAACATGATAAATGTTATTGTTGGCGACATCAGTATAAAGATTTTACATTTAATTAATTTTGTTTGATTTAAAATTATGTCACCTAATAGGTGGTAGTACCGCAACAACACAGACATGTGTATCGCCATTTGTTTGTTTGAAAATATTTCATTTCTTTGAAGATTGATAAAAACAGGCAAGGACCGTTTCTACAGCGTTTTGCATTTGTGCTGTAAACAGAGACGAGGACCGTTTCTGCATTTTTTTATATTTGTGCTGTCAAGATAGATGTGGCAATTAAAAAGCTATACGTCTTCTTTGGAGCTTATGTTTTCTAAATGGTCTGTGAAAAGATGGAAAAGGTGGAGTTCAATTGTTTTTTAATAATGAATGTAAACTATTTTACAATTAAGAAGTTATAGTAAAAGTATTTGCTTTATTTTCAAGAAATGTGCGACAAAGAAGGTATCAAGTCTTACCAACTTGATGATGACAACTGTAGAACGTTCATGCAGTGTAATGAAAACGGTAGGTGTCGTAGTATTTTATATCGACATATCATCTCACGTTACACGACATAGTTGGTTCATGTAGGAAAATGACCAAAGGCCGACAACTTACAAGTGTAGAATACAATCGTACACAAAGTAAAATTGACAATTTTAATTTTACCTGAATAAAATTACGAATATACAAGTATACAATATATACAAATTAAAGATAATTACTCAACACAAAAATAACACAGCAGGTTTAAAAACAAGTGCTATGGTGGCATTAACTCTTTTTTTCACACAGTTCTATCTCCTACACGTACCTAACCTACATTGCGATCCAAACTGCTTTTATCATTCGAATGTTTATAAAAATGCACTAGATACTTCCCGTGTCTGGATATCGTTGATTTAGCATCACTCGTCCCTTGCGGCGGTGGCTTTATAACTGGGTTGTCTCGCCTAGAACCCTATACTGAGTATATGGCTTTACGTCGCCCCGTACCGACTTTCAATCGTATTCTGACGTCAGGAACGTCAAGTCGTCCATATGACGAATATGTGGGTTGCTGTCCTACGACTGTACTTCCACCAGCTGACTTCCCGTCACGTCTATACATCGTTAACGTAGCGGACACATTCCACGCTTACGTCTAAAAACGTCTGCATTATATATATATATAAACTCAGATTTACTAGTTACTCAAATATGTAATGACGTGGCGTCTATTACTTACCATCTATCAATTTCATGGTATGGTTATCAATATATGATAATAGTGCATTAATTTCTAACCATTTAATAGTTTTATGGTAGATTTATCAACATATTATTACAGTTCATTCAATTTTTACCATCTAACAGTTTCAAGGTAGATTTATCAATATATGATAACATTTCATTCAACTCTCACTATCTGCAGTTTCTGCAGTTTCATGGCAGTTAAAACAACATCTCATATACGGCCCTCCGTCAATCTCAACATAGCAATTATATCTCTACGTAACTCTTCATTATAATATAAACAATTACAGACCAATTCTGTATCTATTCACTTTGTGTAAGCATTTACAAAATTCAGTTACACATATCAATCAATTCTAACATGGTGAATCACAAGACTTCATCGTAAACACACTATCAACAGCTCAAAATACGTTCTCAGATTCCTCGGCTTATATTCTAACAAAACGCTTCTCAATACCGTGGATGTGTATTAAATTACATACGTTACCATCGGCCTGGATATGAACAATTTATACAACTTTACTTAGATCTGATTATGTCATATATATATATATATATCAGACATTTAGATACAACATAATATAAAATTCACATACCCATATGCCGTTATGTACTGGAACAGTAACAAAGCTCAATCTTTCTCGTCACAACTACATCCAAAGATGATTCTGCTAACTGGACATTGTTCTCATAACAGAGTCAGCATTTATAGCAAAACCGTCCACATACCCTAGTGAATTTCGTGTAAATCATGAAACAACGAACCCTAAAACATCGTACGAAGCAGATATTACGCTATTAGGCCAATGTAAACCTAAATTAGTTTTATGACAAATAAACCCGTTTAATTATTCGAACTTTCTTAAAACTTAATGGAATTTAATGAACTAAATTTCAAAGTCATTTATTCTTTAATGAAAGAATGAAAATGTAAAAATATCTCAAAAACGTTGCTCCTATCGATCTGTCAATACGTTTTAACAATTACACGCTACCTGACCTAAATATAGCCTATATCCCTACACTGGACACGTATTAACTGACACTACTAAATAAGCCACAAAAACCTAACTATTTAGTTACAGCTCATTTAATAAAATATAATATCTTTTTGAAAATAATGGAAAATAAACCCTCCAAACTGCATTATAACAAATATAAAATGTATGCGTTTCTTTCAAATTAGAAATTACACCGACATGAAACGGACAAACGAACGTTTTTGCCAAAGAGAAGTGTGTATTTCTCAAATAGCTTTATAAATGTGTCAAGTAGAAATATATTATTATGTTTTATTCAGAAAATTCCAATAGGCCGTAAGACCCTTGAGGATGCAACATGGCATAGGTTATAGAACAAACGATGTATTGATTATATGGAAATATGTACACATAGATAAAACACACATACGCACTTACAGACACGCATACAAACCCACACACATTCATGTACACGTACGCAAAACATAATTATGCGGAGAAGGTTATATTTATTTCAATTATAATTTAATGTTTCTGAAATATTTCAAAATATATAAACTGTTGGCTTGCAATTTTTCTCTAAACATGAATAATTAAACATAATAATTATTTGTGTTGTTTGTTGTTCGTTTTGACTTGCGTAAGTGCAAACATTTAAACATACTAAAATAATAATATTTAAACATGTTTGTGTATGTTTGCCTATGCAGATTATAAGAAAGTCATATCTTGCACACATGATGGTTATACGTTAATATTTACTATAAACTGGAATATCGGCTCAGACTTAACGCACAAGTTGATCCTAACCGATATCCCAAAATATGTCAAGTAGAAATATACATATATATATACATAGGAATATGTTATGTGTCAAACAGAAGTGTCTTCATCGTCATATAGGCTACGTTACATTTCAGGTAAACCATGTAAAATCTATAAAATAGATAAACGAGTATATCTGATGTTATTATTGTTATCTTTAACATGTACATACCCTTGTAACCTTTGCAGGCGGTGAAGATGGGCATTGTTGTATGGCGGGAATGTTGTATGACCCCGAAACACAAACGTGTGTTTACATGTACAACCGTGAATGTCAAGATGCCATGTGTCCAGATGGTTTTATTAAAGGTAAATGGCGCTCATATGAGTACATTTTACACGGACAACCGTGAATGTGAAGATGCCTTGTGTCTAGAGGGTTTTATTGAAGGGAAACGGCGCTCATATGAGTACATTTTACACGGACAACCATGAATGTGAAGATGCCGTGTGTCTAGAGGGTTTTATTAAAAGTAAACGGCGCTGATATGACAATTTAAATAGGCGAACAATTCATATCCATCGACACAGATAGGCAGAGGTAACATTTTATTCTGAATCCGCAGCGGTAGTTTAGGGGTAGAGAGTCAGCCTCATATGCGGAAGGTGGTGGATTCGATCCCCGGCCGGGTAATACCAAAGACTTGAAAAAACTTGGTCGGCCCGGTGTCAGTATGCGTGTCTGCGGCATGATACGTCAGAGTTGCAGCGGTTAAATTACTATCTCAAGTAAACACCTTCGCGACATCAATTAAAAAAGATGTTGAAAGCAATGCTAAACACCACACAAACGAACAAATTTAGAACGCCATGTATACACGGAAAATACATAAATATTGTCATGTCCCTTAATAATGTTATCAAATAATATCAAAAAGTCGAAAAGGGGTCTTAACACCAACATTAACAAATATCGAACATGACATGTATTTTATAATTATACAGTAATTGCAGCTACACAACAAGTATTGATTAAATACATAGGACCTTTTAAAAGTTAATTATCGTAAACCAATTTGACGGAAGCACGCACGAACAAATGAATGGACTGACGGACGAACGTTTCGGTTGGAACTTGAAGCCCTTTCACTATTTTTCGAATGGTGGGCGCATAAAACAAACTTTAAACCAGATATTTGTCCTCAAGTTCCATTTATTTAATGACAATCCAATGAAATATATCACTTCTTGGGGACGTCTTTAAGAGTGTACCTGGGCGTCCACATATGTACCAATATCAGCCATTGGATACTGTTGAAAATGCCATGATGTCATGTCCAACCGGAACTATGTTTGACGAATATGCGTGTAATTGCGTTTTATTACCTGCAATCTCTACACCTTCTGAAGGTAATTCCTCTTGAACTAGGTATTTCATTTTATTTTATTACTGCATGATTACATTGTATTGCACTGAATCTTTGTCCAGTTATAAATATAATAGGCAAGTTATGAAAAGTAATGCCAAAAATACAAAATCAGACGAAATGTTGTTTAACGTCATTTCCACCACGTAACAGTTTATATACGGATTTCAGTTTTATTGGCGGAAGAAGACCACAGAATAGATTTGAGTGCAACCGACCGCAGTTATTCGGGCAGTAGCTGGCATATTTGCTCATGCACTCTTTGAAATTGGCTGAGCCAAAGTAACGGCCTCACAGAAATGAATTTAAACACACGTGTTACTAATGACATTATAACCACACGAAAACGTGTTTTTAGTTGGGTTTAGATGTCGCCATTTTAATACATTACAGGTTATGCTACCCAGATTTATTGGTGGAGGAAACCCTCAGCATAAATCCATGTAGAACCACTGTCCTTCCGGAATTAACTGGCAAATATTCTCAAATGAGATTTTGGACCAAGCTGGTGTCGATCATTCGTTAAAACATATTATTCTATCTTCCTTCTGTATTTTCAGAATGCACCCTTACGTTTGTCGCCGGGCGCCCTGCTATGTACCAGAAAGAAACCATGGATGGTATTGTTATTGAACATTGTCCGGAGGGTTTAGTGTTTGACCAGTATCTTTGCAGTTGTCAGCTGCTTCCTGGACAGCACTTAACGGAAAGAGGTACTTATAAAATTGATCAGTGTTGTCAAATTTTTAGAACACCGCCAAATATATTTCTGCAGAGATATTATTATCAACTTCTAATATTGTATGCATGTGTGTATGTGTGCGCGCTAGCGCGCGTGTGTGTGTGTGTGTGTGTGTGTGTGTGTTCGTGCGTGCGTGCGTGCGTGTGTGTGTGCCTGTTTGTCTGTATGTATGACTATTCGTGTGTGTTTATACAATTATAATTTTTTATTATTTTTATTACTATTATTCATGGTATAAAAGTGGTAAGTGGTAGAGTGTCCGCCTCGCATGCGGAAGATCGTGGGTTCGATGTCGGTCGGGTCATATCAAAGACTTGAAAAATGGTACTAAAAGCTTTCTCGCTGAGCTTTAAGAGGATAGTTCTAGGTCTGGTCGGCAGAGTGTCAGTATGTGATGTCATACCATGTGTCTGTGACATGATACTACAGAGTGGCAGCGCTCAGAATACTGTCTCAAGTAGCCAGTGTCGCGATAGAGATGAAAAATTGTTGAAAGAAACCCTAAACATCATTCAACAAAGGTATGGTATCGGATATTTTTATCATGTCCTTATTATGGATTTATCTTTCTTTCTGTTGACACAGATCCATGTAACGATCCTGCTGTGTACAGTGTTGATAACGAAGATGACAACTGTAGATCCTATTATCGGTGTGTGGAAGGCAACTCCGTCCCCGCCTGTTGTGAAACTGGAATGAGCTATAATTCTACAGCTAGGATGTGCGTCAAGGATCAGTATTGTGACCTGTTGTGTTCTTTATTAGATGAAAGTATGTACCTGGTATAAATGTTTATTTCATTATATTGTTTCACCATCATTGACTTTTTACCTTCATCAATATAGATAATATAACAATTACACTATACCATTTTTAGAGATTTATTAAAAGGCAGGATAGAGGATCCATATTTCACAAATTATCTTAAACGTAACTTTTTGATTAGGTGAAACGATGCAAGTTCAGACGTCAGACCGCTGAAGCCAGTCATTAAATCGGAACAGCTCTCCCGATTTGGTCCATTAAATAGCAATGTTTGGAAAGCTGCTTTTGAGCAGGCTGATTGGTCAGTTGCTTCAATTAAAAGTTTGAATGACGTCACAGTTTAGTAACCGTTCAATTGCTATGAATTGTGGGACAGAGATAGAATTTACTGCTTAGTTACTTTGGGAGTTAATTAACCTGATTCAGGTTCTGGGAAATACGAAAACATTCTAGATATTTTGGTAACATTCTGTGCATTACTTAATTTATGTTCTGTTGATGTATTAATATATTGATAAGTAAAAAGGTACAAACATATCGGAGGTTAAAACATACAAGCTATTTTCTTTCTAAAAAGTGAAACTGATCTTAAAAGTGCAAAATATTTCACTTTGAATTATCTATTGCAGTAAATTCGTTGGGACAATAGATAGACCATTGAAACCATAATAGTGTTCATAGGTTTGTCATTTGTTAACTATATTCAAGTTAAACTGTTTTGAATCGAATAACTCTACTGTAAACCTGTACTTTCGGTTAAATGTATGCATTGCCTTTCACACGATATTACACCAGTGTTTCTAGTCTGTAGTAAAGTCCTTTAAACAGCAATGTTGGGAAAGCTACATTTGAGTATAAATGAAAGTTTGAATGACGTCACAGTTCAGTTAGTGTTTAATTGCTACAAATTGTGGGACATGCATAGAATTCACTGCTTTTTCATTGGTGGTAAATAGACCTGGTCCGAGAGATATTGGGGTCTGGGATAGACTAAAGTGTTTCAATAAAACATTTCTCCTTCCTTTCAGCTAAGTAGTTCATTTAAAAGTGTCAAACAAATCGTGTAGTATATACATCTTTGGTACCCTATTACGAAGAATATGTCAGGGAAAATGCTTCCAACTGATTGACAAATAATTGTGAATAGGTCATGGTTGTCAAATAACATGATAAATGTTATTGTTGGCGACATCAGTATAAAGATTCTACATTTGATCAATTTTGTATGTTTTAAAATTATGTCACCTAATAGGTGGTAGTACCGCAACAAACAGACATGTGTATCGCCATTTGTTTGTTTGAAAATATTTCATTTCTTTGAAAATTGATGAAGACAGGTAAGGACCGTTTTTACAATGTTTTGTATTTCTGCTGTAAACAGAGACGAGGATTGTTTCTGCATTTTTTTTATATTTGTGCTGTCAAGATAAATGTGGCAATTAAAAAGCTATACGTCTTCTGTCGAGCTTATGTTTTCTAAATGGTCTGTGAAAAGATGGAAAAGGTGGAGTTCAATTGTTTTATTCATAATGAAAGTAAACTATTTTACAATAAAGAAGTTATAGTAAAAGAATTTGCTTTATTTTCAAGAAATGTGCGACAAAGAAGGTATCAAGTCTTACCAACTTGATGATGACAACTGTAGAACGTTCATGCAGTGTAATGAGGACGGTAGGTGTCGTAGTATTTTATATCGACATATCATCTCACGTTACACGACATAGTTGGTTCATGTAGCAAAATGATCAGGGCCGACAACTTACAAGTGTAGAATAAAATCGTACACAAAGTAAAATTGACAATTTTAATTTTACCTGAATAAAATTACGAATATACAAGTATACAATATATACAAATTAAAGATAATTACTCAACATAAAAATAACACAGCAGGTTTAAAAAAAAATCCTATGGTGGTATTAACTCTTTTTTCTTCACACAGTTCTATCTCCTACACGTACCTAACCCACATTGCGATCCAAACTGCTTTTATCATTCGAATGTTTATAAAAAAGCACTAGATACTTTCCGTGTCCGGATATCGTTGATTTAGCATCACTCGTCCCTTGCGGCGGTGGCTTTATAACTGGGTTGTCTCGCCTAAAACTCTATACTGAGTATATGGCTTTACGTCGCCCCGTACCGTCTATTGATCGTATTCCGACGTCAGGAATGATAAGTCGTCTATATAACTCATATTTACTAGTTACTCAAATATGTAATGACGTGGCGTCTATTACTTATCATCTATCAATTTTATGGTATTGTTATCAATATATGATAACAGTGTATTCATATCTAACCATCTAATAGTTTCATGGTAGATTTGTCAACGTATTATAACAGTTCAACAATTTTTACCATCTAACAGTTACATGGTAGTTCACTTTGTGAATATCAGAATAAGCATCAACAAAATTTAATTACACATATCAATCAATTCTAACATGGTGAATCTCAAGACTTCATCGTAAACACACTATCAACAGCTCAAAATACGTTCTCAGATTCCTCGGCCTATATTCTAACAAAACGCTTTTCAATACCGTAGATGTGTATTAAATTACATACATTACCATCGGCCTGGATATGAACAATTTATACAACTTTACTTAGATCTGATTATGTCAAAAATATATATATCAGACATTTAGATACAACATAATATAAAATTCACATACCCATATGCCGTTATGTACTGGAACATTTACAAAGCTCAATCTTTATCGTCACAACTACATCCAAAGATGATTCCGCTAACTGGACATTGTTCTCATAACAGAGTCAGCATTTATAGCAAAACCGTCCACATACCCTAGTGAATTTCGTGTAAATCATGAAACAACAAACCTTAAAACATCGTACGATGCACATTTTACGCTATTTGGCCAATGTAAAAACCTAAATAAGTTTTATGACAAATAAACCCGTTTAATCATTCTAACTTTATTAATACTTAATGGAATTTAATGAACTGAACTAAAAAATGATTTATTCTTTAATGAAAGAATGAAAAGGTAAAAACATCTTAAAAACGTTGCTCCTATCGATCTATCAATACGTTTAAACAATTCCACGCTACCTGACCTAAATATAGCCTATATCCCTACAATGGACACGTATTAGCTGACACTACTAAATAAGCCACAACAACCTAACTATTTTGTTACAGTTCATTTAATAATATATAATATCTTTCTGAAAATAATGGAAAATAAACCCTCCAAACTGCATTATAACAAATATAAAATGTATGCGTTACTTTCAAATTAGAAATTACACCGACATGAAACGGACAATTGAACGTTTTCGCCTAAGAGAAGTGTGTATTTCTCAAATAGATTTATACATGTGTCAAGTAGAAATATATTATGTTTTATTCAGAAAATTCCAATAGGCCGTATGACCCATGAGGATGCAACATGACATAGTTTATGAAACAAACGATGTAATGATTATATGAAAATGTGTACAAATAGATAAAACACACATACGCAATTACAGACACGCATACAAACCAACACACATTCATGTACACGCACGCAAAACATAATTATGCGGAGAAGGTTATATTTATTTCAATTATAATTTAGTGTTTCTGAAATATTTCAAAATATATAAACTGATGGCTTGCATTTTTTCTCTAAACATGAATACTTAAACATAATAATTATTGTTGTTGTTTGTTGTTCGTTTTGACTTGCATCAGTGCAAACATTTAAACATACTAAAATAATAATATTTAAACATGTTTGTGTATGTTTGCCTATTCAGATTATAAGAAAGTCAAATCTTGCACACATGATGGTTATACGTTAATATTTACTATAAACTGGAATATCGGCTCAGACTTAACGCACAAGTTGTTCCTAACCGATATCCAAAAATATGTCAAGTAGAAATATACATATATAAGTATATAAAGTTGATCGTGTCGCAGTAGACAACTTTGTTGTGTCAAGTAAATTCATGCTTGTGTTAAGGAGTTCTGTGTTCAAAAATATTTAAACATGTGATAAAAACGAATATGTTATGTGTCAAACAGATGTGTCTTCATCGTCATATAGGCTACGTTACATTTCAGGTAAACCATGTAAAATCTATAAAATAGATAAACGAGTATATCTGATGTTACTATTCTTATCTTCTACATGTACATACCCTTGTAACCTTTGCAGGCGGTGAAGATGGGCATTGTTGTATGGCGGGAATGTTGTATGACCCCGAAACACAAACGTGTGTTTACATGTACAACCGTGAATGTCAAGATGCCATGTGTCCAGATGGTTTTATTAAAGGTAAATGGCGCTCATATGAGTACATTTTACACGGTCAAACGTGAATGTCAAGATGCCGTGTGTCTCAAGGGTTTTATTAAAGGAAAAACGGCGCTCATATGAGTACGTTTTACACGGACAACCGTGAATGTCAAGATGCCCAGTGTCTTGAGGGTTTTATTAAAGGTAAACGACGCTCATATAAGTACATATTACACAGGTGAACGTTTCATATCGGCACAGATAGGCAGAGGTTACATTGTTATTCGGAATCCGCAGCGGTGGTTTAGGGTAGAGCGTCCGCCTCATATGCGGAATGTCTTTGATTCGATCCCTGGCCGGGTAATACCAAAGACTTGAAAAGACTTGGTCGGCCCGGTGTCAGTATGCGTGTCTGCGGCATTGATACGTCAGAGTTGCAGCGGTTAGATTACTTTCTCAAGTAGACACCTTCGCGACATAAATTAAAAAAAATGTTGAAAGCAATGGTAAACACTGCACAAACAAATAAACTTAGAACGCTATGTATACACGGAAAATACATAAACATTGTCATGTCCCTTAATAATGCTATCAAATAATATCAAAAAGTCGAAAAGGGTTCATAACTCAAACATATGACAAATATCGAACATGACCTGTATTTTATAATTATACAGTAATTGCAGCTACATATCAACTATTTATTAAATACATAGGACCTTTCAAAAGTTAATTATCGGAAACCAATTTGACGGAAGCACGCATGAACAAATGAATGGACAGACGGCCGAACGGTTCGGTTGGAACTTGAAGCCCTTTCATCATTTCTCGAATGGTGAGCGCATAAAACAACCTTTAAACAAGATATTTGTCCACCAATTCCATTTATTTAATGACAATCCAATATATTACTACACTTCTTGGGGACGTCTTTAAGAGTGTACCTGGGCGTCCACATATGTACCAATATCAGCCATTGGATACTGTTGGAAATGCCATGATGTCATGTCCAACCGGAACTATAATTGACGAATATGCGTGTAGTAGTGTTTTATTACCTGCAATCCCTACACCTTCTGAAGGTAATTACTCTTTAACTAGGTATTTCATTTTATTTTATTACTGCATGATTACATTATATTGCACTGAATCTTTGTCCAGTTATAAGTATAAAAGGCAAGTTATGAAAAGTAATGCCAAAGATACAAAAACAGTCGAAATGTTGTTTAACGTCATTTCCACCACGTAACAGATTATATACGGATTTCAGTTTTATTGGCGGAAGAAGACCCAAGAATGAATTTGAGTGCAACCGACCGCTGTTATTCGGCCAGTAGCTGACATATTTGCTCATGTACTGTTTGGCATTGGCTGAGCCTAAGTAACAGCCACATAGAATTTATTTAAACACACATGTTACTAATGACATTATAACCACACGAAAACGTCTTTTTAGTTGGGTTTAAATGTCGCCATTTTAACACATTACAGGTTATGCTACCCAGATTTATTGGTGGAGGAAACTCTCAGCATGAATCCGAGTAGAACCACTGTCCTTCCGGAAGTAACTGGCAAATATTCTCAAATGAGATTTTGGACCAAGCTTGTGTCGATCTTTCGTTAAACCATATTATTCTATATTCCTATTTTATTTTCAGAATGCACCCTTACGTTTGTCGCCGGGCGCCCTGCTATGTACCAGAAAGAAACCATGGATGGTATTGTTATTGAACATTGTCCGGAGGGTTTACTGTTTGACCAGTATCTTTGCAGTTGTCAGCTGCTTCCTGGACAGCACTTAACGGAAAGAGGTACTTATAAGATTGATCAGTCAAATTTTTAGAACACCGCCAAAGATATTTCTACTGTCATATTATTATCAACTACTAATATTGTCTGCATGTGTGTATGTTCGTGCCTGCGTGCGTGCGTGCCTGTTTGTCTGTATGTATGACTGTTCGTGTGTGTTTATGCACTGATATATTTTTTTTTATTATTATTATTCATGGTTTAAAAAAACGCAAAGTGGTAAGTGGTAGAGCGTCCGCCTCGCATGCGGAAGATCGTGGGTTCGATGTCGGTCGGGTTCTACCAAAGACTTGAAAAAAAGGTAGTAGAAGCTTTCTCGCTCAGCATTAAGAGGATAGATCTAGGTCTGGTCGACGCAGTGTCAGTATGTGATTGGGGTGGGTGTCATACCATGTGTCTTTGACATGATACTCCAGTGTGACAGCGCTCAAAATACAGTCTCAAGTAGCCAGTGTCGCGATAGAGATGAAAAATTGTTGAAAGTAACCCTAAACATCATTAAACAAAGGTATGGTATCGGATACTTTTATCAAGTCCTTATTATGTATATATCTTTCTTTCTGTTGACACAGATCCATGTAACGATCCTGCTGTGTACAGTGTTGATAACGAAGATGACAACTGTAGATCCTATTATCGGTGTGTGGAAGGCAACTCCGTCCCCGCCTGTTGTGAAACTGGAATGAGCTATAATTCTACAGCTAGGATGTGCGTCAAGGATCAGTATTGTGACCTGTTGTGTTCTTTATTAGATGAAAGTATGTACCTGGTATAAATGTTTAATTTATTATAATGTTTCAACATCATTGACTTTTTACCTTCATTAATATAGATAATATAACAATTATTCTATACCATTTTTAGAGATTTATTAAAAGGGAGGAAGGAGGGTCCATATTTCACAAATTATCTTAAATATAACTTTTTAATTAAGTAAAACGATGCAAGTTCAGATGTCAGACCGCTAAAGCCGGTGTGTAAATTTGAACAGCTCTCCCGATTGGGTCTGTTAAATAGCAATGTTTGGAAAGCTGCATTTGAGCACGTTGATTGGTCAGTTGCTTCAACTAAAAGTTTGAATGGCGTCAAAGTTTAGTAACCGTTAAATTGCTATGAATTGTGGGATAGGAATAGAATTCACTGCTTAGTTTCATTGGGAGTTGATAGACTCGGTAGTAATCAGGTTCTAGGAAAGACGAAAACATTCTAGATATTTTGGTAACGTTCTGTGCATTACTTAATTTATGTTCTGTTGATTTATTAATATATTGATAAGTTACATGGTACAAACATGTCGGACGTTGAAACATACATGCTATTATCCTTCTAAAAAGTGAAACTGATCTTAAAAGTACAAAATATTTCATCTTTTTTTATCTTTTTCTGTAAATTCGTTGTGACAATAGTAAGACCATTGAAACCATAATAGTGTTCGTAGGTGTGTCATTTGTTAACTATATTCAGTTTAAACTGTTTTGAATCGAATAACTCTAC
The DNA here is from genome assembly GCA_029582155.1 of Panopea generosa. Classification (NCBI taxonomy): domain Eukaryota; kingdom Metazoa; phylum Mollusca; class Bivalvia; order Adapedonta; family Hiatellidae; genus Panopea; species Panopea generosa. The sequence continues at coordinate 23,690,415 of CM055909.1, read as the reverse complement.
TGTAAACCTGTACTTTCGGTTAAATGTATGCATTGCCTTTCACACGACATTACGCCAGTGTTTCTAGTCTGTAGTATAGTCCTTTAAATAGCAATGTTGGGAAAGCTGCTTTTAAGTACTTTGACAATTCAGTTGCTTCAACTAAGATTTGAATGACGTCACAGGTCAGTAAGCGTTCATTTGCTATGAATTGTGTAAAATGCATAAAATTCCCTACTTTTTCATTGGTAGTTAATAGACCTGGTCCGAGAGATATTAGGTTCTGGGATAGACTATTTTGTTTCAGTAAAACATTTTTCCTTTATGTTAAACATTCCTTTAAGCTAAGGAGCTCATTTAAAAGTGTCGAACAAATGGTGTAGTATCTGCGTCTTTGGTACCCTATTACGAAGAATATATCAGAGAAAGTGCTTCCAATTGATTGACAAGTAATTGTGCATAGGTCATGGCTGTCAAATAACATGATAAATTTTATTGGTGGCGACATCAGTATTTAGACTCTGCACTAATTTTAATCAATTTTGTATGTTTTAAAATTATGTCACTTAATAGGTGGTAGCACCGCAACAACACAGACATGTGTATAGCCATTTGTTTGTTTTTATGTATTTCATTTCTTTGAAAATTGATGAAAACAGGCAAGGACCGTTTCTACAGTGTATTGCAATTGTGCTGTAAACAGAGACGAGGACCGTTTCTGTATATTTTTTTTTTGTATTTGTGCTGTCAAGAAATATGCAGTAATTAAAAAGTTATACGTCTTCTTTGGAACTTATGTTTTCTAAATGGTCTGTGAAAAGATGGAAAAGGTGGAGTTCAATTGTTTTATAAGTGATGAATGTAAATTATTTTACAATTAAGAAGTTATAGTAAAAGTATTTGCTTTATTTTCAAGAAATGTGCGACAAAGAAGGTATCAAGTCTTACCAACTTTATGACGACAACTGTAGAACGTTCATGCAGTGTAATGAGGACGGTAGGTGTCGTAGTATTTTATATCGATATATCATCTCACGTAACACGACACAGTCGGTTAATTTAATAATATATAATATCTTTCTGAAAATAATGGAAAATAAACCCTCCAAACTGCATTATAACAAATATAAAATGTATGCGTTTCTACCAAATTAGAAATTACAACGACATGAAACGGACAAACGAACGTTTTTGCCAAAGAGAAGTGTGTCTTTCTCAAATAGATTTATACATGTGTCAAGTAGAAATATATTATATGTTTAATTCAGAAAATTCCAATAGACCGTAAGACCATTGAGGATGCAACATGACATACTTTATATAACAAATGATGCAATTATTATATGAAAATGTGTACAAATAAATAAAACGCACATACGCGCTTACACACACGCATACAAACCAACACACATTCATGTACATGCAAGCAAAACATAATTATGCGGAGGTTATATATATTTCAATTATAATTTAGTGTTTCTGAAATATTTCAAAATATATAAACTGTTGGCTTGCAATTTTTCTCGAAACAAGAATACTAAAACATAGTCATTATGTTTATTGTTTGTTGTTCGTTTTGACTTGCATAAGTGCAACAATTTAAACATACTAAAATGATAATATTTAAACATGTTTGTGTATGTTTGCCTGTTCAGACTCTAAGAAAGTCATATCTTGCACACATGATGGTAATACGTTAATATTCACTATATACTGAAATATCGGTTCAGACTTAACGTACATGCTGATCCTAACCGATATCCCAAAATATGTCAAGTAGAAATATACATATATAAGTATATATAAGTTGATCGTGTCGCAGTAGACAACTTTGATGTGTCATGTAGATTCATGCTTGTGTTAAGGAGTTCTATGTTCAAATATATGTAAACATGAGATAAATAGGAATATGTTATGTGTCAAACAGAAATGTCTTCATCGTCATATAGGCTACGTTATATTTCAGGTAAACCAAGTAAAATCTATAAAATAGATAAACGAGTATATCTGATGTAACTATTCTTATCTTTTATATGTACATACCCTTGTAACCTTTGCAGACGGTGAAGATGGACATTGTTGTATGGCGGGAATGATGTATGACACCGCAACACAAACGTGTGTTTACACGGACAACCGTGAATGTCAAGATGCCATGTGTCCAGAGGGTTTTATTAAAGGTAAATGGCGCTCTTATGAGTACATTTTACACGGACAACCGTGAATGTCAAAATGGCGTGTGTCTAGCGGGTTTTATTAAAGGTAAATGGCGCTCATATGAGTACATTTTACACGGACAACCGTGAATGTCAAAATGGCGTGTGTCTAGAGGGTTTTATTAAAGGTAAACGGCGCTCATACGAGTACATTTTACACGGACAACCGTGAATGTAAAAAAAATGGCGTGTGTCTAGCGGGTTTTATTAAAGGTAAATGGCGCTCATATGAGTACATTTTACATGGACAACCGTGAATGTCAAAATAGCGTGTGTCTAGAGTGTTTTATTAAAGGTAAACGGCGCTCATATGAGTACATTTTACACAGGTGAACGATTCATATCCATCGGCACATACCGACAGAGGTTACATTGTTATTCGGAATCCGCAGCGGTAGTTTAGGGGTAGAGCGTCCGCCTCATATATAGAAGGTCGTGAATTCTATCCCCGGCTGGGTAATACCAAAGACCTGAAAAGACTTCGTCGGCCTGGTGTCATTATGCGTGTCTGCGGTATGATACGTCAGAGTTGCAGTGGTTAAATTAATATCTCAAGTAAACGCCTTCGCGACATAGCTTAAAAAATGTTGAAAGCGACGATAAACACCACACTAACAACAAACTTGGAACATCATGTATACACGAAAAAAACATGAACATTGTTATGTCCTTACTTTAATGTTATCAAATTATATCAAAAAGTCGGAAAGGGGTCATAGCTCTAACTAATGACAAATATCGAACATTAATAAATTACATAGGACCTTTCAAAATTTAATTATCGTAAACCAATTTGACGGAAGCACACACGCACGAACAAGTGAATGGACAGGCGGACGAACGGTTAGGTTGGAACTTGAAGTCCTTTCACCATTTTTCGAATGGTGAACGCATTAAACAGCCTCTTAACCAGATATTTTTCCTCAAATTCCATTTGTTTAATGACAATCCAATGTATTACTACACTTCTCCTCACTGGTCATTCGAATATGGCAGAATTATTAATAGGTTCCAATACAGGTAATATGTAGACTATATAAACGGTGGTAGCTCTTCTCGCCAGTGACCATAACAAATCAGTGACAAACATGTCCGCTGATTGGTTAGTTTATTCAACGGAAGTTGAATTACGTCACAGTTTTGCGAACGAGTAATGTGAATTGTGGGGAAATCCATGCTTTACACTAGGTTTTATGAGACCTGAATCAGGAGATGTCAAGTAAAAACTTGGATGGAAATATGACAAACTGCTTCCACGGAGCAATGGTTCTAGTTTCTTTGATGTAAGAATGTTCCTACCATTACTAAGGGAAGACACTTGTTCAGTGAGACCAATATAAACCTGATAAAATCATGACAGAAAAATGTAAAGAAACACATTTTATCGTAGTACTACAATAAATATTACAATTGTGACGTCAGAACTATTTAAACAAATGGTTTTCAATATATACACAATGAAATAAATGTCAAACACGGAAAATAACTAAGCAGATCGGTGGTAGGGAAGGGTACACGCGTAGAAAAAATGAATCAGAATCAATTGTTTCAATCCGTTGTGATGGAATGCCCGATGTTATATTTTTATTGTCCCTTAACATACGCAAGAACACGTAGCATTCAACGGACCTAAACAGAACAAATACAGTAATGAAAATAATAATCATTATTTGGAACAACACAGACATACGGAAAAGTGGTAACTGCCTACCAAAACTGGCAATAGGGAGATTAAAATGTTTACCCTCGCTTTTTCTTTAGCTGTCGTGCTATACAACGAATTGATGTAAATATAATACCCCGGCTAGGTTACCCATTTACAAATTCGGCATAATGCAAACGTGTGTATGGTGTTTAACACAAACATCCTTAGGTTAATATATATTAAAAGTAAGACGTGAATTAAATTAATAATATATCTATCTAAACCAAAATAGACACTCAATAAGTACGTTTGAAAAAAAATGTATGTGAAATCTTTGACCTTAATACAACGGAAACAAACCACGATTTGTCGAGGTGTAACTTAAAATAACACATTGTTTTCCCCCAACAGATTGTGTTTCAATGGCTATAGCTGGACGCCCATATATGTATTTGCAATATCGTACTGACGGCAACACCGTTATGTCATGTTCGGTCGGTTCCATATTTGATCAAGATCTGTGTGGATGTGTAGCATTCGGCACTTCAGAGGCTTCTACAGAAAGAGGTATATTTGTTATTATTCAAGTCAATAGAGTGCTTGTCGTTCATGCCAGAAGTCGCTGACTTGGTCTTAGGTTCGACCCGGTGATATCTTAGAAATGGAACTCAATACAGGTTCCAACCAGGAAACAGACTCGAGAGAGATTCATGTAAGGTCTGAGTTTTCTTCGCAATCGACCTAAAACTAATGAATATAAACTTTTTTGTTTGTCTCATCTGTAAAATATATTGCATTTGACCAAGCATTTAAACAAAACTGGTCACGGCATATTCACTTAATAATTTACTTGTAAGTGAACATATTTTTAAATTAACGTTTATGCACAAAATACTATTATATTTAAAGATAATTAATACAAGAATAGATAATATAACATGTATATATAATTAATACATGCAAGAACTAAAATTGCAAACTCTGTAAACTGTGATTTTGTTAACTATCTGTCAATTTTGATTTTGATCTGTTTGCAATCCCTTCTTCAAAAACAACCTAAACAAAGAAAAAATAAACAATAACAAACAAAAAAACAAAAATAAAATAAAATAACCCAACAAAGTCTGCCTTTCATATACTCCTGTTAGGAGACAGACGAAATTTAGGATCATGCCATGTGATCAGCTTTAAACTCACAGAATTGTTTGTATTTTAGTGTCATATTCCTGTATTCCAGTTTTGCCTCAACTGAACAAAATCCAGTAGTTATCCCATGTATAAGTTATTTAATGTTCCATGTAATTTTCAGTAAAATTTTATTGTTTGGCGATAATGGACAACGTTATGGCCACATCGTACCAGAATGGTCAGAGAAATGACCCATCACTGATTGAATAATGTTGAGTATTGTCTTGTAATCACTGAGACATCTTTAGTTTTTATCGGATTGTGGCCAAACTTGGTAGGTAAGATTCATATTAAGAATGAAAGCTTACACAAGAGTTCATTTTTAATCGGCAATATCAAACCAGAATGGACCGATTTATAGCTCTTTATTGATTGAAAAATGCTGAATGTTGCGCCTTGTTTAATAATGCGGTACTTTTTGTTTCAATTGGATCACTGATACTTGAAATTAAGAGAATGGTCTCCGTTCAACACATTTAATGTCCTTTGAATTATTGTGTTGAATTGGTGTATATGTTTCTAGTAGGTAAATGGAACGAAGTTTTTCTTTGAGATATTTTGATAAAATTGAGTTTGAAAGAAAGGAAGCTTAGCTTTATTTGAGGTAAATGGGGTCACGGTCAATGTCACTGTTACTTAAAAAAGAGAACATCTGCTCATTAACTAAGATTCTATTAAGATATTTCTCGACATAAAAACTTGGTTTTGAAGAAAATAGTTTCCGATCAATACTAGTAACTGTAGTTGATATAGTTTTAGGAAATGTTGTTTGCAATTTGGTCTGGAACCATTCTATTAAAGGTCAGAAAAAAAATGACTTAAGCCTAAATTAATGAACAACATAATTATGTGACATTCTGTTGTTTTTTCTTGTTGAAACAAATGTTCTCAGTCGATTAAACCTTAGTTTAGAGAAGTTTAGGTAATGCTGTCATAAGCTACATACAACTGATAAATGCTTAATTTGCATAATATTGAATAGAAGATAGTTATTGAGTGAATACACTTCATTTGCATATTTAAGCACAGCATACTGACAATACCAGTGATTGGTCGACAATATGGTTGAACACTACTACTTACAACTTCTTGAAATACTAACAAAAGAGAACGAAATGAGACACAGCAATTGTATTTGTGACAATTAAAAATATAATTTCATTTCCCTTTTCAAAGTATGTGATGTTAAAGCTGTACCCGGGCAACCCCAGTTATATCAGAAACAAGAGATCAGTGGCAACGGCATTATGACCTGCCCATTGGGGACTTTATTCGACCAGTTTAGATGTAACTGCGAAATAGATGCGGAAACCCCTCTTTTGGAAGACGGTAAGTCCAAGGTGAAAATGTGTTCCCAGGATTTGCATTATTTACCGTATTACTGAAACCTTATTTATGGTAGGTAATGAGATATTTGCAAAACGACATAGAGTACAATGTAATATATATATATTTCGAGAAAAATCTTTATGCTGTTATGTGTGGATAACTTTGAATTTTAAAAGGTACATAGTGTATAATAACTCAAAATATTTATTTAAATGGATTTTACGTCAATTTCAGTATATAGTCATACTAATTATTTATTTAGAGTGTTTTTGAGTAGATTCATCGCCATTCCCTAACTAATTTGCAAACTGTCTCACATAAAGTTTTTGGACTAACTGGGCTCGAACCTTTGGCCTCAGCGATGAGTAACAAGTATTTATTAGACGGCAGAATCTTGGTCCGCTTGATACCTAGGAGCCTGTGTAGAGATTCACTTTGTGATATGCTCATATTTTTATTATCTGATCACATTACGTATAATCTTTAGTCTAAAATACAGCCGTCATGACCACTCTCATTAGACCTTAGTAGCTGTGCACGATTATTTACACCACATTATACTAAGATGTTTGATCTTCTATCACACAGATCCGTGTAGTGATTCTACCGTCACTAGTTTTGAAAGCAACATTGACAACTGCAGAGCTTACTACCAATGTGTTGGCGGCTTTTCTGTTCCCTCCTGTTGTGCGAGCGGTATGGCATATAATTCTATAGAGGGCTATTGTGTCCAGGATTATACTTGTAATCAGCAGTGTCCCCTGCCTTTCGAAGGTATGTAAATATACATAAAATATGGGACAATGTTGTACTCACAAATTGCGTTTGTATTGTTGTGTTTGCTGTCCATGTCTCAGCATATTGTCTATGTTTGTTGTTGTTTTTGTTGTGGTAGTGTGTTTTGTGTCCCTTCAACCATTTTCAGTCATATCTCGACTACGCTACTTAAGACAGTATTCTAAGTGCTGGAGTATCATGCCGCAGACAAACGATATGATACCCCACCTAGTCATATTATACCGACACCGGACCGACCAGACCTAGAACTATCCTCTATGTTCATGTTGCAATACACTCAAATAAAAGCAGTTTCAGTTTGGTTTAAATTCTATATATTTATATAAAAGCACACTTTGCATTATACTGCGGTGGAAAATTATTACGGTTTTATACTTTGCATTATACTTCGGTTGAAAATTACCATGTTATTTTTTACTTTGCACTATACTGCGGTTGAAAATTACTACGGTTTTATACTTTGCATTATTTTATGGTTGAAAATTACTACGGTTTTATACTGTCCATTATTTTGGGGTTGAAAATTACAACGGTTTTATACTTTGCATTATACTGCAGTTGAAAATTACTACGGTTTGATACTTTGCATTATACTGCGATGGAAAATTACTACAGTTTTATACTTGGCATTATACTGCGGTGTAAAATTACTACGGTTTTATAATTTGCATTATATTGCAGTTGAAAATTACTACGGATTTATACTTGGCATTTATTGCGGTGGAAAATTACTAAGGTTTTATACTTTGCATTATATTGCGGTGGAAAATTACTAAGGTTTTATACTTTGCATAATATTGCGGTGGAAAATTACTACTGTTTTATGCTTTGCATTATACTGCGGTCGAAAATTAATTCGGTTTTATATTTGGCATTATACTGTGGTTGGATATTACTAAGATTTTATACTTAGCATTATACTGCAATTGAAAATGACTACGGTTTTGTACTTTGCATTGATTTGCGGTTGAAAATTGCTACGGTTTTATACTTTGCATTATATTGTGATGGCAAATTACTACGGTTTTATACTTTGTATTAATTTATGGTTGAAAATTACCACAGTTTTATACTTGGCATTATACTGCGGTTGAAAATTACTACGGTTTTTAACTTTGCATTATACTGTGGTTTAAAATTACTACTGTTTTATATTTGACATTATACTGCAGTTGTAAATTCCTACGGTTTTATACTTCGCGCTTTATTTCGATATTATACTTCGCACTATACTGCGGTTTTATAAGAAGAACAGAAAAGAAAGGAACCGATATTCTATTTCAGACTTGTACATAAGTACATCGTCATATAAACATATTCATAACTCATAATATCACGTATATTGTTAATACACATCATTAATACCGTCATATTAACATATTCATAACTCATAATATCACGTATATTGTTAATACACATCATTAATACCGTCATATTAACATATTCATAACTCATAATATCACGTTTATTGTTAAAACACATCATTAGCACCGTCATATTAACATATTCATAACTCATAATATCATGTAAATTGTTAATACACATCATTATCACCGTCATATTAAAAGATTTATAACTCATAATATCACGTATATTGTTAATACACATCATAAGCACCGTCATATTTACATATTCATAACTCATAATATCATGTAAATTGTTAATACACATCATTATCACCGTCATATTAAAAGATTTATAACTCATAATATCACGTATATTGTTAATACACATCATAAGCACCGTCATATTTACATATTCATAACTCATAATATCATGTAAATTGTTAATACACATCATTATCACCGTCATATTAAAAGATTTATAACTCATAATATCACGTATATTGTTAATACACATCATAAGCACCGTCATATTTACATATTCATAACTCATAATATCATGTAAATTGTTAATACACATCATTATCACCGTCATATTAAAAGATTTATAACTCATAATATCACGTATATTGTTAATACACATCATAAGCACCGTCATATTTACATATTCATAACTCATAATATCATGTAAATTGTTAATACACATCATTAGCACCGTCATATTTACATATTCATAACTCATAATATCACGTATATTATTAAAACACATCATTAGCTCCGTCATATTAACATATTCATAACTCATAATATCATGTATATTGTTAATACACATCATTAATACCGTCATATTAACATATTCTTAACTCATAATATCATGTAAATTGTTAATACACATCATTAGCACCGTCATATTTACATATTCATAACTCATAATATCATGTAAATTGTTAATACACATCATTAGCACTGTCATATTTACATATTCATAACTCATAATATCACGTATATTGTTAAAACACATCATTAGCACCGTCATATTTACATATTCATAACTCATAATATCATGTAAATTGTTAATACACATCATTAGCACCGTCATATTTACATATTCATAACTCATAATATCACGTATATTATTAAAACACATCATTAGCACCGTCATATTAACATATTCATAACTCATAATATCATGTATATTGTTAATACACATCATTAATACCGTCATATTAACATATTCTTAACTCATAATATCATGTAAATTGTTAATACACATCATTAGCACCGTCATATTTACATATTCATAACTCATAATATCATGTAAATTGTTAATACACATCATTAGCACTGTCATATTTACATATTCATAACTCATAATATCACGTATATTGTTAAAACACATCATTAGCACCGTCATATTAACATATTCATAACTCATAATATCACGTATATTGTTAAAACACATCATTAGCACCGTCATATTTACATATTCATAACTCATAATATCACGTATATTGTTAATACACATTATTAATACCGTCATATTAACATATTCATAACTCATAATATCACGTAAATTGTTAATACACATCATTAGCACCGTCATATTAACATATTCATAACTCATAATATCACGTATATTGTTAAAACACATCATTAGCACTGTCATATTTACATATTCATAACTCATAATATCATGTAAATTGTTAATACACATCATTATCACCGTCATATTTACATATTCATAACTCATAATATCACGTATATTGTTAAAACACATCATTAGCACTGTCATATTAACATATTCATAACTCCTAATATCACGTATATTGTTAAAACACATCATTAGCACCGTCATATTAACATATTCATAACTCATAATATCATGTAAATTGTTAATACACATCATTATCACCGTCATATTAACATATTCATAACTCATAATATCACGTATATTGTTAATACACATCCTTAGCACTGTCATATTTACATATTCATAACTCATAATATCACGTATATTGTTAAAACACATCATTAGCACCGTCATATTAACATATTCATAACTCATAATATCATGTAAATTGTTAATACACATCATTAGCACCGTCATATTGACATATTCATAACTCATAATATCACGTATATTGTTAATACACATCATTAGCACCGTCATATTAACATATTAGTAACTCATAATATCATGTATATTGTTAATACACATCATTAATACCGTCATATTGACATATTCATAACTCATAATATCACGTATATTGTTAAAACACATCATTAGCACTGTCATATTAACATATTCATAACTCATAATATCACGTATATTGTTAAAACACATCATTAGCACCGTCATGTTAACATATTCATAACTCATAATATCATGTAAATTGTTAATACACATCATTATCACCGTCATATTAACATATTCATAACTCATAATATCACGTATATTGTTAATACACATCATTAGCACTGTCATATTTACATATTCATAACTCATAATATCACGTATATTGTTAAAAGACATCATTAGCACCGTCATATTAACATATTCATAACTCATATTATCATGTAAATTGTTAATACACATCATTAGCACTGTCATATTTACATATTCATAACTCATAATATCATGTATAGTGTTAATACACATCATTAGCACCGTCATATTAACATATTAGTAACTCATAATATCACGTATATTGTTAATACACATCATTAATACCGTCATATTGACATATTCATAACTCATAATATCATGTAAATTGTTAATACACATCATTAGCACTGTCATATTTACATATTCATAACTCATAATATCACGTATAGTGTTAATACACATCATTAGCACCGTCATATTAACATATTAGTAACTCATAATATCACGTATATTGTTAATACACATCATTAATACCGTCATATTAACATATTCATAACTCATAATATCATGTAAATTGTTAATACACATCATTAGCACCGTCATATTAACATATTCATCACTCATAATATCATGTAAATTGTTAATACACACCATTAGCACCGTCATATTTCATAACCATTTGATATAAATTATATATATTTCAAAACAATGCAAGAAATAATTTTTTAATTCTAAGTGTTTTCAAGAAGAAGAAGAGAATGAACACATTTGTTAAACATTTAAGAGATTTTTTTTTTCTTTCATGCCAATTATATATTTAAATTTCACATACAGACATTTAAAATGTTATTTCTCGATTAAATATAACATTTAATATACTGAGCCAATACGATTAAAATATGTTTGTCATTTGATTTAAGCAATAAAACTGAATATGGGAGATATTTGGACAATATATATCTTTTATAACCTAACATAACAATACACATATAAATTAAAAATACTTTATTGAAATTTAAATTGAAATATGCCTTTCTTTGGCAGAATGTAGTAACCAGGCTAAGCGATGTCCAGCAGGAACACTATTTAACCTGAAGACGTGCACCTGTGTGGTCGACACAGACCTCCCTACAATAGGAGCAGGTATGTATGTCACCATTGCTAAGTATATCTTATATTTTTTTATTTTATACTAGTGATGTGACGTTCTACGTTTTTGTGAATAAGTTTCCCCTAAGGGCTCCTTACTGTCGGAGAAGGTATCTATGACACCATTTCTTAGTATATGTTATATCCCTTGTATACCTATTACCGCGAGTGCCCGTATACTAACAATATCCCAATCATGCGCAAAGCTCCAACCTCGGTTAGCATCGGCATTTGTTTACATTTTGTACCGGCAACTGTTTATTACTCAGCACACTTAAGTATCTTTATTACTGCTTATTATTGATACCATTATTTACGTGGTTGACACATGTTTTTTAGTTCGTCTATCATCTCTTTCATGATAGTCGAACTTTACTATATAAATTCAAGCAACAAGTTTAGCTCCATTTATACAGCAATGGAACATTACTGTGATTATCTTATAACATCTGTTTAATAATAGTAGGAGAAGATATATATATCACCATTGCTTAGTTGCATTTTACAATAGTGATGACGATTTTACGATCAAGTATGACTTCATTTATACAACGGTGGACAGTCTTTATGAATCTTTTATTCACATAACATATGTTAAATAACAGTGTATTTTTTACACCAAAATATTCTCATGACACAATGAAGACATTATCTTACCAAAATACATTATTCAAAACAAAGTATATGCTAAAAAATGCACATTTCAAACATCCAAATGAAAAATATTCAATATTTTGTGATTTTTCATGAAATGTCAATGTAAATATGCACATATATGCTTTATTTGAGGCATATACTTGCCAAAATGTGTTTTTTTAAGAAGAAAATGTTTCCAATTTGTCATTTAAGACTACGAGAGTGTAAAAAAAAGGTTATTTTACATACAATTAACATCTCGGAAAATCGTCCTCATTTCATTTAAGTCTCTCTTAGGTGTAACCTCACCATTAATTTGTGTTCTTTATTCTATAGTAAATAATAAAAGTTTGAAGACTTGTCATTCATAGAGATACCCAAATGAAAGAAGTAAAACTTACCTTTTACTGTTTGTCAACCTCTGCACTATCAGTATATGATGAGAAAAGTAGGGGTCATGTGTCATATGAGAAACTTTATTTTGCTCAGTGTGTACACTGTTGACAAAGTGAAAGAACACTTCCGAAAGCATGTATTCATATCCCAATTTCCGAGCATCAATCATTTTGACTAAATTCACAATTCAAACATGAAAATGCTATCAGAATTTTTAAAATACATCAATAATGCCATTCAAATAAAAAATGAGCATTAAAATAAGGAAAATGCATTTTTAAAGAAGAAGAATTTTTTATTTATAAAAGAACAAGGATAAAGCTGTTCTGGCACCAAGAACTATGTTACTGCTAGTATGCTAGTAGTTTATTAAGTTCTAGGATGGATTCTAAGTTAGTTCGTATCTATCTAATGGTAAAATGCCATTTTAACAAAATATAACCCATACCTACTCCCTATGGTCGCTGCGTTTTAGTGTTCTTTATTGTGAAAAACATTAACTAACACATAATTCGCAGTAGTTAAAAATCACTGTACGACAGTGCAAAATTACTACGATTGTATAACCTAACATGAAAAAGGGCATTAAAACGACAGAGGAAAATTACTACGGTTTTATAATATAATATACGACAGTGGAAAATTACTACGGTTTTATAACCTAACATGAGAAAGGGCATTAAAATGACAGAGAAAAAATACTACGGTTTTATAATATAACATACGACAGTGGCACATGACTACGGTTTTATAACCTAACATGAGAAAGGGCATTAATATGACAAAGAAAAATTGTTACGGTTTTATAATATATAATATGAAAGTGGAAAAGCACCACGATTTTATAACATAACATAAGAAAGGGCATAAATATGACAGAGGAAAACCATTACGGATTAATAACCTAACATGAGAAAGGGCATTAAAATGACAAAGGAAAATACCTACGGTTTTATAATATAACATACGACAGTGGAAAATCGCTACGGTTTTTATGAACTAACATGAGAAAGGTCATAAATTTGACAGAGGAAAATTACTACAGTTTTATAACCTAACATGAGAAAGAGCACTAAAATGACAGAGGAAAATTACTACGGTTTTATAATATAACATACGACAGTGGAAACTCACTACGGTTTTATAACCTAACATGCCAAAGGGCATTAAAATGACAGAGAAAAATTACTACGGTTTTATAACTAACATGAGAAAGGGCATTAATATGACAGAGGAAAATTGCTACGGTTTTATAATATAACATATGACAGTGGAAAATCACTACGGTTTTATAGCCTAACATGAGAAAGGGCATAAATATGACAGAGGAACATCACTACGGTTTATGACAGAGAAAAATTACTACGGTTTTATAATATAACATATGACAGTGGAAAATCACTACGGTTTTATAACGTAACATGAGAAAGTGCATAAATATGACAGAAGAAAATCACTACGGTTTTATAACCTAACAGGAGAAAGGGTATTAATATGACAGATGAAAATTACTACGGTTTTATAACCTAACTTGAGAAAGGGCATAGATATGACAGTAGAAATTCACTACACCTAACATATGCCGGTGAAAAATAACTACAGTTGTATAACCTAACATATGACAGTGGAAAGTAACTGGCAAACGTTTATATACAAAAAATTGGTATCGAGATGGGATCGATACAACATGGCCAAAGAAAAATCTGCTAACTACATATGCGACATAAGCATCACTATGAAATTGTTATGTTATTTATATTTTGTTTACACAGGGTGTCATCTAACAGCTGTAACTGACAACCCTCGTGTGTATCGACAACTTGGTGTTGGAACCAACACAATCATGCCATGTCCGGTTGGGACCATTTTTAACCAGTATGCATGTAACTGTGTGTGGGAATAGTGACGAACACCAGTATGCCATATCCAGCTTAGACCATTTTTTTAACCAATATGCGTTTACCTGTGTGTAGGAACAGCAACGTGTAACAATCAGAGAAGAGACTGAGCTTTATATGATTAAAGTTACCACGTGACCTGGATAATCAACACTTTGTATATATGATTAATGGTTCCACGTGATCTGGATAACCAACACTTTGTATGTTTGATTAATGTTTCCACGCGACCTAGATAATCAACACTTTGTATATAAATAAAATTAAAAAAGAAATATCTGTAAGAACAATATCGATTATAAATTCATCAACTGTAAAATATGTAATTGTTTATATAATGATATAATTCAATAATCCAGCATGTTTGAATGTAACATCGTCAAGCCAGGTTTCAGTTTAAGGCTCATTAAACTTCCGAAACGGTTGTTTGTACTTTTAATGTAATTCAGTTTTACTTTTCCAGATGATAGAACACATGTTTATTTGATAACTGAGAGACTTTGCAAACGAAAACATAAATATAAAGCACATTATAAGTACATAATTAAGAACGGGTTTTGTTAATGTTAATAACAAATTAATGTTCGTCTCTTTCCGATAAACACATTTGTCAGAAAACGGAAAGTTACGGAGCTTGTTCGGAAACGCGTCGGTCGGTGCATGTAATATATGATCAATTCACTTCAGAGCGAAACATAGCATGGGGAACTGTAGGGAATGCGGTTAAAAATTAGATAACCCTTTATTCCCCCTCAGTGTATTAATGAATTGGAACACATGTGATAATTTTTGCACGTTAGCGACCGATCGTTCATATAAAGTTAAAAATTAAATTACATTTTAATTAGTCTACTAAACAAACCACCATTGGTAGCCTCTCAATATTGACTGGGATAAAATGATTTGTGACGTTATATCGCTTGCGATAGTATCACGCCTATATTCAAGAGAGGATCCTGAGCAAAAGTTACATGACCAAACTAGTTTTCCGTACTTATTGTGTTTCAGTGCGTATAAATATTATAATGCATACTACTCTAAGTACAGTTTAATTACAATAATCAATATATTTTTTAAAAAAGAAAACCCAATAATGATACATATTATTAGTGAAGCCATAATTTTTCTAATCTTGTTAATGAACCCGTTATCTAACGGTCTTAATCCGCACACTCATTTGTGTACTTCCGAACCCTGGCGGAGGTACAGTCTGAAAGCAACCAATTCATTACGGAATTACAAAAATGTAAACAAAGTTCAAAGCTTGGTCCGCTCGCCTAAGAAACACACATTTCGATCGAAGTTATTTATATTCTCGTTTTTTTAAAAACAGTCACTAAGGGGTCTAGAGAAATAGTTTTAACAATATTAGAAACACATTTAATTATAATGTTTTGTGTTATTATCAAAAAGTGTGCATTTCGGAAGTTTAATGAGTCTTTAAGTTAATTAAAACATTATTTTGTTTCCATTTTAAATATCTGAGTAAAGGTGTTATAGTCAATGATATGTCTTCTTTTGGACGGCCGCTGGATATGATGCAGACAGGGTACTATAAAATGTCACTGCATATACTACAGACAGGGCCCTATAAAAAGTCACTGCATATGATACAGACAGGGCCATATAAGAAGTCACTGCATATGATACAGACAGGGCCCTATAAAAATCAATGCATATAATACAGAAAGGGTACTATAAAAAGTCACTGCATATAATACAGACAGGGCCCTATAAAAAGTCACTGCATATGATACAGACAGGGCCATAGAAGTCACTACATATGATACAGACAGTGCCCTATAAAACGTCACTGCATATGATACAGACAGGGCCATAGAAGAAGTCACTGCATATAATACAGACAGGGCCCTATAAAAAGTCACTGCATATGATACATACAGGGTCATATAAAAAGTCACTGCATATGATACAGACAGGGCCATATAAAAAGTCACTGCATATGAGACAGGGCCATATATAAAGTTCTGCACATGAAATACTGATATTTGTTATGATTAGGACTTAGAGTGACGTCAATTGTGATCGGCAGAACCAATTATTTTTCTATCAAACAAGTGTTTTTTGATTTATAGGAGGAATTTTAATCAGGGTAGGCAAATCATATCGAAAGGATGTAGGATGAAATGTCCATACCAGGGAAAATAAATTGGAATTCCAAGTCAGGTATGAGAGATCTTCTTTTTTTTTTTTTGCATATCAGAAAAGGATTTCCGCGTATTTTACCGGCTACGGATGTTTTATTCTACACCCAATAATCGCGCTTAATCTACCCTTCTTGCGCTATGACGTATTCATTCATAAATACTATGGTATCATTGCGCTGCTATAAAAGTAAACCATAAGGGCCAAAAATTATTCTTTTTGCATACCAAACATAGGGCATAAATAGTTTAATTATATAATTCATTTGATGCAACGACCGTTTTTAGGACGTTAAATAATTAAGTTTGCACTTCATATTTTTGTCAATAACGAGCGCAAAGGATTTTCGCCGTCTTATTTTCAAAAAATGGTACCAACGAGCTCTACACGTATGTGCACGTTGTTGCCGCCATAATTTACGTCACATCATTTGTATACGTGACGTCATAAGTAGTTGTCTCGCGTCTATAGATGAACAAGATTATATTGGTCATAGGCATAGGACTAGACAGAACATATGTACCGGTAAATACAGGATTTGAAACAATTCTTCTTATTTTGGGTATATCTCCACTTTATTATGTTTGTATAACACATTATGATGTTCTTTGATATTCAACATGGTTCACAAACATGGCTTAGTTGAAAACATGTGTTTCATTGAGAAAAATAATTCAAGTTTAAATTATCAATCTAAAAGCTCTGTTTAAATAATTAAAAATAAATTAACTATATTTAAAAGGATCCGTTGTTGCCTTTTTACTCTTATTCCAAAATGTTACTTTCCTATACGCCATACGTTACAAAACGCAACTTAGACATTTAAACTGTTTCATAACAAATCACATGATTATGCCCGTTTATAAATATAATTTATACGTGAAGGACTATACGGCGAATGTATAATATTTCAAAGAAAGCATTCTTTCCATGAAATAAGGCATATGGAATCAAGAATATCTATAACTAACTGTCCAAATATTCACACATGAACAACTTATTGTAAAACACTTCACACATCGCCACAACTAATTGTATAACTTTTCACACATCGCTACAACTATTTGTATAACAATTCACACATCGCCACTACTAACTGTATAACATTTCACACATCGCCACAGCTAATTGTATAACATTTCACACATCGCTACAACTATTTGTATAACAATTCAAACATCGCCACAGTTAATTGTATAACATTTTACACTTCGCCACAACTATCTGTACAACATTTAACACATCGCCACTAATTGTATAACATTTTACACTTCGCCACAACTAACTGTATAACATGTCACACATCGCCACAGCTAATTGTATAACAGTTTACACTTCGCCACAACTAACTGTATAACATTTCACACATCGCCATAACTAATTATACAATGTTTAACACATTGCCACAACTAACTTTACACAGTCTGACCCATCCACAACTAATTGTTTAACATTTCACACATTGCCACAGCTAATTGTATAACATTTTACACTTCGCCACAACTAACTGTATAACATTTTACACTTCGCCACAACTAGTTGTATAACATTTCACACATCGCCACAACTAATTGTATAACATTTCACACATCGCCATAACTAATTATACAACGTTTCACACATTGCCACAACTAACTTTACACAGTCTGACCCATCCACTACTAATTGTTTAACATTTCACACATTGCCACAGCTAATTGTATAACATTTTACACTTCGCCACAACTAACTGTATAACATTTTACACTTCGCCACAACTAGTTGTATAACATTTCACACATCGCCACAACTAATTGTATAACATTTCACACATCGCCATAACTAATTATACAACGTTTCACACATTGCCACAGCTAACTTTACACAGTCTGACCCACCCACTACTAATTGTTTCACATTTCACACATCGCCACAACTAACTATACAATGTTTCACACACCCACTTCTTATTGTAAAACATTTTACACATCGTCACAGCTAATTGTATAACATTTTACACTTCGCCACAACTATCTGTACAACATTTAACACATCGCCACTACTAATTGTATAACATTTTACACTTCGCCACAATTAATTGTATAACATTTCACACATCGCCACAACTAATTGTATAACATTTCACATATCGCCATAACTAATTATACAACGTTTCACACAAAAAAGTATAAAATCCGTTATATTTTATTTTCAAAATGAAATTGATAAATTATTATCAAAATGAAAGTTTTGAATGGGGTTTAACCATCAACAAATAACAGGTTATATAAGGCATATCATTTAACGATGGCAGAATATCTTAGAATGAATCTGAGTAGAAGCACCGTCCTTCTCCAAGCATCGTCGGATACCCACGTGTATTCATTTCGATACTAGAGATCCATTTATCACCCGTGGGATATTACACTAGCTTTGCGTTGTTTCTACCAAGCCACAATGCAACTATATGATTGGTCGCTTTGCTATTTCATGAAGAGAACGTTATCCAATCGCAACGTTAGTTTCATGCAAACACTGTTTTGATTATACGTTAGCGTTATCTGTATTTTGTTCTGTTTAAATATAACGACGCAACTTCCCACGGGTGATGGATGACGGTATCCGACGATGTTCTCCAAGTAACTGGCAAACTTTCTTACGTTGAGACAAATCACTCTCCTTTTCATCAAGTTCTGATTTAAGAAGAGTTTGATAATGTATTGAAGTGTTTTATTGTTTTATTAAATATCTTCAACAGAGATCAATAATTGCAGCCAGTGAGAAATGATATACAGTCAACCCTGTCTTAAGCAGGCAGTTAAAGGAATGAGCAAAAGTGGTCTTTTAAGACGGGTCGTTTCTTAATACAGGTTTATTTGCTCTAAAACATAGATAATGGAAATATAAAATGTGACTGCTTAAGGCAAATGGCTGCTTAATAGAGGTAACCGCTTAGACAGGTTTGACTGTATACTGTAGTTTAATAGATAAGAGAACAGAACAAATGTAAGCAATACTTATAATCACAATTGTACTTAAGTACCAGCACAACGTATACACTCATGCTCGCTGACGGATGGACTTTTTGATAACCATTCATGAGATATGTACTTGCAGGTAACGTGCAAAGTTTAAATGAGCTTTATACTATTTTATATTCCACATACTTCTGACAATTTTGTAAATATTTTACATTTCAAATGTTAAATAGTAACATTTCGACCAATATAAACAACTGTCAATCATCCTGCCATTGGTTAAAAGGTCACATAGACCATGAAATGTATGAAAACGATGTCTTATTTCAAGAAATAAAACAATCTTTGCACGAAATTGGGCGCAATAAACAGCTTTTATGAACGGGGTCGAGTCACTTTTACTTTTGTGTCAGAATTTAAACAGCTAGCATATCGGGTTGTTACATTTAATACACATATTCCTGCAATATAAACAAAAGCTGAGACTTTAAAGTACATGTGTACAAATTATTGATAATTTTCGCGAGGTTTCAAAAAATCGGTTAAGAACCCCGCGAACTATCTTACACGCATTTTTGAAGTAAAATTGAAAAATGTTGGAATAGGTGGGTAGGATATATCAATTATCATCACATTCCAATATGTTTCGAATGATTGTACCATTGATTTACATCACATTTTGCAGCATGACTGTTTAAACATTAGGAGTTTAGAACTATAAGAATCGTAATTAATTTCCAGTTCCTTTTTCGGATTGAATAAGGAATAGTGAACTGGTTTAGCGATACGCGTATTGTGGAAGAATATGATTTTTTACTATCATTTAAAACTTTTAGAATCGTTATGCATTTCCAGTTCCTTTTTCGGATTGAATAAAGAATATGTACCTTGTTCTTTATTCCTTATTCGAAACAATTTTTTCATACTTGTAAGATTGCATCTTCCTGATTTGTATCAACGCATGTCTCAGGTTGGTAAAATTTATCAAACAAAAGTTTTCACTCTGTATTACAGGCGATAAGGATAGAATTTTAATTATTTTTAATTATCACAATGTGTTCCAAATGATTTCAACATTGCCTTGCATCATATTTTGCAGCATAATTTCTTTGAAGAATAGTCGATGTTAAAAACTTTTAGAATAGTTATGATTTTTCAGTTCCTTATTCAGATCAGTTCCAGTTCCTTATTCAGCTTTTGGAAGCTGTGTAGAATGACGCTACACGATGAACGAGCTTAATAAATATGTTTTATTATCATAAAATTTACTGTTAATTACATTTCAACGCACATTTGTAGTAAAAAGAAAAGTTTGAAAAAATCTGAAACATTAGGTTAAAGGCTCATTAAACTTCCGAAACGGTCGTTCTTTTTTTTAATTCAAGTCAGTTTTACTCTTCCAGATGGTAGAAAAAATGTTTATTTGATCAGTGAGAGGACTTTGCAAACGAAAAAATAAATATGAAACTCATTATTAGTACACAATTAAGAACGAGTTTTGTTTACACATCAATGTTCGTCTCTTTCCGATAAACACCTTCGGCGAGAACGTGGAGTTACGAAGCTTGTTTGGAAACGCGTCGGTCGGTAATATATGATCGATTCACTTCAGAGAGAATCATAGTAAGGGGAACTGTAGGGGATGCGGTTAAAAATTAGATAACCGCTTGCGGTTAAATAGTTTTTAAGAACATCCCCTTTATTCCCCTCAGTGTGTTAATGATTTGGAACCCACGAGCACGTAAGCGACGAATCGTTCATATAAAATAAAAAATCAAATTACTTTTGCAATAATTGTAATAAACAAACCTCTCAATACTGACTGCACTTAAGTGATATATGACGCAATAGCACGTGTAATAGTATCGGTGCGTATAAATAATATAATGTGTACTACGTTCGAAATAGTTTTATTGCAGACATCAATATATATATTTAAAAAAAAAAGAAATCACAATATCGATACATAATATTAGTGAAGCCATAACTTTTCTAATCTTGTTAATGAACCCGTTTTCTAATGGTCTTAATCTGCACACTACCACTGCAGTATTCATTTGTGTACTTCCGAACACTGGCGGGGCTTCAACGTCTATATTGGGAGTAAGATTGTCAATTATCATCACACGTGTTCCAAATGCTTTTAACATTACTATATATCCAATTTTGCTCCATCATTGCTTAATATTACTTTGAGAAAAAAAACCTATCAAAAACGTTATTAACTTCCAGTTTTTCATACGAATTGAATAAGGAATAGAGAATTGTTCCTTATTCCTTATCTGCAGCGAATAAGGAACCCAAATTATTTCTTTTTTTTAAAATCACATCTTACTAAATTTATATCAGGGTATGTCTAAGGTAGATGGAATTCACCATGCAAAAGTTTTCATTATGTACTGGATGTCAAAATTATTATGCAATAGCAGTTCCAGTTCGTTATTCGACTTTTGTAATCCTGTCGGAATGAAAGTACGAGATGAAATAGCCTGATAACTATATTTACTTACCTTAAACAGTCATATAAATAGAATTTCGAAAAAAAATATTAAAAAACATTAAGCATGATATTTTTTAAATTGTCAATTATCATAGCAAAGTGTCCGAGACCACACCACATTTTACAATATTATTGCCTAAATATTTACAACTTAAGAATCATTATGAATTTCGAGTTCTTAATTCAGATTAGTTCCATTCCTTATTTGGCTTTTGGATGCCGTATAGAATGATGGTACATGATCAACGAGTTTAATAAATGCTTTTAGTTATCATTAAAAAAAAACACAGAATACATTTCAACCGGTATTAATTTTGACAGAAGTTTAAAAAAATCGATTTATTAAGATAGTAGGATATGATTTTTTTTCTAATTGTCAATTATTATCATGATGTGTTCCAAATGGTTTTAACATTGATCTACATCATATTTTGCAACATGCTTGCTAAATATTAGACATCTAAATATTTAAGAACCGTTATGAATTTCTAGTTCCTTATTCAGATTAGTTGCAGTTCCTTATTCAGATTAGTTGCAGTTCCTTATTCAGATTAGTGGCAGTTTTTTATTCAGATTAGTTCCAGTTCTTTATTCAGATTAGTTCCAGTTCCTTATGCAAATTAGTTCAAATTCCTTATTCAGATTAGTTCCAGTTCTTTATTCAGATTAGTTCCAGTGCTTTATTCAGATTAGTTCCAGTTCTTTTTTCAGATTAGTTCCAGTTCCTTATTGCGATTAGTTCCAGTTCCTTATTCAGATAAGTTCCAGTTCTTTCTTCCGAATAGTTCCAGTTCCTTATTCAGATTAGTTCCAGTTCCTTATTCAGATAAGTTCCAGTTCTTTATTGCGATTAGTTCCAGTTCCTTATTCAGATTAGTTCCAGTTCCTTATTCAGATTAGCTCCAGTTCCTCATTCGGCTTTGGGACCCGAACAGAAAGAAGTCATGAGATAAAAATGCATTATCATAAAAATATTACATGCATTAAATACATTTCAGCGCACATCTGTAGTTAAAAGAAAAATCAATTAAATTTGTTAAATTTGTGTTTTAAAGTAAAATTGTTGAAATAAAAAATAAAGTACAAGGTAAGAAAGTTTTTTTCTTGGTTTATCGTTCATGTCATTTCTAGTTTTGATACACAACTAGTAGCCATACTTGTCTTTTTAAAGGCGTTACGCATATATCTATAAACAATATGTTATCTTCGTTAATACTGGCTAAGCTTAGATAGGCTCATGTTCGAACAATATATCTTATTTACATCTCTGGAAGATGTGATTTTTTTATCATGTCAATGCATTCATTTCTATTGATAAACTGCTTGCCTGATAAACATAGGTTTATCAAGTCAATGAAAGTTTATCAGGCACATGAAGTCATTATTGAAAAGTATACATTATGACCCAAACGGAATCTCTACAAGCTAAAAAAAGAGATTGATGCTGAATTTCATAAAAAAGATGAATTAGAAGTATTGACATGATAAAAGAGAATACCATGTTAGTGTCTGATATTATCAACTTGATCAGGTTCAGCACGAAAAAAAGGACTCAGTAGAGCCTCGTCTTGGTTTTATTCTAAACCTCACCTGATGAAGTTGATAATATCAGACACTAACATGATATTCTCTATTTATCAGAGAAATGCGTGCAATGTATTGGAGTGGAAAAGTAGCAATATGTGATGTCATTATTATTTATTGGTGTTTTATCATGATAGAATGTTGCACAAATTACGAGTGATATTAAAGTTTTATGTAGTGATATTGCCCGTTTTAACATGGGAATACTACTAATGTATTTCTAAGTAACGTTCAACTGACGACATGCATATTAAATGTATCAAAATAATGCTTGAAGCAACAGTCTGAAATACCTTTTATTCCATCAGTTATTAAAATCCATAATTAAAACTAATGCAGTTGACACAGGCTGTAAAATAGAACGATCACGGTGTTCGACGGTACTTACTTTGTTTCATCGACCTTGCGTGTTGTGAAGGCAGTACATTTATCTCCAAACATTACGAAATGTGTTCTTGAAATATAACATGGACAGATGGTAATAAGGTGACGTCGATGGATGTAGATGAAAATAAGTACATCATATTAATAATAATGTGGGCATCGAAACAAACTTAGTTTTACAGTTCATCTCAAAGTAACAGTGTCCGGTTTAGCTGTCTCGCCAGTCTCCACTAAGTTCGCACATGTAATCTATTCGAAATCATTTATCTTTGCACCGTGAAATTTATTTTGTATGGTTACTTCATCCCTGAAAATACGAGTGTTGTAATAAACAGGGAAACGTACATTTTGCAGAAATTCAAATTAATATAATCCCCTTCAATAATCTATATTATAATTGACTTGGTTTCTGATTCAAATTTGAAATAATAAGAGATGTTACAAATACGCGCCTGGAAATCTCCCAAACCACCACATAAATGTGATGCAATAAAATGTTTTGTAGCATTTCCGCGGATGGTCGGGTCATGCCGAAAATTGACAAAATTCAACGGCCATTTTGTTTCAAGAAGTGATTAAAGACAAACAAAGCATCGCATCTGAAAAGAACCTGTATGTTTGAACAAAGTATTCATTAAATACATCGTACACCTTTTCCCAATTTTTCATTTTCTTTCATAAACACAAGGACAATAATGAAACATTGAAGACGACTCACCTATGTTGTCAATATTTCTTGAAACCGATCCGTCACCGGAAATGCTACCGAACATTTTATTGCATCACATTTATCTGATGGTTTGGGAGATTACCAGGAGTGACATACCTGAACCAATATAAAAATGCGTTATCATGTGATGTTCATTTGAATATGTCTATATTGTCACATACGTAATTAAATTAAAAAGAATAACACCGTAAGCGGTTGAGCCGCATTATGACCGGTTGAGCCGCATCATGATCGGTTGAGCCGCATCATGATCGGTTGAGCTGCATTATGACCGGTTGAGCCGCATCATGATCGGTTGAGCTGCATTATGACCGGTTGAGCCGCATCATGACCGGTTAAGCCGCATCATGATCGGTTGAGTTCCATTATGACCGGTTGAGCCGCATCATGGCCGGTTAAGCCAAATCATGTTCGTTTGGGCATCATTATGACCGGTTGAGCCGCATCATGATCGGTTGAGTTCCATTATGACTGGTTGAGCCGTATCATGATTGGTTGAGTTCCATTATGACTGGTTGAGCCGCATCATGGCCGGTTAAGCCACATCCTGTTCGTTTGAGCTGCATCATGATAGGTTGAGCCGCATCATGACCGGTTGAGCCACATTATGTTCGTTTGAGCTGCATTATGACCGGTTGAGCCGCATCATGATCGGTTGAACTGCATCATGACCGGTTGAGCCGCATCATGACCGGTTGAGCCACATTTTGTTCGTTTCAGCTGCAATATGATCGGTTGAACCACATCATGGTCAGTTGAGCCGCATCATGATCGGTTGAGCTGTATTAGGACCGGTTAAGCCGCATAATGATCGGTTGAGTTCCATTATGACCGGTTTAGCCACATAATGGCCGGTTAAGCCGTATCATGGCCGGTTGAGCTGTATTATGACCGGTTAAGCCGCATAATGATCGGTTGAGTTCCATTATGACCGGTTGAGCCACATCATGGCCGGTTAAGCCGCATCATGGCCGGTTGAGCCGCAACATGGCCGGTTGAGCCGCATCATGACCGGTTGAGCCACATCATGGCCGGTTAAGCCGCATCATGGCCGGTTGAGCCGCAACATGGCCGGTTGAGCCGCAACATGGCCGGTTAAGCCACATCATGTTCGTTTGATCTGCATTATATATGCTGTATTATAATACTCCCAGCATTATATAATTAATGAGAGAAAATATTAACGAGTTACAGATAAATACAACGCTAGCTGTGAGTTTTGATTTCCGAAAACTGAAACAGATCCAACAAACATTTAAGATGGCTAGATGTACAAAATTGATATTTAAGTTAATTGTAACGGGAAAATGTTCTACCATATTTTTGCTATATATCTTGGTCGGCATGTGTGTAATTCG
Source organism: Panopea generosa (assembly GCA_029582155.1). Taxonomy (NCBI): domain Eukaryota; kingdom Metazoa; phylum Mollusca; class Bivalvia; order Adapedonta; family Hiatellidae; genus Panopea; species Panopea generosa. The sequence goes on along the minus strand of CM055909.1, from coordinate 23,663,773 downwards.
ACAGGTTACTGCTGCTTCTACTTCCAACTTCTACACCGGAACCCTAGATCAGCAATTTTCTGAATCGTACAGGAAAATGCACGGGAGCTCCAGTCTCATCTGTGGATATATTTGCACGAGCGAGGAACAATGCGACGCTTTCAACTACGAGGAATCTACAAACACGTGTGAACTGGTCGCAGAAGAGATCCAAACACAAACTGTATCTAAAACGGGGTGGACGGCCTATCGTCAAGACCATAACAGCGGTAGGGTTATATTAATTTATTATTGTAACATTTTAATAACTTCTACTTATACTATAACTATTGCTTCTATTGTTATTATTGTTACGCGTACTTATTCGACCGCTTTGGTTACTACCACTGCTAATATTGCTTCTACAACTGGTACCTACTTCTTTTAATTACTTCTATTTCTACTGTTACTGTTGTTTCTATTGTCGTTACGTGTACTTCTTCTTCAATTGCTTAGGTTACTGTCACTTCTACTACTGCAATTGCTACCGTACCGCATTTAATTACTTCTACTTTTGCTACCGCAGCTACCTACGCTACTTTTGTTAGTGCCACGGCCGGTATTTATTCTATACTCCACATGAGTTCATACTCCCTGGAGTTTCTTCTATTGTTGCCGCTGCATTTTGTTGTCTTATACAGTTCTAGGAGAATGAATGAATGAATGAATGAATGGGGTTTTACGGCGTACCAACACATTATAAGTTATTCAACGCCAACAGGAAGGAAGATTCCAGGTATACTCTACATGTACAAAAACAACAAATTAACATACAGATTAAAAAAAAACATCAACAAATGAATATGCAGAATGAACCTAGAACCTTGATACCTGCAGAACTGCAGAGTTCTCAATTTGTCGCTTCTTACGACATGCATAAGCCACAGTGATCCTATTCTTGCCATCACTCATGACTCCCTGGAACCACACAGGGGTTGATAATTTTTCCTTCTCAAGAGCAGGAGAAGGAACACTTATGATGGACAATTTACACTTGACTGAGTAGGTAATGGATACAAGGGTACTGTCAAAGGCATGCCGAACAGAAGGCACCGCCATTTTAATCTGGTTCCCCGTCCTATTATGGTACCCATTCAAAATTTCGTAGTATGCAGAGGACCAGTCTACCGCTTTCTTGGACCCATGCATATTCATTACAAATAGCCTCCATGCCAATGTCTATTTATGCGACTTGAAGTCAATCTATTGTAAAAATGCAAGTTTTTAACAGCAGATCGACAACGAACAATTTTTCGTATAGAGTATTAACTCCTGCATTGAATATTTGATAATATAGAATAGAGATTAATATAATGAATATGCATAGACTCCCGCCAAGTAATCACGTAATGAAATAATCGCTTGTCACGTGATAATTTAGCTTCAAATATATCTGTGCAATATTTGCAAATGCTGAAGTTCAGGTTTGCAAATGCTTCATTTCATATATTTTGACCTGTCTAATTTTTTTTTTTTGCGTTCCGTAAATGCATATGTGTAAAATGTGTGTGTGTGTGTGTATGTGTGTGCAGGTGCTCGTATGTGTTAATCACGTGACAAAAACATCCGGGGAGGGCCTGGCTCGATTCTTTCGGAGTACTCACTTTTTTATGAATTTTTAAGAGAAAAACATATTCGCCCAAAATGTAAGGCCAGTTCCTTTGTAAACAAAAAGCATTTTTTCGTGACATCTTTCCCTGTTACTGATCATGCACAGTGTAAAAGTCCAATTTATTATACATCACGTTCCTTTGCAACGCGCACAACCCTATGCTACATAAGCACCAGGTTAACTTTGATACAATCATAAATATTAACTGGTTGAGTTATATAAATGCACGTGTAAAATATGTATTAACATATTTAAAAAAAAAAAAAAATGCACATTAAATTACTACACAGATTTTTCGTAACTGTTATATTGGACATCTGTAACATGATTGTTCTAAAATATTCTTAATATACAGAATATTGTATATGCGCTAGAAGGAACCTTTTGCTAGGCAAAATCTTGTTTAACCACAATAGTGAACATGACAAAAAATGATAAAATGAACACAACACCCATTCGGAAGATTCACCCTCTGCAGAGATCGACAGTGATTCTATTCTTAGCCGGAACCACACGCGCTAGTTCCAGGATAACTAAAACTTCGTAAGTGTATATGAATATTCTATAAAACTGAGAAAAGGACAATACAAAGATTTCAGAATGTGCAGTTGAAATAATGCATGATAACAATTTATCAAAACATGGCGGTTAGGAAACAGGCCTCCTGGTCTCATTTCATATACGATATTGTACAATTGAAATTGTTTATATAAAGGCAAATACGTTTGACTGAAACATGAGCCGCAAACAATAAGTATCGTTTATAACTTAACTATGAATGATTTTAAATTTCAAATCGACCATAACGTGAACAAAATATATATTAAAAAATATTAATATCAAATAAATATATATTTCAATCGTAGTAATGAAATTGAAACAGAGTTCCCAACTCTAAAAATAATTACAATGCACGATTGATATTTACGATGAACCAAATTCAGCAGTACAATACATGTATGTTACCAATACGACAGATACAATCTAATTAAAGTCACGTGTCTTATTTGGAACATCTTAAAATGCATTGAAATTTGTGCGGGGATTTTATTTAAGTCAAACCAGAATGCGCAGGCCAAGTTCAATACATTATTATGGCATGTTTAAATAGACATCAATGTGGCATTAAGGCATATATATTTTGCCAACTGTGATTTTTTTAATAAAAAAAATCTGACATACTGCCCTTAAGAATTTAAAAATCTGAATAAAATTCTATCATATCATCACAGTCTATAACCACTGTGTAGCTTGGTAATGATAAAGGCAGGTGCTGTTGTAAATAATGTATATACGAGGGTTGTCCCAAAATAGCATATAATTCACAAATAAACCAATAATGGTTTATCACATAACTTACAACGCAGGAGGGTAAAAAGCCCATGACGTATTTTTGATATTAACTTTGTATAATATCACTTCCGATTCATCGCTCGGTGTTTTCCGTATAACTCGGCTTCGTACGTAAATTGCCGAACTACAGTCGGACTTTACCAAATATATAAATGATGTCGATTTGTAATTGTTAAATGACGTTATTTTGAGACATTACGTCATTCAATGACTCACTGAAACAAATATGCCTTATTTTCCCCTGTTTCTTATAGAGAAAATCTGTTAAATAAATGGTAAATGTAAATTTGTCCGAGTTAAGTGATAAAACGAATCTTATATTCGTGCTCATTTATTATTGAATTTATCAAAATCGTTAGGGAAAATAATATAATGCTCGACAGAGCCTCGCATAATATACGTTTTCTAAGTCATTTAATAAATTCAATAATAAAGAAGCACGCATGTAAGATCCTCTATATACGATATGGTAATGAAACTTTGCAATTATGTTCTTCCTGACATTTCAAATAAGTTGACATACTGTATTGAAGGTGATGTCTATCTCCGTTACTTTTCAATTGTTTTGTTATTGATTTTGCTTGTAAAATAAAATCTTTGGATATTGGAATTTGTTTTGAAGATGGAAACAAAGCTGGTATAATGTTATATGCCGATGATATTGTTATTCTGGCTAAAAATAAAACATATTTACAGATGATGCTTGATACGCTGTAGGACTGGTGTCACACAGATGTTAATTAATCGTTGAAAACAAATATTGTTAATTTTAGGCCTAGGTCTGTGCCGCAAAAATATTTTCAATTTACGTGCGGAGAATTTGACATATTTATTAAGGACAAATATATTTATCTTGTTCTAACTCTAGACGATTGTTTTAATTATAAAATCACTGCCTCTTTTGTTCTAAGTCATCCTTTCTAGAAGGGTGTTTATTGCAAACTGTACAGCATTCGGTAGTATGCCATATAAAGTTTATACAAAACTGTTTGAATCAATGGTATGGTTTTTTGTAGCATACGGTGCAGCCATTTAGGGAACCCAATCTTCCTCATGTGAAACCATTTCTTGGTACGACGCGTAATGCATAATGTGCTGCGGTGGCAGGTGATATGGCATCGGAATCGGTTTTTGAAAGACTGTTAACTGTTGTATCATCATGTGCTTTAGTGACAGGTGATATGGCATTTGAATCGGTTTTTGAAAGACTGTTAACTGTTGTATCATCTTGTGCTGTAGTGGCAGGTGATATGGCATCGGAATCGGTTTTTGAAAGACTGTTAACTGTTGTATCATCGGAATCTTTTTTTGAAAGACTGTTAACTGTTGTATCATCATGTGCTTTAGTGGCAGGTGATATGGCATTTGAATTGGTTTTTGAAAGACTGTTAACTGTTGTATCATCATGTGCTTTAGTGGCAGGTGATATGGCATCGGAATCGGTTTTTGAAAGACTGTTAACTGTTGTATCATCGGAATCGTTTTTTGAAAGACTGTTAACTGTTGTATCATCATGTGCTGTAGTGGCAGGTGATATGGCATCGGAATCGGTTTTTGAAAGACAGTTAACTGTTGTATCATCATGTGCTGTAGTGGCAGGTGATATGGCATCGGAATCGGTTTTTGAAAGACTGTTAACTGTTGTATCATCATGTGCTGCAGTGGCAGGTGATATGGCATCGGAATCGGTTTTTGAAAGACTTATTTGCTGTATCAGCATGTGCTGTAGTGGCAGGTGATATGGCATGGAAATCGGTTTTTGAAAGACTATTAACTGTTGTATCATCATGTGCTGTTGTGACAGGTGATATGGCATCGGAATCGGTTTTTGAAAGACTTATTTGTTGTATCAGCATGTGCTGTAGTGGCAGGTGATATGGCATGGGAATCGGTTTTTGAAAGACTATTAACTGTTGTATCATCATGTGCTGTAGTGGCAGGTGATATGGCATCGGAATCGGTTTTAGAAAGACTGTTAACTGTTGTATCATCATGTGCTTCAGTGGCAGGTGATATGGCATCGGAATCGGTTTTTGAAAGACTTATTTGTTGTATCAGCATGTGCTGTAGTGGCAGGTGATATGGCATGGGAATCGGTTTTTGAAAGACTATTAACTGTTGTATCATCATGTGCTTCAGTGACAGGTGATATGGCATGGGAATTGGTTTTTGAAAGACAGTTAACTGTTGTATCATCATGTGCTTCAGTGGCAGGTGATATGGCATGGGAATCGGTTTTTGAAAGACTGATAACTGTTGTATCATCATGTGCTGTAGTGGCAGGTGATATGGCATGGGAATCGGTTTTTAAAAGACTGTTAACTGTTGTATCATCATGTGCTTCAGTGGCAGGTGATATGGCATGGGACTCGGTTTTTGAAATACTGTTAACTGTTGCATCATCATGTGCTGTAGTGGCAGGTGAAATGGCATGGGAATCGGTTTTTGAAAGACTGATAACTGTTGTATCATCATGTGCTTCAGTGGCAGGTGATATGGCATGGGAATCGGTTTTTGAAATACTGTTAACTGTTGTATCATCATGTGCTTCAGTGACAGGTGATATGGCATGGGAGTCGGTTTTTGAAAGACTGTTAACTGTTGTATCATCTTGTGCTGTAGTGGCAGGTGATATGGCATCGGAATCGGTTTTTGAAAGACTGTTAACTGTTGCATCATCATGAGCTGTAGTGACAGGTGATATGGCATGGGAATCGGTTTTTGAAGACTTATTTGTTGTATCAGCATGTGCTGTAGTGGCAGGTGATGTGGCATGGGAATCGGTTTTTGAAAGACTGTTAACTGTTGTATCATCATGTGCTTCAGTGACAGGTGATATGGCATGGGAATTGGTTTTTGAAAGACTGTTAACTGTTGTATCATCATGTGCTTCAGTGGCAGGTGATATGGCATGGGAATCGGTTTTGAAAGACTGATAACTGTTGTATCATCATGTGCTGTAGTGGCAGGTGATATGGCATGGGAATCGGTTTTTGAAAGACTGTTAACTGTTGTATCATCATGTGCTTCAGTGGCAGGTGATATGGCATGGGAATCGGTTTTTGAAAGACTGTTAACTGTTGTATCATCATGTGCTTCAGTGACAGGTGATATGGCATGGGAATCGGTTTTTGAAAGACTGTTAACTGTTGTATCATCATGTGCTTCAGTGGCAGGTGATATGGCATGGGAATCGGTTTTTTAAAATACTGTTAACTGTTGCATCATCATGTGCTGTAGTGGCAGGTGATATGGCATGGGAATCGGTTTTTGAAAGACTGTTAACTGTTGTATCATCATGTGCTTCAGTGGCAGGTGATATGGCATGGGAATCGGTTTTGAAATACTGTTAACTGTTGTATCATCATGTGCTTCAGTGACAGGTGATATGGCATGGGAATCGGTTTTTGAAATACTGTTAACTGTTGTATCATCATGTGCTTCAGTGGCAGGTGATATAGCATGGGAATCGGTTTTTGAAATACTGTTAACTGTTGTATCATCATGTGCTTCAGTGACAGGTGATATGGCATGGGAATCGGATTTTGAAAGACTGTTAACTGTTGTATCATCATGTGCTGCAGTGGCAGGTGAAATAGCATGGGAATCGGTTTTTGAAAGACTGTTAATTGTTGTATCATCATGTGCTGCAGTGGCAGGTGAAATGGCATGGGAATCGGTTTTTGAAAGACTGTTAACTGTTGTATCATCATGTGCTTCAGTGGCAGGTGATATGGCATGAGAATCGGTTTTTGAAAGACTGTTAACTGTTGTATCATCATGTGCTTCAGTGACAGGTGATATGGCATGGGAATCGGTTTTTGAAAGACTGTTAACTGTTGTATCATCATGTGCTTCAGTGGCAGGTGATATGGCATGGGAATCGGTTTTTTAAAATACTGTTAACTGTTGCATCATCATGTGCTGTAGTGGCAGGTGATATGGCATGGGAATCGGTTTTTGAAAGACTGTTAACTGCTGTATCATCATGTGCTTCAGTGGCAGGTGATATGGCATGGGAATCGGTTTTGAAATACTGTTAACTGTTGTATCATCATGTGCTTCAGTGACAGGTGATATGGCATGGGAATCGGTTTTTGAAATACTGTTAACTGTTGTATCATCATGTGCTTCAGTGGCAGGTGATATAGCATGGGAATCGGTTTTTGAAATACTGTTAACTGTTGCATCATCATGTGCTGTAGTGGCAGGTGAAATGGCATGGGAATCGGTTTTTGAAAGACTGTTAACTGTTGTATCATCATGTGCTTCAGTGACAGGTGATATGGCATGGGAATTGGTTTTTGAAAGACTGTTTACTGTTGTATCATCATGTGCTTCAGTGGCAGGTGATATGGCATGGGAATCGGTTTATGAAAGACTGATAACTGTTGTATCATCATGTGCTGTAGTGGCAGGTGATATGGCATGGGAATCGGTTTTTTAAAATACTGTTAACTGTTGTATCATCATGTGCTTCAGTGGCAGGTGATATGGCATGGGAATCGGTTTTTGAAATACTGTTAACTGTTGCATCATCATGTGCTGTAGTGGCAGGTGAAATGGCATGGGAGTCGGTTTTTGAAAGACTGTTAACTGTTGTATCATCATGTGCTTCAGTGGCAGGTGATATGGCATGGGAATCGGTTTTTGAAATACTGTTAACTGTTGTATCATCATGTGCTTCAGTGACAGGTGATATGGCATGGGAATCGGTTTTTGAAAGACTGTTTACTGTTGTATCATCATGTGCTTCAGTGGCAGGTGATATGGCATGGGAATCGGTTTTTTAAAATACTGTTAACTGTTGCATCATCATGTGCTTCAGTGGCAGGTGATATGGCATGGGAATCGGTTTTTGAAAGACTGTTAACTGTTGTATCATCATGTGCTTCAGTGGCAGGTGATATGGCATGGGAATCGGTTTTTGAAATACTGTTAACTGTTGTATCATCATGTGCTTCAGTGACAGGTGATATGGCATGGGAATCGGTTTTTGAAAGACAGTTAACTGTTGTATCATCATGTGCTTCATTGGCAGGTGATATGGCATGGGAATCGGTTTTTGAAATACTGTTAACTGTTGTATCATCATGTGCTTCAGTGGCAGGTGATATGGCATGGAAATTGGTTTTTGAAAGAATGTTAATTGTTGTATCATCATGTGCTGTAGTGGCAGGTGATATGGCATGGGAATCGGTTTTTGGAAGACAGTTAACTGTTGTATCATCATGTGCTGCAGTGGCAGGTTATATGGCATCGGAATTGGTTTTTGAAAGACTGTTAATTGTTGTATCATCATGTGCTGTAGTGGCAGGTGATATGGCATGGGAATCGGTTTTTGGAAGACAGTTAACTGTTGTATCATCATGTGCTGTAGTGGCAGGTGATATGGCATGGGAATCGGTTTTTGAAAGACTGATAACTGTTGTATAATCATGTGCTTCAGTGACAGGTGATATGGCATGGGAATCGGTTTTTGGAAGACTGTTAACTGTTTTATCATCATGTGCTTCAGTGGCAGGTGATATGGCATGGGAATTGGTTTTTGAAAGACTGTTAATTGTTGTATCATCATGTGCTGCAGTGGCAGGTGATATGGCATGGGAATTGGTTTTTGAAAGACTGTTAATTGTTGTATCATCATGTGCTTCAGTGGCAGGTGATATGGCATGGTAATTGGTTTTTGAAAGACTGTTAATTGTTGTATCATCATGTGCTGCAGTGGCAGGTGATATGGCATGGGAATCGGTTTTTGGAAGACAGTTAACTGTTGTATCATCATGTGCTGTAGTGGCAGGTTATATGGCATGGGAATCGGTTTTTGAAAGACTGTTAATTGTTGTATCATCATGTGCTGTAGTGGCAGGTGATATGGCATGGGAATCGGTTTTTGAAAGACTGTTAACTGTTGTATCATCATGTACTGTAGTGGCAGGTGATATGGCATGGGAATCGGTTTTTGAAAGACTGTTAACTGTTGTATCATCATTTGCTGTAGTGGCAGGTGATATGGCATGGGAATTTGATTTTGGAAGACAGTTTACTGTTGTATCTAATAACAGGATTAGGTTAAATAATATCCATGTAACACGATGCAATAACAAAATATATATTGTTATAATAGAAAAGGTCCTCGGTGTAGAAATTGGTCTTAATGGGTAAGTATACATTTCAAAACAAGTTACGTTGCATTAAATAGAATTATATATATATATATATATATATATATATATATATATATATATATATATATATATATAACTATTATTGAGACCCACATTATTGGCTTTACGGACAATTTAACCATTTCAATTCAGTCGGAGCATCAGTACTGTCTTTTGTTGTATATATCTTATTTCCAATAGCCTGTGGAGATCCAGCTGCCGTCGCCGGTGCATCGTTCACCAAAACCGGGAATGCAGCAACTTACGCCTGTGATTCAGAGGCGGGATTAAAACCAACAACTGGTTCCAATCCAATTGTCGAATGTTCGGAATCAGGCACCTGGGTGCCAGCTGATGCATTTGCCTGTTTCGGTAAGAGTTATACACGTTCAAAATAAAGTGAGTAAGGTTTTGAAGACAAAATGTAATAAAACTAAAATGGTCTTATCCGCATCCGTTTGCATTGTTTTAAACGAAGTCTGTCCAAAACTATGATTTCTCCCGAATCATGTCTGTTTAACTCCAATGAAAAAACAGATAATTCTCTGCCTGTCCCACAATTCATAGCTATTTAATATTAACTGTGACGTCATTCAACTTTTCCCCTACAGCAACAGACCAATCAAATTTCATAGTTATATGTAAGGACCCAAGCAGGAGAGCTGGTTCCGTTCTACAGCCAGTTTAAATAGTCTTGTTTCCGGCTGTTGTTTTCTTTTTTTCCCAATGATTGTCACGGTCGATAACGTTATACCTTAAAATTTAGCTCAGTGCTCGAAATTACATAGAAATATATTAAGTTAATAAATATGTTAGTTTTTACTACTTTATTATAGGTCGATTGCGAAGAAATCTTAAAGCTTAATATATAAATCGCTGTCACGTCAAAGGATCGAACCCGCGATTTCAAGCGTGAGTGTTCAATGCTTATCCACTGTGTTACCGTACCGCTTAAATATAGTTTGATAAAGAAATTGAATTTTCCACTATCAATTATTCTGTTGTGTTATTTTTGTTACAAACTGGACACAAATCACAATGTTTTACTACACTGAATGTTTTTAAACAAAACATGTAAGTGTACTGGTTTGAAAAAAAAAATAACTTCACATCATACAAATATACTTTTCAGTAGGAAGTCATTTATATGAAGATGGTGAAGGATTCGTGTCAACATCTTCACAACATCTTGTCATTTCTTATTTTTTTTAAAAAACGGAAGAAAGTTATCATGTTAACGTTGTTGTTGTTGGTGGTGGTGGTAGTTTTGTTGTTGTTGTTGTTGTTGTTGTTGTTGTATGTTGAGCGTCGATTTCAACAGTTTTTCATTCATATCGCGACGATTTTACTTGAGACAGTATTCTTAATGCTACCACAATAGAGGATCATGCTGTACATAGAATGATACCCAACACAGTCACATTATACTGACACAGGGCCGACCAGACCTAGAACTATCCTCTCAATGCAGAGCGAGAAGCTAGGAATCTTCTAGTAACATTTTGCAAGTCTTTGGTATGACCCTGCCGAGACATATAAACGTAACTATAACAGTAGCATTTCTTTATTTTCATAATTTGAAAACGAAAAATTTAACACCCAATATACATGTATACATACTTAGCCATAATCAATTACCTTTTTATTATATACATATGTATCTATGTATAATTACCCAGTCACCCAAATATATATTAAACTTCTCATCTTCTAGTATAAATTAATTAATTAATTAATTAATTAATTAAATAATTAATTCGTTCGTTCATTCGTTCGTTCGTTTCATTCATTCATTCATTCATTCATTCATTCATTCTTCATTCATTCATTCATTCATAAAACTTCTTCCTATTATTCATGTATCGTCCGCCCCTTATTTACATAATTATCTTCTTCGAAATAAACTTCATATGAAGTAATGAGGAGGTGTTATACTTATGCTTAATTCATCGGCACCATCCAAATAAATCATAAAATGTGTTGGTTCAGAAAAAATTGTTTAAAGTATCTGACTACACAGTTGTGCCCCTTTTTCTGTCACGGTAACATGATTCTTGCGCTTAAAAAAGTCATATGTAATTTGATTTGAAATATTTTCTAAATAGTTGAAAGGGGCTGTGATTTCTTGCTGCAAATGGGTAGAGCAAATGCTGGCATACCATATACTGCAATAAGACATCACTTGTGCTAAAAAAGAGACTTGTATTGGATTTTAACAGATGGGTGTATTTATGAACATTTGAGGACATCTTTCTTAAAAAATCTTAGGGTGTCACTGTACTGTCTTTAAAAAAAAAAGCATACTGGTAAAGTTACCAGTAATTGTGCATTTTATGTGGGGATACATTCCTGCTATGACCAAATATCTTTAAAAAAATCTATGTGGAATATTCTTTATCGTGGAATTCCAGACATTATTTTCTTGCATACCAGATAAGGATATTTGCATTTTGACCAAAATTAGATTTTCTATCTCAACCCAAGGACAATTGATTGATTGATTGATTGAATATTTAGCGTCATTTTATGCCATCGAGGTCTAACAGACGATCAGTTAACCTAACCACTGTTTCCTGGGATTAACCAGTACTCGAGCACACCCCATCTCCGCAAGTAACTGATAACTTTCTCACTTGAATCAGTGGTGAGAGACGAATGATAATGAGACACAATGTCGTATATCAATCATCACGGAGACTGTTGCCGTGCGGGGGATTCGAACTCACGACCCCTGGATTGATAGTCAGACGCGTAACTGAATGAGCTAATCGGAGCCGGTGAACCCCAGGACAAGATAAAATTATCGCGCTGTGACGTCGGACCATCTAGATGACGTAAAGTACCAAATATATGACGTACAACATACAATTAATCGTCTTAAAGGCAATCGTTGTAAAATTTATTAGTGATCAATTAAATTTAAATAAGTAATCAATGGCTTTTTCGGTTCGGATTGAAAATTCAGTCCCTTAGGATAACTGTCTTCACGGGAATTCGGCAGAGCCTCGTTCCCGCAAAAACAGTTATCCCTCGGGACGGACTCTTCTATCCGAACGGCAAACCCATGTAAGATTCTTATATTATTATAATCTATAGAATAAAGAACAAGATGCAACTGTGTAGTGAGGTACGAAAACGCCAAATTTGCTACACTTATTAATTTTTCACTTTTTATATTAAGACATTTGCATTATATATGTAAACATGGGTAAAATCGTTTTCAACAATCCTTTCGGATGTTTTAATCTTTAACCATTTAACGTGTTCACATTGAAATGAAATTGTAACATCTGCTGCTTGTATAACCGTTTGGAAGTTTTATACAATGTGTATATATTAAGCCATAAATGAATAACTATAAAAAAGATAAACTGTAATTTATTACACCAGGTGTCAGGTTGTGTGCTGGTGGGGGTGATGCTATAACGACGGGGCTATTGGAGATGTACCACGACGGGAGTTGGGTGAATGTATATAGGAAAAGCTGGGGCCAGACAGAGACAAAAATCGTCTGCAAAGAACTGAATTCAAATTACACGTAAAATAATATTTTGAATAGTATGAACACTTTAAATTAGTAATATATCTTAACAAAAACATGCGATACGCTATATTACTAGCCATTGGTCACATTTGGTACAGCTGTTTTGTCACCAACACATAGTTTAAAAAAGGCAGGCGTTCGCACACAAAGAGCATTGCCAGCGAATATGGTTCTCGAAATAAAATGCCTAAACTGTATCCATACATGCTTCTCCACAGGACATTTAAGCACAGGGACACCCCAGCACATGACTATCAAAAATGGTATACCCCTAGCGCTTGAATTCTTTAACAAAAGTTTGCAAAAGCTTACTTTCTTCTAATTCATTATTTTTCTTTGCATATCTTTTCTCATTTTAATGCCTGAAATGGAACATAGTAAGTATGATGACTTTAAATATATTTCAATGAATGCTTCACATAGCACTTGATGTGTTGATGGTGTTTACGCGCTCTTACCCCAGCGCTTGCATTCCTCTCTGTGGAGAACCCTGCTCTACTACCCAAAACCATGCAGTAGTATCCAGATTGTGTTTGACCTCTACCAACACTAAGTCTATACATACGGAATTCATAAGCTGTGTTTCGTTGAAACCGTTTTGTTCAGAAAATCAAAAATTTGTCATTAATTGCGTTACTAGTGGTACTATTCAAAAGCATGCAGCATTTTTCTGAATTACATTGACTTTTATATATGGTTAACATAGCCGTCAAAATGTTATGTCTTGTGTTTTCTCCTCGTCTTGGATAGTGATTTTTGTTTTATAGTTTTATCAAGTTTTATAATAAATGATACCACTCAAAACAATACATCTCCATTTTAAATGAGATTGGCATCTACGGATTAAATTATTTATAATATAAATTCCAGTTCAATGCCTAAACTTCTTCATACATGGTGTTGCAATGAGCAGCACTTCTCCTAACCGTTCAAACATCGGGTGACCTGAAACTCTACGAATAATTAACTTTGCTTCTATCCACATAGCTACTTCATTAAAAAATCATTAGACATATGCCATGGTATGGTATTGCATTAGATGTTTATCTACCTTTGTCCTGTCATCGAAATCCAGTCTTCTTCATAGTCTGTGATAAAGCAATAAAGTCATTATTTGTTTCCACTAAATTGGTTTCTTGTGAGTTTAGTTGTTATCCTTATCATTTCAGCTCTGGAGAAGAAACCAATGAATTTGGTCCAGGTCCAATTTCGCAACCTTCTGTGTAACTGAATAATATGCATTGCAATGGAACCGAGACTTCTATCATAGACTATTATTTTGAAAGTTACGAAGTACGAAGCCATGATGAAGACCTGGGACTAATTTGCTTTACATTATAGTATGTTAGAATTGTATATACATATGATACATATGACAGTTTAATACGATAGGATGACAGTTTACTGGAGACAAATAATAGCCTAGGGTTATCTTGATGTATAGTTGGGAGTACATTTATGGGCGGAATTTGAATACTGACCAATAGAAAAGTAGAAATGAATTGAACAATGATAGAATAGTTGTTTATTCATTCAGGGACTGGTTTTAGTAGAGATAAGTCCTTCAGTCAGAATGTAGACACGAACAGGTTAACATGTCAGTTTAGACTAGGGTTAGTTTAAACGAGCGATAGCAAGTTTAAATATGTTAGCTTGTGACTTTGAACTTATGCGAACTTTATAATTATGTGAATAAAATTTACTTGTTATTCAAAGAACGTTGTTGCGTCGATTATGCCACATGGGTATTAACAGAGTGAAAAGAATGTGAGTTTATCGGATACAAGAAAAATGATTTTAAAGACTTCTCTTTATATACGATAGAAAAACAATAACAATGGGACTATTTTGATTTGGTAGCATAATTCCTATATGAAATTAAACAAAATGTTTTAGTACTTTGATATGTAAAGGGTTTGATAATATGTAGAACCTGAAATCTCCCGAACCGTATTTATAAACCCCCCAACAATGAAAACAAACAAATTCGGAAAAATTTATGTCCCCCGAATAAAAAGATTGAGGTACATTAAACTTTCCCTGTAAAAGTAGGTCAGCTATTGCACGGACCCCCCCCCCCCCCCCCCCCCCACCCCCCATCCAATCAAATACGATTTTTCACAAATTAAAGGGGCACAAATCTACGACGCCAAAAGTCGCAACCCCGAAAATCGAACTTAGCATGTGTTTTGTCATTGTTATCATTGTATTAGAATTTCAAAATATTTGATAAAGGCATTTTTAAGCTATTGTACGGAAACCAAAGTATGACGGACAGACAGACGGACGATCTAACATATGGATATTCTTTGCGCCCAGCTTATTTCCTTTGTGGTTAAATTCTAGAAACAGACACATATTTTTTTAACTGTTTTTCAACCGTCAAACAAAATGACTAACCATAAACCCCAGACACTTAAATACCTATTTCGTGTGTGCGGACAGACATACGAGCAGACTGACAGACAGACGGACATACCTAAATTTGTGTCGCCCGCTTTTAGCAAAGCGGTGGACAAAAAGCAGTGGATTCTATGCCTATTCATAGCAGTTGAACGCTTACTTAACTATGACGTCGCTCAAACTTTCCCTAAAGCAACTGGCCAAGCAACGTGCGTGGTTGTAGCAATTACTATTTAACGGACCCGCTCGGGAGATTCATCAGGTACAAATACAAGTTACATTCATATACAAATACATGTGATAGGGGTTTTTTTTCTCAAATAATACAATCTTTACATCGTTTTCTTATGTTACTGTAATGATTGTTATATATAAAAGTCATACTAGCGTATGAATTGAAGCAAAAATATATTTAATTCAATATTTACTCTCAGTTTGAAGATGAAATCCAAGTGCATAATTCAGTGGTATCGCAATATTAATTTTAGATGCCTCTGCGATAAATTTACAAAGATTTAACATCTACCTTTTTGACAATTTAATAACTTTAAAAATTTTAACATGCAACTTCTGTTTGTATAGTATTTTAAAATATATTTCTCTCTTATAGTAATACAAGCTTTACATTCAATGACAAAATGGAATTCATCTTCCACAACATTTTCGTCACAGTATATACACAGTCTCTCCTGTCTCTCTAGGCTCTGTCTGGCATATCTTCCTGCTATTTCTATTTTCAAATTATGAGCGGGGCGGTAGTCTAATGGTTAGAGTGTTGGCCGCTCACGCATAAGGTTGCAGGTTCGATCCCAAGCTCGACTCGATGCCTCTAATAAAACAACACTCAGTACTGGTTCTACCCAGGAAGCGGACTCGAGAGCAGTTCATATAAGCTCTGAGTTTTCATCGCAATCGAGCTAAAATAAATAAGTATAAACTAAATTATGAGCGGAAATACAAATCTTAGTTAAACAATATTTTTTTATAAATGTGCATACTTTTACCGAGGTCGGAACTAGTTGTTATTGCAAATTTATTTCACATTTTAGATATATGTACATTCAAATATCTCGTGCTGAGATTTTGTACTAGCATATTTAAACGTTATTCTAATAAAAACCATATATCTTTTACTAAGTTTAAACTTATTTCTTTTACTTCGATTGTGAAACAAGTTCTTACAACTTAGGCAAATCACACTCGAAGTTTTCCTGGTTAGAACCGGAACTAAGCATATGCTGATAACGCGTCTTGCTCCGGGACACCACACATAGCCGTGGCGGAGGATCGAACCCACGATCCTCTGATCATGGGTTCGGCGTTCTACCACTGGACCACGCGCTCCATATTATTTTTTTACTGGCCGAATGGTCTAAAACTCCATTTATAGATCAAAGTACCTTTCTACTGAGGTCGTTTGTTCGAGTTTGTTCCAGCTGGATTCAGAACATAAAAGCGTAGAAACCGTGGTTCTTCCGAAATCCATATTGAGGCTATTTTGTAACGAAAAATGGATG
Source organism: Panopea generosa (assembly GCA_029582155.1). Classification (NCBI taxonomy): domain Eukaryota; kingdom Metazoa; phylum Mollusca; class Bivalvia; order Adapedonta; family Hiatellidae; genus Panopea; species Panopea generosa. The sequence goes on along the minus strand of CM055909.1, from coordinate 23,647,159 downwards.
TTATGTATAATATGGAAATGAAATTAAAAACGGTGTTTAAGTGTTTTATTAATCTTAGTATACATTTACTCAATCATTTTGTCTTCATTTCAGAAAACGGTACAGCTGCCTGATGGGTCATTTATTGACATCTGCCACGGAAAAATATAGGACGAAAATACAACAACGAATAGAACTATTTTAACTCGATCGAAAAATTGTTTTGGAGTAAGTGAAAGTATGTTGACTTATAATCTTAATTTACCTAATGAAAGCCTACTGTCCGAACAGTTGAACACCATGTGAAATCTGCGACTTGAAGTGCGAAAGAAACATTTTAGGTGTTGCCAGAAGTACTCTCCCCACCCCCTCGTCTATCTTTCGATTTGGAGTTAATGTTGTATTTGCAAGGAAACTTTGTGATTAAAGCATTAGGTATATATATATACTGAACGGAACAGCTAACCCGCCACCTGACATTCTGTGTACGTAACCTTTAATGCATTTTCTCAAAAATCATCAAAGTAATTCCCTTTAAATTTGGACTTCAATAAGAAATGACATTTAGGCTATGATAACCGACAGTTAATGTCGCATTACTCGTATGCACATTTCAATAACGCTTATTAATATATTGACGAAGATATTGGAAATACGAAAGTGACGGGTTAGCTATTCCGTTCAGTATTTTAAGCAATAAAATATGTTTTTAAAAACTAAACTTATACATTCTGACATGAGTTTTCTGTAGTGAGAAAGTTGATGGAACCTGCGTTGACTGAGATCATCTCATTTATCATATAACTATGTGTCATTCTACGTAATAAAGTGGGGGGTAAAATAAACGTTTGCTTTATCGGCAGGGAAGGTTTTTTATCAGACAGCAACACACAAATTGATGACGTCATTGTTTTTGCGTTGTTTTAAATCCGCGTTTAGTCACATTTTTACCGTTGATAAACTGCTTATTGTGTCAATCAATATGAATTAAACCATAATTATGAGAGAGCCTAAACAACTTCCATAAAAAAATACTTGTTTTGTCTAATTTCATCAATCATATTAGGAGCACATTTACCGCAGATGTACACACATGCGTGTGTTTATTGGACTAAAATCAGCTATTGATATTTAAATAAAAGTAGATTAAACACGCGAATAAAATCATGATTAATAGAATATCATGTAAGTGCCTGATATTGTATACTAAATCAGGTTCGGCTCGGAAAAAATGTTTTTCACTATCTCACCTGTATCCGGACAGTATCAAGACAAGTGTATAGTAATATAGTGTAAATCTGTATCCGGGCGGTATCAAGACAAGTGTATAGTAATATAACGTAAATCTTTATCCGGACAGTATCAAGACAAGTGTATAGCAATATAACGTAAATCTGTATCCGGACAGCATCAAGACAAGTGTATAGCAATATAACGTAAATCTGTATCCGGACAGCATCAAGACAAGTGTATAGCAATATAACGTAAATCTGTATCCAGACAGCATCAAGACAAGTGTATAGCAATATAACGTAAATCTGTATCCGAACAGTATCAAGACAAGTTTATAGCAATATAACGTAAATCTGTATCCGGACAGTATCAAGAAAAGTGTATAGCAATATAACGTAAATCTGTATCCGGACAGTATCAAGACAAGTGTATAGCAATATAACGTAAATCTGTATCCGGACAGCATCAAGACAAGTGTATAGCAATATAACGTAAATCTGTATCCAGACAGTATCAAGACAAGTGTATAGCAATATAACATAAATCTGTATCCAGACAGTATCAAGACAAGTGTATAGCAATATAACGTAAATCTGTATCCAGACAGTATTAAGACAAGTGTATAGCAATATAACGTAAATCTGTATCCGGACAGTATCAAGACAAGTGTATAACAATATAACGTAAATCTGTATCCGGACAGCATCAAGACAAGTGTATAGCAATATAACGTAAATCTGTATCCAGACAGTATCAAGACAAGTGTGTAGCAATATAACGTAAATCTGTATCCGAACAGTATCAAGACAAGTTTATAGCAATATAACGTAAATCTGTATCCGGACAGTATCAAGAAAAGTGTATAGCAATATAACGTAAATCTGTATCCAGACAGTATCAAGACAAGTGTATAGCAATATAACGTAAATATGTATCCAGACAGCATCAAGACAAGTGTATAGCAATATAACGTAAATCTGTATCCGGACAGCATCAAGACAAGTGTATAGTAATATAACGTAAATCTGTATCCGGACAGTATCAAGACAAGTGTAAAGCGATATAACGTAAATCTGTATCCAGACAGTATCAAGACAAGTGTATAGCAATATAACGTAAATCTGTATCCAGACAGTATCAAGACAAGTGTATAGCAATATAACGTAAATCTGTATCCGGACATTATCAAGACAAGTGTATAGTAATATAACGTAAATCTTTATCCGGACAGTATCAAGACAAGTGTATAGTAATATAACGTAAACCTTTATCCGGACAGTATCAAGACAAGTGTAAAGCAATATAACGTAAATCTGTATCCAGACAGTATTAAGACAAGTGTATAGTAATATAACGTTAATCTGTATCCGGACAGTATCAAGACAAGTGTATAGCAATATAACGTAAATCTGTATCCGGACAGCATCAAGACAAGTGTATAGCAATATAACGTAAATCTGTATCCGGACAGTATCAAGACAAGTGTATAGCAATATAACGTAAATCTTTATCCGGACAGTATCAAGACAAGTGTATAGCAATATAACGTAAATCTGTATCCGGACATTATCAAGACAAGTGTATAGCAATATAACGTAAATCTGTATCCGGACAGTATCAAGACAAGTGTAAAGCGATATAACGTAAATCTTTATCCAGACAGTATCAAGACAAGTGTATAGCAATATAACGTAAATCTGTATCCAGACATTATCAAGACAAGTGTATAGCAATATAACGTAAATCTGTATCCAGACAGTATCAAGACAAGTGTATAGCAATATAACGTAAATCTTTATCCGGACAGTATCAAGACAAGTGTATAGCAATATAACAAACAACATGCTCATGCGGTTTGGGTTATAATAAATCATTCACTATAGGGAAATTCCAACAAATTTGACTGTAAAAATTCTGTGAATAAGAGAGTACCAAGTATATCCAAAACGTAAATACAATAACACAATGTCCAAGTACACTAAATATTTTCATAATTAAGTGTTAGAGGAATGACCACTACAAAGTGGCAGTTACAACACATCCCATTGTATATGACATGTGTGTATATAGGATATTGCGGCATGTTGATAGTATGTTCAATGTATCACAAACAATCAACATGCCGCCATATGCTATATACAATATACACATAGGTGATATGCATTAAACACATGTCATATGTAATATACACAGACGCCGTATGTAATAGACACATATGCCATATGCAATATACACACAAGTCATGCTTATTGGAAGTAAGTGTTTTGTATATACCGAAAAACACGTGCATGTAATTTCATTTACATAATTCACAGTCATTTTATTGCATCTTAGTTCCGACAAACATGAACTGAGGATCACGCGATTTTTGTTTCTCCTAGTAACTGAACTAAAAGAGTATAAACTGAAGTAAAACATGGTTGCTTTACATATAATCCACGTAACCGTCAGCACCCAAACTATTATGGCATGACATTTCTTGAAAAATGATCTGTCAGGCAAATAGTTTGAAATGTAATAATCCAGTTAAATTTGCACTTACAGAAACTGATATATATATAAAAAATGAAAAGATCTCAAAAATCGTAAATTCTGTTGTTGTGAATTTAATTATCTCCCTTTATGAAATTAAAAATATATATATATACATGGATTCACTGTATCTATATGATCCAACGGGTTTATAAGTCTGTCCTTCATATAGCATGTGAGTAGACATGAATCCTTAACTGGATCCTACTCATATAAAGCTATCAGTTCATGAATGTAAATTTGTCCATCCTGTTCTGATGTGTTGCATGTAATTCCATAGTATATAAGTCATGGTCGATACCAAATTTATTGGTTTGGCAGAGACCTTGATATTGTGTCTATGGTTATCATTGTAGCTAGGCGCACTCGACGTAGTCTGGTCTGTACATTAATGTCTTGGTTATTCACGAATAATTATCTCCACATATATATCATGCATTGTGAATGAGCATCTGAAAATATCCCAAAAATCGTAAATTCTGTTGTGAATTTGATTATCTCCCTTTATGAAATTAGATATATATGAATTCACTGTATCTATATGATCCAACGGATTTAAAATAGCATGTGAGTAGTCATGAATCCTTAACTGGATCCTACTCATATAAAGCTATCAGTTCATGTCTGTAAATGTGTCCGCCCTGTCCAGATGTGTTGCATGTAATTCCATAGTATATAAGTCATGGTGGACACCAAATTTATTGGTTTGGCAGAGACCTTGATATTGTGTCTATGGTTTGCATTGTAGCTAGGCGCACTCGCCGTAATCTTGTCTGTATATTTATGTCTTGGTTATTCACAAATAATTATCCACACACACACACACACACACACACACATATATGTATATAAGAATAATATGGTAACGTAGTTCACGTTGATTTGGAACTCATTAAGCTACTCAATAAATGGTCGTATAAGTTTTCTTTTTTTTTGAAGATCTTCAACAGACAACATGTACAACATACGCGTCTTCCTGTATAGAATGAGTTCATCAATAAAATGGAACTGTAAGGTAACCAGAGGACGCCCTCCCTGTCTAGCCATTTGAATGTTACGCCGTGTTTAGTGTTTGCTTCCGTCGTAAATGAAATCTGAATGGTATTGTCACCATGGTCATTGTGTATGATATTTCCAATGTTCCATTTCTCATCATACAGCGCGGCTACATATGCATCTATGGCATACAGTTTTTCAATTGTATCCTCTGCATCACTTTGTTCCTGATCGTTAAAACTGGCTGCGTTGTTGTTGCTTTGTGCTGAAACGTGAGTAGCATTTTACCTCTGTGCTTAAGTCCACTTTGTCATTATTTTCCTCAACAGATACGTAAGCACTAGCAGAATCTACTTTGAATTCAATATTATGTAGATTCCACCCTCTATATTTGGCATGGAAAACTCCCTCATTGAAGCATTCATCACAAAAGCATGAAGTATTTCGTACTGCAATACAATTGTTGCCAAGACAAACTGCGCTATGGACATTCATGGTACCTTTAATAGGTTTTATGTTTAGCCCTTTGAAGTCATCTGATGCATTGTTGCATTTTGTATTTGATACAAACATGTATTTGAGATTGCTATTCACTTGAGCGGATCCCCATGCGTAGAAATCATCGGTATTTTGAATACTGCAAATCAGACTTTTTAAAGCACTATCGGCATGACGTTTGGCTGTATCACCAACGCCGTCGCAAGGCCCTTTTCCATGTCCAGCCTCAAAATATTGCCTTGAATCAGTTATATCTTGAAATAGATTATGATGATTCGCTACAACATATAACATATGTTTACTTCGACATTGAATTGTTGGTGAATATGTGACATAATGAATCGTTTTTAGATTTGCCACCAATTGCCGGACAACCGGGACTATTTCTCTGATAATTGCTAGGACTGTTCCAGAGTTGTGCATTTGTGTATCTGACACAATAACGTGTGATTCATGAAAAGTTTGTTCTCAGAGTTTGTATGATAAATGACTGTCGGATGAAGGGTTACTGCGCCTTTATTAAAATAATCGGACTGCACTTTATCCGCATGTCAGCAAATATAATTTTACGCAAAATCCATTTGAATTATTGCTTGGTCAGCTGGTAATTTTTCTTTCGGTCTTCTGACTTCTTCATACTACGCATTAACTCTCAGGCAATCACTTCTAAAGTCTGGTATGCTTTTCCTCATTATTTCTACGAAATCATGCTTAGGTTTATCAATCTGTTCCACTTGCATTCTTTTGTTTTTTCTACCTTTGTGTTCTACTTCCACATGTTGCCATTCTGTGTATTTTACGCTGGTGCTATCATGTTGTATCTCAGATATTAACTCTTCATCTGTAGCCTGTCTTATAAATGAATCAGGAGTTGTGGCATTTGATATTCCTGTGGAACGGAGACCTTTGACTTTCAGTGCCACGTTCAGATGCCTGTGGCACAGGCATTTTTTCTGTGAACTGTACTGACTAGTTTGCTATTTTTCAAATGTGCTGACATCGATTTTGATATCAAAATTCTCTGATCTAAATTTCTGGTGCAGGTTACTCAAGAGATCATTTAGGACTCTTTTTTTGTTGCGTTCCATTTGCATTTTTTAAACAATCTACTTTCCCGGGTAGGCACGCACTGTTATCATCACGTTCCATGAACTCTATAACTGTCGCCCTGACTCTAGCCTTTTCAGCTTTTTAACGTCTTTTACATATTGGTTGGCACCCTAACTGTTCTTAGCATCTTTTTTCTGTTCTTTTTCAATTACTCAGAAATGGCAGACATTTGTCTAGATCTTTTAGCTGTTTTTCCACACACGAGATTAACAACAGTTTGTGCATCTCATATCGTGAACTACAGTTACGTGCAATTCTAGTTTCTTTGCAATACTTTTGTGTCGCCTTAGGGTTAGTCCACTTGACCTAACTAGTGCTTTTGATCTGCTTCTCGGAGTGAGGGTCTAACTATCCGAGTGCGGTTTTGGTTTACTAGTATATTTGTACGTTGATGGAATCTATTACTTCACTGGATGACGTATCAGTGTGCCTTAGTTTATGTTTATTTCCTTGACAATATTTGTCTTAGTACACTATTCTTCATTTTGCGGACAATATCGAGGTTGGTTCTCAATTTTCTTATTTCACTAAATGACTTTGAGCTTTTCTGTTTGCCCTGTCCCTTCACTGGAAAGTTCATTTTGACAATAAGGCTGTTTGCAAGTGCTTTATTTCCTACTGATTGTGTATTAGGAATTGTTGACATCGATGAACAAGGCATAACTATAGCTGAAGTTGAATCACACAGACACGGAATCACACAATGTTATTGTCTACACCTCCATTATTGTTTATATCCTGTTATTCTTGAAATCTCTTATTTTTCATTGCGTTCCTTATGTTTCTTCTACGCTTCTTAAGTTTTTTTTATATAACTGAGCAGTGGGTACATAGTAGCGCTTTAGTTTTTACTCTCTTAGCTTCTTCTTTTGAATAAGCTGTGCCTTTTTCTGCTTGTTTACTCTCTCTGTAGGCTTTTTGACTCTCCGCCCTTGTCTTGCCCATTGTCTGTAACAACATAAAAACATTATGACCATAAAATAAGTTAATGTTAACTACGTTACCATATTCATCATGCCCTCTCTCATAAAAAATGTACGTACTGATAAGTTGGCAGTAATGCAACACAGATTGATCATAGTTCTATTATTTTAAACAATAAGTATAGTTTTAACAGCCGCCATGCACATTTTATCTTGAGAAATACGAAAACAAGTATATTCCTACATTTTGGTTCACAGCAAACGCGAGAATAGTGCGACATATTGCACGTCTCTATGGAGCCTTTTAAAGATTTTTATTTTGCGTCTCCCTAGACGTACAACCGCGGAAACCGATTTTACTAACTGGAAGTTCACAACAGATTCTGTTGGGAAGGTTTCACGACTTTAAAATACAAACAATTGACATATTATGAATGAGAATTAAAAAATTAATATTAAATACATCGATCCGTGATAAAATTATATGCAGTGCACGCTACGTATACCGATTTCAAACACGAGAGGGGTCCCATTTCAAGTGAATATGTTTTGTCCGCCATTATCATCTGACATCGAGTGTTCCAAATGAATCATCACCATGTTGTATAACAACAGATGCCTTTATATTATGAAATCGAAGAATGCACGGTGCCGGTCTATTTTTGTTTAGTTTTAATCGAACAGTTTACATTAATTTTATGTTTTTTTTGTAATATTTGTTAGTATAAGTTATATATGATATGATAAGTTCTGTGTTTAATAACTTTAAACTTTGTAAGGAAAAACAATAGAAAAATGCAATATATAGGCAGAGATTGATAGGCTAATATCAGGGCAACATACATTGCTGAAATTTCGGATGACACCTTTAGTATTTCTTTAAAATCTTTTGAACCTTTGTCTGGATTTAACAATTTTGGTACCAAAGATGATAAAGTTTTTGTTTATATCCAACTATTTTTCTCCCGTTTTAAAAGTCTGATGTTATCAAAACAGGACACAATAAAACTAAGGTTTCATATACACGGTCACGGAACTCTGTCACAACGTACAGTGATTCGCGTCGACAGTTTGTCACAGATTCACGTCGATCTGATGCGGGAAAACACGGCATATTCTGATGTATAAAGTCAATTATTTACTGGATACAGCTAAAGGTTTTAAACTTTTTACATGATCGAGTTTCGACTAATATTAATTAGTATTTTCAATGCTACAATCGACCATGTGTGAATAAGTAAATGTTTAAAACGCAAGAATTAATAAGTCCTCGCTAAATATGTATGTAAAACGAAAATACAGATGAAATTGTCAATAAAAACATTAATCAGTGCAAAATATCATTTATAACTGTTGTTTAAGTAATATTGTTTAAAAAAAGAGTTCTAACTAATTGACTTTTTACTTATACCATGTGAGAAATTCCGTTTGAAAAAAGCTCCACGTGTCACAGGTTTATGTCGATGTTCATTTAAATGTCACGGATTCTTCTCTACAGGGTCACAAATTCTAGTCGACATTATTGGCAGGAATGGACATATCTTTTGTCGAAGATTCCTCGCTGTATTGTGATCTGGATGAAGGCCTGTCATTGATTAGATGTCCTTTCTCAGCCACCAATGAAACAGCTGAGATTTTCGAAAATAAAATATTTCATTTTACATTGAATGCCATAACTGTCAATAGATGTTAACTTCTTTCCTCTGCCGATGACATCGTTCAAGGAACGAGAAAGTAGATCAACTAAGCCGGTTAGAAGTTACGTGGTATTTTCTACTAGCCAACTAATGTCTTACCTATGCATGTGTCTTTGGACGAAAATGGAAATGAGGCATGTACTAAAAGCGTTTTTTATTTGCGGATTGATATCATTTTCGCTTAGTCTGGCTAGCACGAATATTCTCATAGTGATACCACATGGAAGCCGGTGTGTGTGTTTAATAATTTAACGGCGTCTCCACGTAACGTAATGCAAAGCCAATGCATTTGGCAAATTCCTCGGTCCCCGTAGCAACGCCTAAGATAAATAACAGAAATTATCATTTTGGTGGTTTTATAACTCAGGTATTCTCAATTTTTGTTAGGATCAAGGGAAACTTCCGGCCATGTGAAAACATTGACCTGGTTCAAGTATTGCCTTGTGAACATGGGCTGCCATTTAGCTCCAGTTCAGATGACGTCGCACACATAAAAGCATGGCAGCGAGATAACGTCGGGTCATTATTTGACCAATTCTAGTGTATGGGTGCCTCGCAATCTGATAAGTTGGGAGTTACGACGCAAACGGTAACGAATATTCTGTACTGAAACGCCGTGCTGCCCAGCAGCAAAGGTAGCCGTGGCAACAGACACTGACGTAAGCACGTCAACGTTCGGTTCCGGTCTTTGTCTCTCCAGGTTTACCGTTTACCAGGTCGCTGCGACTGTAAACAGTTCAGGTATATCGGAAACGTGCCTCAGGTCGCTAATTCTATTTGCGACAGCACCATCACTGGAATGCAACCACTATGGTCGTTACCCCACCCACTATCATTTTATTGCGTTCGTTTTCAGAAATCCGTTGCATGTTGAAAACTGTGAAAAACTAAAAAAAATCAAAACGGCCTCTATTGCATGAATCGTATGACGTGGACTGAAAAACCTGTCGACCGTATGTGCACGTGGAAAAAGTGGAAATGAATGTTTTGGGCACTAAGTGCTATGTACAAGGTGCATATGATCTTATTCTCAACATCGCCAGGGTAAAAAAAACATGTACATTGAACATGAAACACAGACAGAACTACATCAGTTATAAAAAAAGAGGGACATTTCCTTTTTTTGCAGAGTAGGGCCTATATATGATATCATTACTACATCTTTTTTTCTCTTCAAATTATCATTTTTTTTTATAATCATATAAAACGTATAAAACACATGAACACAAGCTTTTTTTTGTGATGGTGGGTCAAATGTACGATATATTGACATGTGTAAATAAGCACATCTCCAGAATCCCAAGTATACTTGCGGGTATTCACGTTACCCTAACTTTTCTTTCATGTTTTCCCTTGCAGATCTTGATAGTGTTTGTGTACATTTTGTTTTATTATTTAATAAAAAATGAATATAACGTTACCATATTTGTTGTGTTTTATTAATCAAGAAAAGTTTAATTAAATTTCTTTTTTGTTAGATAAAAGAAAACGAATAATGGAGAATAACGGAAGACTTTAATCCAAGTCTCAAACGTGGGCAGTTAATTGAGAACAAGACATGCATCAATCGATGAGCTGGATAAATACATCACTCAAAACGTCAATACGGAAATACGTATCAAAAGTGACAGTTTTCCCATAAAATGATTCGTTATATGTAGAGTTTTATACTACCAGCGGAAGTCTCACAAAACATGACTATTGCTATTGTTTAGTACCGAGGTATTGTTTTGGTTCCGTGTATCGGTTCTTACTATATATATATATATATAGTGTGTGTGTGTGTGTGTGCGTGCGTGCTTGTGTGTGCGTGCGTGCTAGCGTGCGTGTGTTTCCACGTGACATGATCTAAATATATTTGTTAACAAATGTATAGTTATGACGATGTACTATGTATAAGACAAATAAAATATGTTCTGTTTTGTTCTGTTCTGTTCTAACTTTCACCGACTTAATCCGTAACATAACGACAATGCTCTAAAACTATATGCCGGACAGTCTCTGTGCTAGACTCGAAGTGTAAATGGCAGTCATGACGTAGGGTTGCACTATTCTACAATGTTAAAACTATAGACACTGAATCCGTGACATTAAAATAAGGATCGACACGCCTCCGTTACCCTGTCGTCACAAACCTGTGACATTTTAAAAAAATTAAACTTGAAGAAATATTCATAATCAGATGTTCAATTTGATCTTATTTTAATTATAATATACTACATTCCCCGGAATGTCAAATATATACTTCATACGTTTGATTATATTAACATATTAACGATTATGTCCCCGCCACCGACTAGCAACTGTGACAAAATTTACAAAACAATAATACTGTCGACGTGAATCTGTGACAAACTGTCGACGCGAATCACTCTACGTTGCGACAGAGTTCCCTGACCGTGATATATACGGTTCACAGATATACACTAACTGGCGGAATGACATGCCCTTGCTCTGCTGACATGTAACTGTATTGAATAGTAACGTAGTTCACAAAAAAGTGCAAATTAGGGTTTCATTTTTGGCATGATTTTTCGAACTTTTAAACCATGAACATGATCAAAATAAGTTTATAGGGTAACTTTTTCATCCATGCTTCATTTCAGAGACTATTCATATTTACTGTTAATATAATCATTTACTATGGAATGCATACCCCAATATGGTAACTTAGTTCACGGTAGTTTCTGTGACAAGACAAAATCACCGAAATATTAAATTTTATGCTTTCTAGTTACCTAAATTGTATCACTAAGTCATATTTTGATGTTTCTGTTATAAAATGGATTGATATTACCCACATAACAGGACAGCCATCTTCCATGTACTGAAGGCCAAAACTTAGGACCCAACGTTGTGACAGGGTATATTCGCTATTTAGGATCTTATTAACTATTTCAGATTTATAAATGTAGCATTACCTGTGCTCAAATCGTTTTTATACATAGGCAATGGCTTCGTTTTTTAAAAAAATAAAAAATTGGAGGATTGAACTGTTATTGATGGTTTATTGAGCTGTGATTGTACTGTTGTATTTAAGGTTTATTGAGTTGTGATTGTACTGTTATACCGATGGTTTATTGAGCGGTGGCAGCCGTTTTTAACAATTGGCCGTTTTTCTGTTTTTTTAATGGGACGATCGCTTTAGTTTTTCATGCGCACAAAGGGAAGCCAGCCAGGGTCACTACATACTATACTACAACTGACCCTATTTCGGATGGCATGCTCATTACGGATACGCCTGAAACGGGTCTCTTATATTATGTTTAATATATGAAATATGCATACTGGTATAAAATAACTGCTTAGAGCAATTTGACCTGAATATAAAATATAATATAAATCTTAATATTTATACAAATATGCTCATTTAGTATAAAAGCGTTAATTAACTGCAGATTATATAGTGATGGCATACTCCCTTTACTTCATATAGACGCCTTTGGACACCTTATATAGAAGGCTTTTGAATTATTGGGTGAATTATGTTTACATTAACTGACAGAGTGGAAAACAGTGCAGGAAGTGTTCAGATTGCTCGTTACGAGCAATCTGAACTCTTCATGCACTGTTTTCAAACACCTTTTGTGATTGGTGCGGGAAAACGCGTATCTATGGAGTAAAGGGTTAAGAGCTTTTTCTCTCTAATTACGCATTAACATGTATTTTTTATTTTGACTGTCATTAGAAAAGGTATTAGTGAGTGTTGTGTGAGGTTTTAAAGAAAATTCATCCATACACTATATTAAAATAATAAAAACGCTATATTTTTATTGAAAAGTTGAAAAACAATTATTCACACTCTGCCGAAATGAATTTGTTTTTAAAAACCCCTAAACAGTTAAATTCAAGCTTATAATTATTATTTCCATGACAGTTATTATTATATGCATGCATATGTGCACTAGTTTGAATTCAATACTAGATGTAAACAATTTAAAATATCAGTTCTACATTGCTTGTTAAATCTACTTCTATTCGCCAAACTTCTACGACGGATGTTTATGAGGAGGCATCACCCAAAAAATCTGTACGGCAACATGTGTTTATTATTCCTGTTATTGCATGAACACACATCGATTTTAAATACTCGAAAGTTTCATAAATTTCTTTCCATAGGAAAAATATGACAAAAACTACAGCAATCGTCTTTATATTGAATCTCCCGGACCCATCAATGCCTTCTTGAAAATTTAGGCAAACTCAGTTCCATTTTAAAAACAAGAGGCTCAAACGTGACCAAGAGCTCGTCTTATTTCACCCATCATTTCTTTTTAAATTCTGAATGGGCTGAAGCCTATGAAAAACTGAAGAAATACCCATTTTTTCCATAGCATTCCCATATAAAAATCCAAATCCCCTTACTTCTTCCATATTGACCGTAGCCCCTTTATTTAAACAGACTTAAAACCCTAGTTCATGTGGATCATTTTTATCGAATATGAACAAATTTAGCAAGAAGAATTTCACAATCGTTATTATAAATAGAAAAGTAATTTATTTTACTTGGTTGTGAAACTTCATTACAACATATACAAATCATTTTCGAAGCCTTCTTGGGCAGAACTAGTACTAAGCATATGTGGAAAAAGTGTCTCGCTCAATGGTACCACACAGCCGTGGCACGACTAGACAACGCACTCTATATATTTTTTTTAAATAAATTGTTGGGCCCTTTACAGATAGCACAGAACAGATGGCCCAAACCTCTTATACCCTGGTCAATTTTATATTTAATTTCTACTATTCTACCTCCAATGGCTCCAACTAGAATTGAGGTCCTGCCAAAACATTTCCTTATATTTTCACACCGTTTTAACAAACTTTAGAGCTTCATGCAACAATGCTTCACACACTATTTGGTGAAAGTCTATCAAGCAGTTTCAGAGAAGTTAATAGATATTGTTGACAGACGGACAAAAGCGAAAAAAAAAAAAATTAACTTGGTCAGCCTTCGGCTCACGCGAGCTAAAAAAAACAATATCAATCTCTATAACAATCACGCTTCCCTTAAATGAACCATAAAGGTGTGGCCATTTATAACCCAAGGGCCATCATTTGTACAAATCCGATACATATATTTGGTGATTGTTTCCAATTAGTATTTTCAAAACACAAGAATACTAATCATTCAAACATTATGTAAGCTTCCACAGAGGAATAAATAACAAAATAATACCATCAGATCGCGTGCGTCTCTTTTAATGCATTAAAACATTATCATACAAAACAAAAAATACACATTATATAATGACCTTGTTTTAGAAACAAAGCCAGTATTTGTCAGATGATGGCTGAATTTTAAAGACAGTATGCCAGCATTAGTTTCAATATTTTTTATATATATCTATTGTTGCCAAAATAATATGTTAAAACATATTTGGTCTATGATGCCAGATTAGATAAAAATAAACTTTCCGCATAAAATTGCAATACACTTTGAGACATATCAAATGAGACAAGTGATGTCAATTGATTTTGATTTGATCCGCTATATTGGCCATCTTTGATGAATTTATTAGAACTTAAAAATAATGGGTGGTGAAGGTCACCAAGCAGTGTCTGTTTTATATCTATTTTTAGAGTTGGATTCAATTTTGATAAACCACTTGGATTAAAAAATCATTTTGCATCACACCAACGCATTTGATATTCCCAATTATTCGTTTTTTTTGGTTATAAATTCCAATTGGATACTTTATATTGAATTTCTACTGATTTCTTCAGATCTTTGTCACTAATTTTCTGACACACCTGAAAATGAAATGAAACGTGTTTTAAATATCACATTATGTACACCCTTAATAGTTTAGGCTACAACTATCTACAAAAAGAAACATGGCAGTTTTACTTAACTATCATACTGTAGTTTTGATTTTTTCTTTCTTTAATAGTACATATAATGGGAATGGGGTTCAACATCATTTTCAACATATTTCATGTTATATACGGCATATCCAGTTTTATCGGTGGATGAAGACCTCAGAATGAGTCGGAAGCGAACCACCGTTCTTCCGCTAGTAACTGGCAAACTTTCTCACATAAAGTTTTTGAAGCGAGCATGACTCAAACCTACGACCTTAGCGGTGAGAGGTAAGTGATCTTGAGACGGCGCATTAGACCACTCAGCCATGGAGAATCCTTAGTACATGTAAATATACATCTTTTATTTTGCTTGACAACATATCGTCATAATATTTCAGGGAATCAATATAAAGCTGCCACTGCACTTCCCACCATTGTCACAAACTCTAAACATGTACATACTAATTTATATTCAGAAGTAAGCTTATTTAAACCACTCCCGAGTCTATTTTCTTGATACAATCAGTACTGAGTGTTGTTTTTAAAGAGGCCATCCTGTTAAGCCAAGAATTTAACTTGTTACCTCTAGCACGAGGGACCAACCTTATCAACAGCATTACCGCCCTGTATCAAAATGTTCCCATACTTTTTCCATTTACCTTTTTGTCAAAAAAACCCCACCACCTTTTCAGATAAGTGGACTGTGAAGTTCTTCAATATTTTGGCAGGTGTAAAATTCCACTCGCCAGCTCTACCTGGAGAACTTAAGCTGCAGTTGGGCAAATAATAATTTGTTAATGTAAGTGTAGTTCAATCCTTTATTTGGACAAATATACATGGATAATAAATCTATTTTTTTTAAGTTATGATTAGATTTTATGTATTAAACTTATTTTATGGTGACCGAGTTATTTAACAGTAATTCTCCTTTTACTCTGCATCTGATTTACTTACCAAGAGTTTTTTTTACAAAAGACACATTATTGTGTACACTCCTTGCATGCTCAACACATGATGTTGTCAGGTATACACTTTGCAATTTTAGTAACAACATAAATGCACCATCAATAAATGGTGTAAACCCATGTAGATGCTTGCAACACCAAAAAATAAAATGACAAGCAAATATATATTTTGGATTAAGGAAAATAATTCCAAAATCTTTAATGTTCGGCACTAGTTTTAATTTTTATTGCAAAAACCATCCGACTTCAAAATACAATAGCAGCAGATTCAGATGAAGATTTCCAGTCAAAAACAATATTTCTTTTTTGTCAGGTAAATATAATATCCAGGTAGATTTTAGCCAAATATAACAGTGTTCTATCATCAAATGATACTTAACCAGACCGAATGATTAAGTTAATATTGATCCTCTCCTCAATTAAAATGTCCGATGAAATTATGATAAGATGAAGAATGATTTACACGACAATCATAAAACGTAGTCCAATTCATATCTCAGATAGTTATTTTTAGCATCATTCGGAACTCTCGGGAAAGCTGGGATCATGCCGTCCTGGGCGCCGATATATACGGTGTTGTACACTTTCCAATAAACGTCCCTTACTTTCCGCGCTGGATGGAAAAGACCCTGAAAGTAGAAATAATTCCATATTAAAATTAAAACCTACTTACAAACGATAGTTTAAACTTATTCATTTTAATTTGATTGTGACAGAAGTTACTACAACTTTAACAAATCATGCTCAAAGTCTTCCTGAGTAGAACCAGTACTCAGCATACATGTATGCAGAAAATGTGTCAAGGACACCACACCTAGCCGGGGAAAGGATCGAACCTAAAACCCTCTGATCCTGAATCCGATGTTCTTTCACTGAACCTCACATTCAACAAATGGTATTGATTGTGAATAAAGTTTTTGAAACTAAAGATTCAAAGTCTTCCTGGTTAGAGCCAGTACTTAGCATATCAATCGTGGGCTCAATGTCCTGCCAACAGACCACGGGTGCCAATATTTGTGTTGACTATACACGTAGAAACAGGTCCAGCTCGCCCTGCTATAGACCGTTAAAGGCGTATGCTGATTGGTAAGTGACATTAGGAAGTACCAATATACATGAATTTATGTATGCAAACACTTAATTTAATTGGGGGGGGGGGGGGGGGGGGGGGGTATGGAAAGGAGCTTTACTCTTGTTTATGGTCAAAATGCATCTTTTTGTGTCATTTATGATGTAAAACTGTGTTTTAATTTAATATGACAGAAGAAAAAACATCAAGGAAATGTTATTTTATATAAATACATTTACCAGCATTCCCATTTTCCAACTAGCGTGAAAACAAACAACATTTCTTGAAGTAATCATTAAACCACTTGGATACACTTTTAAATGCAAGGCCCATTTTTAGACATTTACTTCCAGCCAGAAGCTAGGAGCCCATTTCACTAAGCTTTTAAGTTTACACACTTCTTAGTGAAAATTTTGAAATAATGAAGGAAAGTTGGAAGTTCATTTAGTTTCACTTATATCATTTGACGAAGTTTCACTGGCCTTGTAAAAAGTATTCTTTTTAAAATATACTTTGCAAATGAAATGTTCCTGTGTCACAATTTGTTTGTAGAAAAAATCTTAAGACTTATGATTGTTAGTGAAACAGACCACTGATATATGTGAACTAAACAAGAAATGTCACTGTTAAGTGTCACATGCCCCCCCAAATGGTCTGTGAAAATAAAAATATATAAAATGTTATGTTGATCATTTGTAGCAAGTATCAACAAAATCCATCAATGCATGACAAAGTTACAGGCCGGAAATGAAATCTCACACAAACTCAAAGTGTTGTCAAACAAACTCAAATTGTGACCTTGACCTTTGAGGTACGGGTGTGGGTTTTACTCGCGACACCTCGTCATGTTATGTTGATCATTTGTAGCAAGTATCAACAAAATCCATCTATGCATGAGAAAGTTACAGGCTGGAAACGAAATCTCACACAAACTTAAAGTGTTGTCAAACAAACTCAAATTGTGACTTTGACCTTTGAGGTACGGGTGTGGGTCTTACTCGCAACACGTCGTTATACTATGTTGATCATTTGTAGCAAGTATCAACAAAATCCATCTATGCATGAGAAAGTTACAGGCTGGAAGGGGGGGGGGGGGCATAAAAACGTGTTTAATATTAAAAGAGAAATGTTATATTCTAAAGACTATTCTGGATTTACTTTATATTAATTCAAAATAAATATACAGTCTAAAATCAATTATTTAGTAAAAAGCC
Organism: Panopea generosa; assembly: GCA_029582155.1. NCBI lineage: Eukaryota > Metazoa > Mollusca > Bivalvia > Adapedonta > Hiatellidae > Panopea > Panopea generosa. The sequence continues at coordinate 23,629,138 of CM055909.1, read as the reverse complement.
ACCCTAGCTTTGAAAATAAAAAAACCCACAGAAGGTAAGTAGCATATACTGAACATTACTGGTAACCCACCACCCGACATTTTATGTATTTTCTCAAAAAGTATTGAAGCATTTTCCTTGAAATTTGGACTTGAAAAAGAAAGGACATCTCTATGCCAAAACAATACATAATTGTCTGTTAATGTTGTATGGAAATTTTGATGACGCGTTCAATTTTTTTAAAGAAAATATTAAAAATACACAAGTTACGGGTTAGCTGTATTGTTCAATATAATTTCTGCATTTTTTTCTGGGGTGCCAGGCATACTTACTTGTAAAGCATATTGTAATACTTTGGATGGACCAACGCCTACTCTCATTCCCTCTATGGCACCCATGAATGCCTGGACGACATGGGGCGACGTCTCAAACACGTTCGGCCAGACATGATTCATCAGATGGAGCAGTGCATCCTCACATCCGAAGCCATACACGCCCAGGGCCATGTGTTGAATGGCCGTCATTGATGTCTGTCTGTGAACCAGATCTCTGTACAAATATATAATTATATTGGTATGAATCAAGGACTTGAAATATGTCCGCCGAAACAAATGCCTCTGCTATTTAAACCAATTTTTTATCGAAAATAAAGTCCAAAAGGAGGTCACAACTCCTGTAAATTTTGACCAACATTGACAAATATAAAACTTGGCCTGTATTTACTTATTGTACAGGTACATAAGAAGTTATTGATGTAACAAATTCTATGACACACGAAAGCATGAATGAACGGACGGACAGGGGGTATCACTTAATGCCCCTTCACCTGTATGACAGGGGCATAAGAAATATACAATTTCAGAACCGATTTAAAACAGAACTTTTCATTTCATTCATACCAGTATTCAATCTATGATTGCAGTAAAGGGGGCCATCTGGGAACCTTTACATGAAAACAGGAGGCCATTCAGAAAAAAATGTTCATTGTGTGAAAAGTGTAGACATTCTATAATTAGTACTTCATGTAGCAGTGGACACACCATGTGACTTGTTCTCTTTTCACTTTTCTACAAATCACATGTCAGTTACACAAATGCTTGCAAACCAATATAAACTATTTTATCAGAATAATTTTTCTTTATCAGCAACCTGTCTCCAAGCACTAAATTACTTCCACATGTATATACGAATATTCCCTTTGATAACATTTCATAACATTTTATTTACATTCCAGTGAGAATACAGAATAAAAGCTTATTTAATTTGATTAATTACAGACAAAATATGAAATAACACTTGATGTTGAATATGTATACAAAATTTCAATCCATCACCAACAGCCATGTTAACACTTTCTGAATACAATAAAAATCAAACTCAGTTGTGGTATATTGAAGAGATGGGGTACTAGTTGTGGACTGATACTATCAAAATAGTGCAGTCTTGTTCCAACATCATTAATGTTTTCAAGTTACTAATTAGCAGTCCTGGTCCTAACCACTCATTAATAAAACAAACGCAATACAAAATCCTGAATTTTACATACCTGTCCATTAAAGCATCTTCAAACAGTGGTGTTACAGCATATATATAATCTTTTCCCATTTCACCTATATACTCAAACATGAACGAGAGAGACTTTAACACGCCGTTCTGTACATTCAACTCTGGCACACGGTATTCGTTCATTAACGCTGGTAGAACTGTAAATGGTGAACACGTTTCTGCCACAATGGCAATAGCCACCGTAGTGCAAACACGATTTTGTCGTTCTTGTACCTTGAGATTATTTAGAAGAGTTGCCAGTACATCATGGGGACTGAAATAAATGAAATGTGTTATTTTCATTTCCAACTTCTTTTTTTTACAGAATCGTATTTCCGAAAATGATTGAAATGATTGATTGAATATTAGGGTAATTTTTATGCCATCCAGAGCTAAAAGATGATCAGTTAACCTAACTACTGTTTCCTGGGATCCTGAAAGGTTTACCAGTACTCAAGCACACCCCATCTTCGTAAGTTACTGATATTTTTCACACTTGAATCAGCGGTGAGAGACACATGATAATGAGACACGATGTCGTATATTAATCATCACGGAGAATGTTGCCGTTCAAACATGAATAACTTATTGCGGATCAATCCCCTGTTTTAATTGTTTCAAGACCCTTAAATATGTATCACATATCACTATTAAACATATTTTAAAACTATATTTTACATTTAAACGAACCTTATCAACTGCATATTAAAATTGGTACAATTTCTATATCATACAAGTAAAAATCACCATTATATACTGTAGAAGTATAAGTACAATTATTTACAATATTCACAATACATTGTTAATCGACCAACTCACAGAATAAACATGCGATTTATAAACCATACCAGAGATAAGAAATTATGTTGGTACTAGCTAAACTATTCCACATAATTTTTCCCAGGATTAAAGACTGTAAATATTACAATCATACCCAATCGCCTTGGCAATGTAACCAAATGTGTTGACAGTAGCCCTGCGGATGGCTTTCTTGTGTGCTTTCAACAGCTCCAGAAGCTCGAAGCAGATTCTCATCCACTCCCTGGCTGAAACAAACTCCGCACCTCTGTCTGCAATACGTCCCACCAGGTCTATGCAGTTCTCTTGTACCTTTTCATGTCTGTAAAAATATGCAAATATACAGTACAAACATACAGTGATCATAAAGAACAGGTTTTAAAACCTCTAATAAGTAAATGTGTTTATTATAATAACATACTGACAACTTACTAGAAGATTACATAATCATAGTGGTCAATGCACATAATCGTTTCTGGTATCGACTAAGTGGTTAACCAGTACTAGATACTTCTTATATCTGCAAGTCGCTATTTCCTCACAAATTCAGCAGTGGAAGATTCAATAATTATTACGGAGACTGTGACCAGGCAGGATTTGAACTCATGGCCCCTGAATTGAGTCAGATACTTTCATGACTGAACTGGTCAGGTTCAACTTTTACTAGAAGTAATTATAAGCAAATCTAGAACTGGTCAGGTTCAACTTTTACTAGAAGTAATTATAAGTGAATCTAGAACTAAGCAGGTTAATTGTTTTTCAATACTCTTGTCAAGAATTTAAAGAATTATCTAATCTCCCCGATACAATAAGTATATATCTAATAATTTTGAAAGACGAGTTCGTATTTCTAATAAATCTTTATGTATATTAATTGAATAAAGTTTTGTATAAAAAAAAAAAAATAATTATCAAAACTGCAATGCTTTTACTAGAAGTAATTATCAAAACTGCAATGCTTTTACTAGAAGTAATTATCAAAACTGCAATGCTTTTACTAGAAGTAATCAACAAAACTGCAATGCAATTTTGTTACTTATATTAGGCATAACTCTCTTTTATAAGGTTGTGTTCTTTAAATAATATTTCATCATGAACCATAGGCTAAGGTGCAGTTTGTTTCATTATTACTTATTTTTCAACCCTGAGATCTAGCTTGATCTATTTCTCTTTTCTTAAGACCAAGATCCAAACCATAACCTCTAGCTTGAGTGACTAACCCCCTATCAATCACATCACTGCCCTGCTTGAGCTATATGACCAAGTCTGATGATGAACTCAAAATGTTTATTTATTTTTACTTTGATTGTGAAATAAGACAACTTAGACAAATCTTGCTTGAAGTTTTCCTGGGTAGAACCAGTACAAAGCATATGCGGAAAAAGTGCTGCTCAAAGACACCAGACATGGCACGTGGTCCAGTGGTAGAGCACCGAACCCATGAGCAGCCAACACCCTGACCACCAAATCACCATTATGCTTTTACTGTTTATGCTTTAAACATTGTTTCAAGGTAAAATATATAAAAACAATTGTGAGGGGACATCTTTTAAATTGGTATAGATGGAACAACAATCTCACCTGTTTTTGAGGATGGGAGTAAGTCTGGGTAAGAGATCTTTGATTGGAGGAGTCATCTTCGTCATGCCGATAACGTTGACAATGCCTTTGAGAGCTCCCAGTATACTACCGAGTACTTCTGGATATTCCTCACCCAGGTACTCATACAAAACAACGCCCAGATGGCCCATCAACTTCTCCTACAAGGTTAACATGGTACTATTTAATAGGATAATGAATATATAAATGAATAAATAAATGAATTAATGAATTGGGGTTTTACAGTGTATCAACGCATAAAGGTTATACATGTCAGGATTCTCCACAGGAAGGAATGCAAGCGGTGGGGTAAGAGCGCGTAAACACTTTCAATTCATTTTCAAGGGCTATGTAAAGCACTCATTGAAATACATTTCACTAGTAAAACTTGTATTAATCAGCTTAAGTCTTCATATTTTGGATGTTTCATTTTAGGCATTAAAATGAGAAAAGATATATGCAAAAGAAAAATAATGATTTTAGAGGAAAGTAAGCTTTTGCAAAATTTTATTTAAGAATTCAAGTGCTAGGGGAATACCATTTCTGACAGTCAAGCACTGGGGGGCCCCTGTGCTTAAACTGGCCTGTGGGGAAGCCTGCATGTAGGGTGCCAAAATAAAGGAAGATTCCAAACTCATTCACCATGTACAAAAACTACAAATTAATATACAAACTGAACCCCACCGCCTCAAAAAATAACAAAACATCAACAAATGCAAAATGAACCTAGAATCTTTATAGCAAATACTATAGAATATTTGTTGCTGCTTGTATGATTGACAGTGGTCCTATTCCTGCCACCACTCAATTGGCACCATGGAACCACACAGGGGATGACAATTTAACCACATCAATGAACATAGCAAAGATTTATTAAATGGACACAACACCCATTTGGTGAATGTCTACCCCCATTGCAGAGATCAACAGTGACCCTATTCTTGCCCAGAGGATAAAAAACTCAATTCAACCAACATGTTTATAATTAACATCACTTCTTATTATAGTTTCTTAATTTGATAGTAATAGCTTTTAATTGTTTTTATCAAAACAGACTTTTAATAAAGATTATTTTACAGGAGGGTTAAAAAGCACCCAATTAATATTAGCATGTACTCAGACCAAGTCTGAAGATCACTTACTTCTCACCACTTAAGTATTGGGTTCAAGTCCAGCTTAATCCCTTTTTAAGTGAGAAACTTGTCAAAGGACTATGATCAAAACAGAGAAATGACAAACTATACGGCTTACCTCAAGACATGTTTTCATGACAATGGCAATTCTGGATATCAAATCTGCTGCCTGCTGCCGTACCTTGGCAGACTTGTTGTTAAGACGCCACAAAATTGTACCACAGATCTGGGGTAAATAAGGCTTCACCCTCTTGGCCAGGGCATTGACCACCGTTCCAAAACCATTCAACATCACCACATCCTAAAATGATATTTAAATATACCATGAAAATCAAAGTTTTCAATTACTGCCCAATCAGGTATATAGTAACTGAAACATTTTCACACACGCTTCTGAATGATATCGATAAAATACAGTGTTTTAACATTATCAAGTCAAATCAGTTTGCTAAATGCTGTGCAGATAGCCATCGATTTTTGGATATAGCTACATGTTCATAAACTCCTGGCATTGTGAAATACATCAGTTTGTTAAATATAATTTTTTTGTAAATGCTGTGCAGAAAGCCATCAATTTTGGGTAGCTATTTGCATGTCTGCCGTGTTCATAAACTCCTGGTATTATGTAATCAAATCAGTTTGATGAATATCAATTTTTTGTAAATGCTGTGCAGATAGCCATCAATTTTGGTTAGCTATTAGCATGTCCAATGTGTATATTAACTTCTGGTTTCCCTTCATGTTTTTTTTTCTATTAATTAATTAACTTTAAAAGTTTATCACGGAATTAAAACATTCATTAAACACTATTTCATGAACACCTCACAGATTGTAATTAAGAAATAATTAAAATAACAATTTAATAACTACTACATGGAGTCAGGGCCCTGCTAGCTCAGTCGATAATTCGTCTGTCATTCATTTCTCTGGGTAGCAGGTTTGAAGCCCACATTACAAGTTATATATGAATCAAGTGTTATTGGTGGAAGAAGACAACAGTCTCCATCCTTCTGCAATTACATTTAAATGTAACAGGCAAACTTTCTCAAATAAAATTTTTTTTTGTACCAAGCTGGGCTCAAGTCCAAAGCAGTGTTGAAAGTTTAATTATCTTGAGACAGCACCTTAGACCACTCTGCCACAGAGAACCTGTAATAAAACAAAAGCAGATAAATCTGAAGCACTATCACCATACCTCTGTCGTCTGTTCCTGAAACGCGTAGAGAATACCGTCAATAAGCTGTTCCTCAAGTCGAGAGTCGATGTCTGCCGCGCCAAGATTGGACATCACTTTCTCAATTGTCTCCATCACCATCTTCCTGTACTGTTCTGCCTCATCTTTCAGATCGTCCACCACGCGACCAATAATCTCTGCCGCGCCGACCTTGTTGGCAATTTCTACTGTAGTGTCTACAAGCTGAAATACATATGTAATACTGCATTATAAGTCTGGGTTAAACTCCAGTTTCAACAATATATTCAACCAAGAGGTTGCATTGGACCTATATCACTCTACTTAAAATACTGACCCAATCTAATGACCTTGATTAAAAACAACTTAGGAGATTTCATGGTCATTACATGACAAGTTACAACTAATGTTCTGTGGCGTTTACAAGACAATGACAAATAGCAAATAACTGTCGAATCATTTTCAGTAAGTCAAAGGCAATAACTGTTGTTTCTGGTCTGATCTATCTGGTTTAGGAAACTTTTCCCATTTTTTCAAGGACGTACGATGCTGCCTAGAATCAAATTGAAAAATGAAGGTGCTACACTCTTTACAAGGTAAGTTAACAACAAAAGAATGACAAACTATGGATAAATTACCATGACATAAGCCCAACTAGCCTTAGATAGATGAGCTAAAATTATAATTCTACTTACCTAAGGCTCATGGCATTTTGTAAACCATTTAAGATGCAGAATACTGAATGACTAAATACAGCAGAATCTATAAGCATTTGTTGTTTTAACATAAGCCAATCCATTCCACTGACCAGAGTACAACAATTTTAATGCCCAGCTAGAGCATGCAGAAAATAATAGCTGTCAATTGACAGTATGCTTACATGGAATCCAACTCAAAATGAATATCTATATATTTCACTGAGTGAGACCCAAATGTATTACCAGTAGTTAATGACATATCAATAAAAAAAACAAGTGTTAATTTTTTTTAATATAAAACAGAAAATCATTTTTAATAGGTGTTCACCAAGGCTTAGAAGGGATGTCAAGTGATATATTACTGAGTCTCTGGTTATCTAAAAGTGTTGTTTTTTTTGTTCCCAGGAGTTTGAGATAACTGGAGTCGACTGTAATCATTATTACGCCTAATACCGACCTGATGACAGTCATTTTAGCCCAGTTATCTGTATGCTGGTTTGCTATATATATAAATTAATAACTGTTTCTGTTTAAAAAACCTGTCAGAGAGTAAATCCAGGTACTGAAATGTATGAATTTAATGTCTCGCCTACATCCACTTTATCACTATGAACAAGTCCACTTTGTAAGTTAACACATGCATGTATCTTTTTTTCCTTGAAAAGAGAGAAAAATCATTTAATAAACATCACAAAGAGAGGTCTTAAATGATATTCTGAAAATTTGGCAACTTGATGACTTTGAAGATCTTTGAAGATCATTTTTCAAAAATAATATATCTTATTCCACTTAAAACATCTGCCATTGCAACATGTCTTACCAAGATTCAGTCTATCTCAGTTGTTATTGTTGCTATTAACAACCATTTTTAGTTGCCATTGACTCCCATCCCTGGTTGCTATTAACAAACACTTCCAGTTGCCTATGAATCCAGTTGCTTTATTTACAACCACTCTTTCTTGCTATAGACTCCTGGTCCTTGTTGCCATTGACTTAAGACACGTATATCTCTTAAGTTATAAGTGTATCTTCATGCTGGGAGTGAGTATTTAGGACAAGGAATTGACGGTCATATGCCAATATAATCCCTTTAAACCATTTTAAGGTTGCTGTGAGTTGCTTTAAAATTCTATGGCAATAAGTTTATACCATCAATTATTTTAGCGAAGAAAGTTCAAAGTTTAAATAAAACACTCTTGAGGCCACTTCCTGGGAAGAACCTGTTCTGAGTGTTGTTTTTGAGAGGCATCGGGTTGAACTTGGGATTGAACCTGCAACTCCTGGCATGAAAGGCCAACACTCTATACTACCAGACTATACTACCACACTGCTCTTTGGCAATTATTGTAACATTTTCATTAACCCTTATTTTTAATCACTATTAAATGCCTGAAATCTTATTTTATTGTCCTTTATTACAAATGACCTTTTATCACATTCAATGTAAATGATTTATTTCCTCGCTGATATCATCAAAGACGTCAGTTGAATGACACTCTCCTTCAGTCGTCTTCAAGTACACTATTCCTTCACTGTGCCAAGCCTGCGAGACATCTTTTTGAGAGTATAAACTTTTGATCAACTCTACGTTAAGCTTTGTCAAATCCCCGATAAGTTTATGTCCCGAGGCTTTGAATACTGACTTGTGTCTCATGATTCTGGCCTTCTCGTGACTATTTGCCAACTTCACAAGCACAGCCTTTGAGTGGTCAGGTTTTCCTGGTACTCTCTGTACATCAAGAATTTTATCTTTTTTCAGAGAAACTCCTTGTCTTTTACAAAGCTTGCAAACAGCCCAGATGAGTGAATTCCCATTCTCGTTTTCTCTTTCTTTCATGTCCATTATTTTAAAATTGCAGATCGTAGTTGGCCCTTGAAAATGCTTTTGCAAGAAAGAGAACATACTTTTTAAATCAATTTCTGATTTAGTCTCCCACCATTAACAGAAATAACACATTTAGAATTCTCTTCTCCTATCACAGAAACAATAGTTGACAATGTTGCATAGAATTTGCCATATTCCTCAAAACAAAATTTATCCGGAATGATTTGTTACCGAACTTCTATTTTCATCCAGTTTACTGAAAAAGTATAAATTTTACAAGAACCTACCAACAATCAATACTCAAAATGTGTTTAACTACATATGTGTCTGGTGACTTGAATGGCCCCGCTATTGATCGAAATTCATTTTTTTTACTGAAAATTAAGTAAAAAAGGGGCTCCTGTAAAATATGACAGACGTTAACAAATATCCAACTTGGCTTGTATATCATAACTGTACAGGTCCACGCAAAATATCAATTTAATACATAGACCCCTTCAGAAGTAATTATCTGAAACAAATTTTTTACCTTGGACAAATGGACAGACGAACAGACAGATAGGGGTAACACTTAATGCCCCTTCCCCATCCTATAAATGATATAAAAATCTCCTCACTTGTCTATAATTTCTTCTGTCTAAAGCCATTCTTTGGTTCCAGAAATGTTTGAAGAACGGTGGCAGGATCTCATCTTTGATGTACTGCGGCTCCACACCATCTGTGGCGCAACACTGTTTGACCACCTTCAACACAATCTTTTTCATTTCCTCATCTGGAGACTGGAATTCTCGGATAAGGATCAACATCACTTCTCTAGTGTAATAGTTGGCATACTCAGCATCCATCAATGGGATCAGGTAACCAATGGCTTTCAAGAATGCAGCAAGACCCTGAAGTGAAAGATTTGTGGTTAATTTGGGTAGAAATTCAGAGAAATAAATATTAGTGTTTATAACAAATTTAGAGTAACAAATATTGGACAGTGATGGTTACATGTATGTCAAGTGTTCATACATATAGAGGGAATTATTGTTGGTTTCAATGAAATACTATACCATTTCATCGAGTGGGCACTGAAGTGGTATGGTCACAGTGGCAAAGTCACGAGGGAGGATGCCAGGAGAAGTGTTCATGCGAGTGGGCACTGAAGTGGTATGGTCACAGTGGCAAAGTCACGAGGGAGGATGCCAGGAGAAGTGTTTATGCGAGTGGGCACTGAAGTGGTATGGTCACGGTGGCAAAGTCACAAGGGAAGATGCCGGGAGTTGTGTTCATGCGAGTGCGCACTGAAGTGGTATAGTCACAGTGGCAAAGTCACGAGGGAAGATGCCAGGAGTAATGTTCATGAGAGTGGGCACTGAAGTGGTAGTTCATGCGAGTGGGCACTGAAGTGGTATGGTCACGGTGGCAAAGTCACAAGAGAGATGCCGGGAATAGTGTTCATGCGATTGGGCACTGAAGTGGTATGGTCACAGTGGCAAAGTTACGAGGGAGGATGCCGGGAGTTGTGTTCATGCGAGTGCGCACTGAAGTGGTATGGTCACGGTGGCAAAGTCACGTGGGAGGATGCTGGGAGCAGTGTTCATGCAAGTGGGCACTGAAGTGGTATAGACACGGTGACAAAGTCACGAGGGAGGATGCCGGAAGTAGTGTTCATGCGAGTGGGCACTGAAGTGGTATGGTCACGGTGACAAAGTCATGAGGGAGGATGCCGGAAGTAGTGTTCATGCGAGTGGGCACTGAAGTGGTATAGTCACAGTGGCAAAGTCACGAGGGAGGATGCCTAGAGTAGTGTTCATGCTAGTGAACATTTCGTTAGTTTTTCACTGAATTCAACAATTTAAAGTTTTATTTTAAATTACCAAATATATTTCACTGAGAAATCTGTAGTCTACAATTCAGCGAAATGTATAAATAAATGCTTTAAATCTCTTTATTTTGAACAATAGTTACAAACACTAAGTACCGGTAATTACTTTACTGAGCTAATATAAATTTTGTTTAAATTTACATTTATAGATTGGCGTATATGTTTTCAATGTTATACAAAATTGGCACAACATTTGCATTATTGATATGAATAAAAGGAATGAACAAATAAGTTCATTAGCACAAGAACATTGATATCTCTTGAACATATCTATTTCCTCAATTAACTCTTTAATTCAACTGTAATGCAAAGCCAATATGAATATGAAATCAATTATCGCTTATTAGCTCTGAATTAAAACACTGTAAGATGGTATATGACTATATGCCTGTACTTGGATGAGTATTAAGAAGAAATGTAAAATATACAGCATTAGATATGGATATTGTGCAGTTGGGTTATATAACAAATTTACAAAACAGGACTTTCACACAAATTATTTAATTTGTTCAGGCTTATTTAGCTCAGAGCTTTAGTGAATCAATTTCAAGTCCTACTCATGGCTAGATTTAGTCTGGATGTTGTTTATGAGGCCACTATGTCAAGTCCAGGATCGAATCAACAACATCTGGCATGAGTGGCCAACAACCTACCCACCATGCCAGTACCATGCTATTACGAAAATTGTGCCGACGGTTTGGTTTCAGAAATATAGTATCGGAAACACATTTTTCACATACATTGTGCTGTTATGTTAGACGACAAAACATGCATGCATGTCAGATATCAACCAATATAGTCTTCATGTTAACAACACTGTGTGTATAACATTACAACTCAGGCTTACATTTATGCACCAGTCATTTGTTACAACAGCTCCCCCTGGGGCGACACATAGCGGAGAACAGCGGGGCTAACTTACCACATGAACTTCCATGCAGTGCTGTGGAAGTGCAGCGGTTTTACTTCGCACCAAAAATAACTGTGATTATAGCAGTGCTTCCTTTCTGGAACTGGCCTGACCATACATGTATGATTACAGTCAACTGCTCTTGAATTGTCCAAAATTTACTTGATCTTGTGCATACGTTAACACTTATTTTTCAACTGATCTTCACACAATTTACACAGTTATCATATAACAATATGAGGTCCCTAAGAGGCAAAAGACTTTTAGCATGATTTTTACTAGCAAAGTGTCTCTGCAGGGCAGGGACTTTACCTATGCTCTGCAGCGAGACAAGTCAAAGTTCAGGCCTGGGGAGTGCTGGGATTACAATTGGCTGGTGCATTATTTTATACTCAAACTTTATTGATCATCATTGTTGCGTACCTTTCCTCTATGTTGTCTTATACCCTTCCAGAGAGGTTTCAGTACACTGTCAAATGATTCAATACCGTACGGAGTAGCGGCCTCCGCGAGGGCAGCCAGAGCCAGGGCAGTGATCGTACGCACCTTCTGTTGTTCATCAACCAAACCTGCAATATACAGTAAAACTCTTAACTGTGTTGTACAGGATGACAATAATAACACTGAAGGAGTAATAATTATTTTACTGTAGCATGGACCTTGTCACTAAGATGAAGAAAATTTTGACTGTCAGACGGCAGAATGAGATAACTTATGGTTGGACCCAATTATATATCGACACGGGAAAAAATCAACACTCAAAACTTGATTTAAATTGACACATTGACAAAACTGAACTCAATCATTTCAAGATAACAAGATTCTGCTGTATATTGAACTTCAATCTGCCTAGTAATTAAAATGTCAGTGAATACATAAATATGCAACAGCTACAAAAGTGTAAAAGAGGTACTGTTTTTTATTCAGATCTGCACATACATATCCAATTCCATGTTTGCAATAGACTTTCACTCCATGTTTTGACCCACATTATCAGCAAATTTTTCAATAATATAATAAACATTTTGAAACTCTTATAAATGAAGAAATCAGATTTTAATACATTTCTTCGACTGACTTCAATTTACTTTGAGATTCCCAAATTAACATGTTTGTAGAATAATATCACATACTTTAACAACACCTTCCTAACGCTGGTAATTTGATGCAGATTCAACATATACATACCATGTTCAATAATTTCCACCAGTGATTTCAGATGTGGCAGTATAGCGCAGCCCATCAAAATGGCGATCTGCTGTACAATCTTGATGCCTGTATGTCTTGCCTGCCACGACTTCTTGCTCTTGCACACAGCTTTCAAAAAAGGCAGAAGTGAGGGGATTCCCAGTGCAGATGCTACTACAGCAAAGGCTCTGGCTGTGGTGTTACGGACGTACTCGTCCATGTTGTCAATATCGGGCCTCATTGTGGAGATCATGGTAGCTAGACCAGCAGCCTTAAACATAAAATAGCATCAAAATTAAGCACAGAACTGTAAGTGCTATATGAATAAATTTAGTTCAAACTAATGGGTGATTATGCCCAACAGATAAGCCTAAATCAAGTGTGTAATAAAATATCTAACGTGTGACATTCATTGCTATGCATAGTGCAATTACATATTGTGTGCAACATTAATTGCAAATATTTTTTAAACTAAAAAAAAAATATGAAGAAATTATACATTTTCTGACAAATAAGTTGATTCTTTATATCTGTTTTACATGTATGTGTTTTACATCAGTATTTTTGTAATTTTATTTAAAAGCAGTCAGAACAACATTTTTCCTGGGATCTGCTAGACAGTTAACCAGAACTAGAAAAACCCCATCTCTGTAAACCACTGACTACTACTCCACATATCCAGAGGTGTGAAACTCATGGCCAGAGAACATAGTTTTGACTATTCCTCACAGAAACCAGGCTGGGATTCATGACCCCTGGATTGACATCCAGATGTGTTATCAACTGAGCTAGCCGTGTGTGCGTGTGTGATATGAGGATCCAAATCCCTCCACCAAACAATCGCGTAGTAAACCACAGGTTGCCACTGTAGAGTGTGGACTAAGCTAGCCGAGTGCGCATTGCGAGTTTTAAATCATCCCAATATATACAAACTGATTATACAAACCACATCTGTTTTCAAACGTACCTTAGCCAAGTTAGAGATGATTTCTCTGCCTTCTACACGTGCATAGTAATCTTCATCAATCAGCAAAGGTTCTATCACGACTAGAATTTTGTGTACGTATGGACGGACGAGATCGTCCAGTTTGTACAGGATACGGTCAATGACCTTCACCAACAGATGACGTTCTTGATCCTCAAGTGTCGGCGACATGAGTAGTGGCAGAATCTGGTTAAACAGGGGACCAGCACCAAACTCACGGGCCTTGTCTGTGACTTGTCTTAATGCAGCCTAGAGAAACAAAATATAGATATGAAATCATATGCCACAAAGTAATATCAATAACAAGTCGAAACAAACCCCCCACCCAGTACTGGTTCTACCCATGTAAGCTCTGAGCTCACTTCATATTCAAGCTAAATTAAACAGTATTAATTCAAAACCACCTCACTACACAGTTACCCCCCTTTTTCCCCACAGTAACACAATTCTGACGCTTAAAAAAGGCCTGTGTACTTTGGTTTTGAAATATTTCAAAATGGTTCATAGTGGTTGTGATTTCTTGCTGCAGATCAGTAGAGCAAATGTTGGCACAGCATACACTGCAAAAAGACATCACTGGTGTTAAAAAAAGTGACTTTCATAGTATTTTAACATATGCATGTATTTATGAGCATTTGAAGACTACTTTTTTCGAAAAAATCTCAGGCGTCACTGCACCCTCTTTAAAAAAATAAACAAGATGATCAACCTACCAGTAAGTGTGCATTTTTATGTGGGTTTACATTCCTACTATAAAAAAACTATGTGGAATTCTTTTTTTACCATGGAAATCCTAGACCTTATTTTATATAGAACACAGAACAAAATTCAACTGTGAAGTGAGACCTAAAGCTGTCAAGTTAAATCAGTAAAGTTTAAACTAATGAACAATATGTTCATTTATCCTTTATATTTAAAAATCAGGGAATTCTTTATTCAAGACACCTGGGTAATTCTGAATTAGGAATGTAACAAAAGTGCATTAAAATACCTTTCTCATAGGTGGTGTGCCATTCTTGATTTTGAGTAAGAGTTTCATTATTTTTCTTTCCTTTTGTTCTTCTACAGTCAATGTGTCTTCATCTACATCCACTAGGAGCTTATCAAAGTACTGCATGTCATCTGGCTTCATCATGGGCAGATTGCCTGAAATAATGGTCAGTCAATTTCATATAACTTGAATAATTTATTGAAACGGAACTTTGCTTTTAAGCTTTTTTAGTTTAACTTTTTTTTTCTCTCTTTTTTTTTTTTTTTAAATAACCATCATTTTAATATACAAGTCCCGTTACAAAAACTACAAATTACTTTAAATAATAAGAAATTATACTCCGGGGAAAGGAATATGCATAACTAGGCTTCAGGCTGATCCTTAACCAGCAAGTTTCAGTGAATTGAAACTGAAAAAAGAAGCGTGGATAAGATTTATAATTCCGAAAAACTCATTAAAAAAAATAAAAATTCATTAAATCTTTTAAATATATATATATATATTATCGTAAATTCTGTTGTGAATTTAATTATCTCCCTTTATGAAATTAAATATATATGAATTCACTGTATCTATATGATCCAACGGGTTTATAAATCTGTCCTCTATATAGCATGTGAGTAGTCATGAATCCTTAACTGTATCCTACTCATATAAAGCTATTAGTTCATGTATGTAAATTTGTCCACCCTTTCCATATGTGCTGCATGTAATTTCATAGTATATAAGTCATGGTCGACACCAAATTTACTGGTTTTGCAGAGGCCTTGATTTTGTATCTATGGTTTGCATTGTAGCTAGGCGCACTCGCTGTAGTCTGGTCTGTAGATTTATGTCTTGGTTATTCACAAATAATTATCTCCATATACATATACACATTGAATTACGATTTTAAAATAAGGTCAACAAAGATGTCAAAAGTATGACCACTTTTACCATTAGATGGAAGTTTGAATATAATAATATAATAGCCAGACACTTAATGATGGTCCAAAAACTGAACATTCTGGTCAAAAACACTTATGTTCATTTAAGCAATCCCTAACCTCCAGTATACAAGGCTCACACTCACACAGTTGGCTGTACCTACCTTTTGGCTGCATGTCCACAACAGAAGTTTTGTGATCTGGTGTCTGCATCCTGAATCCCTGGGGCGTGCCTGCCATTGGTGTTGGGGTGGCAATGAGTTTTCTGGCGGGGGTACGGATGGGAATGTAGCCAGTGGGAGGTTGCAGCACCTAAAACACACAACAAACCAACAATAAGTCAAAACATATAAAATCAACCATAAATGTCAAACAAAACTGCACAGCCATGAACAAATCCTACTAAAAATTTTTTTCGATAGATTGCCCTCATTTACCAAGCTATTAAAATAGAGACTTAATGTCCATCAAGTTGATGAACGGTTTAAGAGGGGTTGCTTGGACATTTGTATTTTAAAACATTCAAAGGGCCATAACTCCCTCAAAAAACATCCGACCCAACACAGCAATGTTGCCTTTTTACCATATCAAACTCCTACAAATGGTTCAGGAAGAGATGTGTGGACAAGATTTCCGATGGAGACAGATTAATAACATAAATTACCCTCACATCAAAACAATTATCTGGGGCTCTGATAATACATACATCACCATGACATAATAGCCTACTAAGATCATGTCTGCATTATAAAGAAGCTTTATAAACACGCTATACATTTGACCCCATTTGTTAATGATAAAATCCAGCTGGATATCTACAAACATCATTTTTTTCAGGCAACTGGAAAGAGACCTAGGCCTTAATTTTAATAGGGGAAATAAAGTGCAAATGTGAAACAAATAGGTATTTTTTTTTAGGTACTGTGAAATCATTTATTTTCGTGGGTATTAAATTTCATGGTTTCCAATTCAAAGACATATTCATGGGGACTTAAAATGTTGAAAACCAATTTTCACTTTCGACATCACATAGTGCGTTCCAGTTATTAACCTTTGCTGTAATACACGCATCGTGCTTCAGGGTTTATCGCACCTCGCTGTGCCAATAACTGTTGACACATGCAAATTAGTACTCTAATATACAAGTACAATATAGAACAAATTGTTATGCAAACACCAGGTGAGGAAAGGAGAAGTACGACATCTATTCCAGAAAGGGCTTCAGAACGCACACCTGGTGTAAATAACAATAGTGCCATGTTACGGGACTGTGAAAATGGACAGTAAACCAACGTGCTGTGTCTTTTAAGAGATTTGTTTGTTTTATTCATTAAAAATGTATCATCAATTTAATCATAAAGAGAAACAAATATAGAATAGAATAATAAAAAATACCACTAAATAAAAGATATTACTTCACTAGAAACTTATGTTGTAGTTTTCTTTGTACGCGCGCATACGGTCCTTTTACAATGTTTACAATGTTTACACTTTTTTTTTTACAACTGTAGGCCTATAGGTCATATTGTTTCAACTCGATAGCATTTTGCTGCAAGATGACGGTCTATTTTTAGCAACTCTGACATTTGATTGAAATACAATAAATTATAACACATCTCGCTAAACACACACGTCTATGAGCAGATAGACATAGAATTAAAGATGATATGAGCAATAAAAAATTCTTACACTACTTACAAAATCATCAATGTAAATATTGATGAAATATGACGAAAGAAAATATATAAAAAAAAAGATGGATTATTTACCACGAGATGCACGTAAGCATATGAAAACAGAGGTAATTTATATTGACATCATTACAGTATTGCTGAACTAAGTTTGTGGGTATTTGTTTTCGTTGTCTAGGCCACGAAAATTAATACCCCACAAAAATTAATGATTTCACATTAATGCAATGTTTTTTCTTGAACTACTGCATTATCACAATCCGGATTCTGTTGTACCCACATGTTTAAGCATATATATCATACTTTTATGCTTAAAAACTTAAATAAAAGAAAAGCAACCAGATGTCCATGATTTAAGACTGGTTCCAGTAAGTCTGCATACATGTATATGGTTTCACTGAGATAAATAACCAGTCACAACTAACTAGGTTTTAGGTATTTAAGTAAAACTTAAAAAAGTGTTGGCGAAACAGAAACAAGATGCTTTATTTTATTGAATTTAACAAAACTGTTGGTTGGGAAAAATGAATGGGGTTTCCAACACATTTCAGGCTATATATGGCATATCCAGTTTTAATGGTGGAGGAAGACCTCAAAATGGATCTGAGCAAAACAAGCATCCTTCCCCTAATAACTGGCAAGCTTTCTCACCAAGTTTTTGGAGCGAGCGTGACTCAAGCGACCTTAGCAGTGAGAGGTAATTGAGGTGGCGTCTCAGACCACTCGGTCACGGAGGACACCTGGGAAAATGAAAGAAATATTCTTTTTTTTTCAAATTGGAAATTATTCTGGCCACAATTAGGAAATATTACTTACAGGCCTTCCTATATTTCTCAATTGTTGGGGGAAGAAAAATGTGCCATGTACAGAGGAACCATGCAATTGTTAACATTTACCTTATACCCTGGAGGGAACATCCCATCTAGCTCCTCCTCACTGAGAGGTCTGTTTCTTTCATCTATCTCCCTCTGCCATGTGTATGCTTGCAACTGTTCTGGTGTCATGGACATAAGATGACCGGGTGTGGGTGTTGCCATGGCCATAGCCTTAGATCCCGTGGGTGTCACACCACTTGGCGTGAAACCTCCAGGGGTCAGTCCACCCGGTGTGAAACCACTTGGGGTGCCCCCTCCAGGTGTGCCCATTCCGCTCGGGGTCATCCCACTAGGTGTGGCCCCTCCTCCTCCTGGTGTCATACTGGGAGTCATGGCACTCGGGGTCATTGAGCCTGGGGTCTGTGCTCCGGGTGTCTCGTCCCAACGTGATCGACGTTTGCTTGTAGCTGGGGTAGGTGTGTCCTCTATAAGATCCCCACCCCTGTCTGTCTTTGGTGTCTCTGCCCATCCTGCCTGGTGCCCACCAGGGGTAGTATGGCCGGGGGTTTCTAAGATACACAAAATTTAGTAGTACAGTCAAACCTGTGTTAATGGTCATCTCTACAAACCAATCGCATATCTTGAACAGTCATTTTTTCTATTTACCATTTTAATAATAATATTAGTTTTATTCAACCTGTATGACGCAGCCGCTCAAGGGAAGAAGCAAAATTGGTGGCTGCTTCAGATAGATCTGACTGAATTACAAATTGTTTTTGTTCATCTGTTTCTTTGGTAGACGACCTTGATCAACAATTTTTGTATCATATTATTATCATGGCCATTTTTTAATCTCAATGTAAAACAAGTACAGAACATCCAATGAGCTGTGTGTGACCTCGTGTTTCCGTTAAATTAGTTCAAATATAAAAAACAATATTGCTGTCTTTCAGGGACAAAATATATATAAATCTATCATCAAATCAATAACATTGATGGAGCTCCAGATAAGATGAGCTCATATGTTTTCAAGCATCAATTTTCATAAAAAAGGGTATTAAAAATGTATACCTGGTCGTCATTTATATGCATTTATAACAACCAAGACACCAAACAATTTCAATTCATCATTCCTGCGATCTGCTTGGCAGTTAACCAGCACTTGCCACACCTCAGTGACCTTGTTCCTGCAAGTGTCCAACTTCTCCACATTAAAAAGTGGGAGAGACACGGCCATAAAACATACTTCATCAACGATCAACACGGAGACTGTGGTCAAACAAGGTTTCAAACTCATGACCCCTTGATTGCTGACTGGACTAGTTACTCAGCTAGTCTGGCTGGCTTCTATGCACATGAGGAATATAATGTTCCTTTTGAAAATGTCTTACCTCTTTCTGTTTTAGGGGTTTCATCCCATCTGTTTCTTCTAGCACTAGGTGTACCCTGATGCCCTGGGGTTTCTCTACCAGGTGTGGTTGCTCCAGGGGTGGCATGACCTGGGGTAGCATCCCACATTCTTGTACTTTGACCAGGGGTTGCTCCTGGGGTCATTGCACCCTTCGATTTGCCAGGGGTCTCATCCCATTTTGTCTGAAAACATATAGCAATAAATTGTACTAAGAGTATAGAATTTTTTTTCTTCAGGTATCGTCAAAAGTTTTCCCTTAATTTTACAATCGTCTGCTACAACATTTTTCACTGCGAACATACATGTAATGCAATATGCACAGGAAGTTGTCTTATATGTTTATAGATTAAATAAACACGTTTATAAACCATATTTAGTGTTTTTGTGTATTTTGTAACTTCAAAATGAATAAGGATAAACTTTTTTGTAAACATAAAATTTAAACTGAAAGTACAAGTAACTAGACTGGAACAAAAGAAGTAACTAGACTGGAACAAAAGAATATTCAAATTCTGTTCAATTGACTATTTTATACGAGTTATATTTGGGCAGCAGCAGGAAGCTAGGGTGGTGGGGGTTGTGGGCATAATCGGAAGTATGCGGTAAGAGTGGAATATTGACAAGTCAATAAATACTGTTATAGTTAAATAGCACTACATGGGAAAAGTAACTGTAAAATTTCTTTATATTGTATCACATAAAATATTTAAAACACCTACATTAGAGGGTGTGCCAACTTCCGCCTGGTCCCACGTAGATGTCTTTTTCTTTGCCGGTTCGTCACCACCCGCTGCTTGATCCCATCTACGCTTCTTTTTCTCCATAGGCTTCTGCTGGCTCCCATTCACAGCCTTCAAGTCACCAGCCTTGGCCTTATCACGCATCTGTTCCCTCAATCCTTTCTGAAAGAGGAACACAACATTTGGTAATAATATTTAGTTACAAATATTATTCAGATTGTTTTTCTATGGGGAAGAGGTCCATTCCTTGCATAAATGGAACAAAATAGTGTGACGCTGAGAAGAATGTGGACATAATTAATACATCGCAATGATTGCGATGGGCTAACAAAACTGATGAATAATTACAACCAGATGCTTAAGAGACTGTTCTTATTCTGTAATGTTGAATTTATCAGCTTAGTTTAAATTCATCTATTTTACTTTGATCATGAAACAAGTTATTACAACTTAGACAAATCATGCTCGAAGTCTTCTTGGGTAGAACCAGTACTAAGCATATATAGAAAAAGTATGTTGCTCAAGGACACCACAAATAGCAATACCACTGGACGATGCGCTCCACACATACAATAAATTTATCATAGAACATACTTAAATCGAAGTACCTAAGAGTACTGATAGCCGGTCTCTGGTAAATATTCATAAGTATTCCTTTTTTAATTGACATTTACAACGACCACAATTTTTATTGTTTGTTTCGTTTCTGCTTACTAATATTGAATACATGAAAAATAAAAAAAAATTCGAAGAATTAAAATCAGTTCTTTCACGTATGATCATATTGGTGGTGATCAACACGGCAAAGCTTGATCACCTTTGTCAATAATCGATTTTAAATCTTGTGAAAAACAGTCTTAGTACACAAAATTCATTGGGAACTGCATTCTATATTGAGGCGGAGTAACCTTTAAATGCCTCGTTCTGATTGGCTTACCGGTACACATCTCCAGTTCACACTTGCGAGAGATTGATTAGTCTGTGAAATAGGTCAATTGATCTCGCATGTCATTTGTTTACTTAGTGATGGGCTTACATAAACGGTAGTCCATCTGGGAGGTAAGGCATGTCAGGGCAATTAAGAGACGTCACTAATCAACCAAATCTTTTGAAGGGATGTCACATGCTACATGCATTACGACTATGGGGAAAACCCTGAATGTCACATGCTTCATGCATTATGACTATGGGGGAAACCCTGAATGTCACATGCTACATGTGTTATGACTATGGGGAAAACCCCGAATGAATTCATACAAACCACATTACACTATTTTTATCAACGTTTTTATTCCCCCACCAACATGTTAATAATAATAATATGTTTTGCAACTCCTTGTTTAAGGGTTTCAAAAATGAAAGGACCCCAGTGGTTTTTAATAGGGGTTTAAAGATAATTTTAATCACAAAGTGGGCAACGTACCTCTTGTTGTGCCAAAGCTTTCTCGGCAAGAATCTGTTGATATGTTCTGGCTGCAGGATCGGGAGTTTTACCTCCTGTAAGCAGAAAACAGAAAGGTCACGACACGAGGCCGCGACGGGAAATATTCATTAGTTATGGGCAAGACAAGAACGCTTTGAAACTTTTTCTTACTTTCAGATTAATTTATGTATTTCAAAAAGACTATACAGTACATTAGATGATTTGCACTTGATTTAAATAGCAATAGATCTTTGAAGGTATCATTTTTGTTTTGTTAGAAGGTCAAATAGTAGTGTACATGTATACTTATTTATTTTAAACTTATTTATTGTACATTGACTGTGAAACAAGTTCTTACAACTTGGACAAATCACTGTCAAATTCTTCCTGGGTAGAACCAGTAGTAAGCATATGCGGAAAAAATGTCTTTCTCAAGATCATCACACAGTCATGGCAGGGGATCAAACCCAGGACCCTATGATCCTAGGTCCAATGCACTACACTGGACCATGAGCACATTTTATTGCACAAAGGATTTTTTAACTTTACAATACCAGTAGTTGCTTTCTGCATAAATTAATATTTACAACATTAGAGTGTTTCCCTTATCTCAACTTGGTCAAGAGGTTTATGACATTATTTCAACCAGCACCAGTTCTGGAATTGATAATTTCTCCTGAAAGTTTTAATATTGGCAAATACAGTTACTCACAGAGATGATACCTTCAAAGATCTTTAAAGAAAATAACATAACCAATATGATCAAATAGTAACAAAAACATGCCAACTCCAAGTTAATGAAATATATCACTTTATTGGCAACGTAGCTCATGGTATTGTATAATAAGGAGTAAAACATAATGTCATTTCATGCTAAGTCGTCAATTGTTGGTACATAGGACTTTTAAAATACCCTTACATTTTTTTTAGATATACAATATAAATTACACATTTCTACAAAGGTAACCTAAGTTTGATGAATTGAGTGAAGATGGTTACCATGTGGTCCTTTAACATTGTGATTTCCATTGCCTTCCATAAAATAAATACTGATTATCGATTTAAATTTAAAGAGCGCAAAAATATTTTAAATTGTTTTTCTATCAAAATTCAATCGTAATGAATATAGACCTTTGTGCTGTTCTATCAAAATTACAGATCGACCTGAAATGACTGAAAATGGTGTTAAAACCCATTTAAAAAAAATCAACCCCACTTTACAATTCTCATGATATCCTGTAAAACTACAACTTTGGAGCTGGCACTACCAATATACGTACATTACCCGGCAGGATTCGGCCTCAGCACGGCAACAATATTCTGCAACGACACCTTTAATCCTAAAAAATTCTAGAATTAGTGTAGAGCTTTTCAAACACACACTTTCCAATCACTCTCTCTCTTACACACTGTTGTCAATGATAATTTGTAATAAATAAAAAATATATATATTGGTTCTTACTAAACATGAAATTGATACAAAAAATATATTTTACTTTTAAAACGAGTATGCTAGATATATAGAATTATTAATATGAAGCATATGTATATGTTACTTTTCAAAATGTTGAAAACGGAATCTTATTTCTTGCTATTTACAGAAATAAATTGTTTTTGTTTTTCTCTCTAGATTGTGTATTACATTTAAGAAATTCACCTCATCTGGTATTATATTTACATTTAAGAAAAATGAGGAAACTGCTAAACCTCCATCCCTATATTTAAAAAAGTTTTTCAAATATTTATAAAATTTGAAGTATTTATGTATTTTTGGTTCCGTATTATATTTTTAAGAAAGACGAGGAATTGGTGACCGCAGTAGTTCGTCTGCCGTGGCGCTAGAAAGGAAGGAATATTGTATTAGTCTCGGATTGTTGAAAATGTTTAAATATGCATAACAATAATATAAGTTTACAGGCAACATGTTACAGCACACAAAATACACAATACTAAACTAACATTTAAAAAAAAATTGTTTCAATCCAAAGCACCTATATTGTGGCATTACAAATAGCATCTCAATATTCTCGTCCCCCAACCACCACCCCTGTCCACATCAGTGGGGTACATTCAAATAAAGTATTTTCTTTTTAAGAGAATCTTCCACGCAGTTATTCTCAACCTATTTCTCAAACTGATAGCAGCACTGAACAATAACAACAATCTGTACATTGCATTGGCCAAAATAACATCCATCTAGCACTGGTATTATTTTTCATTAAAAACTCACACACACACAAAAAAGTATTTTCAGTCCAATTAATGTAAATATGCTTTATTGCCATGTGGCTAAAGAAGGATGCATTTCAAATTAATATTTGAGAAGTGGCATTGTTGTACACAAACAAATTTACTGGATGACTCCTCGTCAAGTATTCATTCTAAGATTGCCCTTACCGCCAAAGGAAAATAGGGGGTATTCAGGAAAAAGAGGCCCATCATTAAAACATTATTTATAAATTATAAGATGGTTGGTGAATAAAAAGTCTGTTAGTAAAACCAGTGATTGGATTGTCATGTTTACACGTCATTTGTTATGTCAATGTACTTTATTTAGTAAATATTCTTTGAAACAATTGTTCATTCCACGTTTGACTGTAATTTTTTTTTTTTTTTAAATTTTTCCAAATCTGGCTAATCAGCTAGAGGATTGGTACAGTTTTGCCTGGTTTGCTTTTTTTATAGCAATATTGACTATGGGAACATTTCACTTTATATTGAGCTATCAGAAGAAAAGCTGGATAAGTTTTCTTTTTTTATGGCATGTTCGGTTTTATTAAAGGAGGAAGACCTCAGAATGAATCTGATTACAACCATTGAAACTGGCAATCTTTCTCACATAGAGTTTTTGTAGTGAGCGTTACTTGAACCTACAACCTTAGCAGTGAGGGTGGTCATGAGAGGCAACCCCAGATCACTCAGCCAAGGAAGACCCCTGCATTTGTTCAATTGACTGTGGAAGTACCCAAAAGAACCTTAACATCAGTAGAATTGTGCCAATTCAGCCCCAGAAGACATCAAAAGTGCGACTTTTTGTGCTTCAAAAGGACCAATGGTGCAATGATGTGATCTAGATTGAATTGCTTGTCATCACGAAGTCTATTTATTTTTATTTATTGACTGAGTCTATGTATACGTTCTACAAATCTACATACTTTTATAAATTGTTTCATACTGGCAATTTCACTGAATGTTTTCACACAATATTTCTTATTTTTTTTTTTTCAAATGCATGGATAATTGAAGTACAGAAAGCTTATTTACTGTAGTTGGCCTGATTTCCTGCCTTCATCTGCATTCTACCCAACTGCCACACACACAAAAACTTCCTCACATTATACATCTCATATTATACATCAAACAACTGATCAAGCAAAAGTTTTGACTTTTCTTTGCGGATGAAACCAAATGACGGACCTTTATCGATTAATTTATCAACTTTAAAGTGGATTTTAATGACATTTTCAACATACTACAGCTTCTGTATATATTTTTGAGTAGAACTTCATGCCAGTAACTGGCAAATCTTCTCAGGTACATATTTTTCATTAAATGGACTTGGACCCAAGTAAACCACTGTGTGAAAATTAAATGATCTTTATGCTACCAGGTCTTAACTCACTGGACCATGATGTACCTTTGTACAAAACAATAGCTACATGTTTAGCTCGATTGCAGTGAAAGCTCAGAGCTTATATGAAAGGTTCTCGAGTCCGCCTCCTGGGTAGAACCAGTCCTGAGTGTTGTTTTATGAGAGGCATCGGGTCAAACTTGGGATCAAACCCGCAACCTCTGATGTGAGCAGCAAACACTCTACCCATTAGAATACTGCCCCATGTTTGGCAAAGCATTCACAATCTATAAGAGAAACGGCTGTAGAAAGTTTGGACTAAGTGGTAGTGGGCACTCAACAACCCTTAATGTTTGGATTCCAACATAACAACATTTTTTTTTATGCTTTTTCCAAAAACTATGTTTATGGTATTATTTTAATATTTATTTTATGAAGAATTTTAAAAACCTTCAAAAAAAATGTTCTCTAACCTATTCACTTACTTGTGAACTGAATATACTATTGCAATAGTCATTAATATTAAAATTTACGTACTGCTCTTGTGATTCTCTATTGCAATCACATTTTGAATTTTTTAGAAGGTCATTTGACAACAGAATTTATGGTAAAGTTGATATTGCATTTACAGACATAACAAAGTTAAGAAATATAAGGCAAAGTTTTGGCCCAATTTTCGCTCTAGCTTACATCACGAGGTTGATGTATTCTTACTGTCCTGATGTACCCTATGAAAGGGATGGAATATTTCAAAAATTTAAATATAATCATTCAGCCCTGAGCTATAATGACCCCCGATCTTGTTAAACAAACATTTTCATCTCACAAAAAAAAACGTGGGCTGAAAAGTCGGCTCCTGTTGGACCAGTTGGATGAATGTATAGAATGTCACACAGATTAATACTTCACTTCCTCTTGCATGCTGCCTTTTTTCTTGATATCACATATAATGAATTTTATACATAGTGTAATTTTGTGTGCTGACTGACTAAGCTAAGAAACAAAACGCCGATACTCATCCAAATGTATTTTTGGAAGGTTTATTTGCTTCAGAAATGTATTTTCATTTACTGCCAAACTGGCCGGCTACTTGTTTCCTACCAACGTCAGATCTCGCGCAAAACATCTCTCACTCTATCAAATTTATAAGGATAGTTTACTAACCATCTGCAAATGGATCGTAACGTTCCGGGGAGATTATCATGTTACGTCTCTTAGCTCGATACTCATCTTCTCTGTCGGCAATCTTTGCACGTTTGTGTTCTGCCATTGGATCATAATCCTGCAACACAACACAGGTAAATTCATTGGTTTTTTTTTCGGCCATTTTCATGGCCATTTGTGGGTCATATTCCCAATGGCAAATAGTATCTTTCTTTTCCCAATTGAGAAAGGAAAAATTTCAAATTGAAAGCTTCAAAAATTGCAACTTGCCATAATTCCTTGATAAAATAAACAAAGTTTCCCCATTTTGAATTGAGTATGACATTGATTCTTTAATTAAATGGCCAGAGAAGCAAGTGTACATATTTTTATGAAGTTGAACAAATATATTTAATACAAAGTTTTTCCAATGTTAATGAAAATACAGCTAAAATTGCCAATTCGAAGGGTATGAGTCATCTTTCCAAAATGGTGAAAAAAAACAATGCAATTGATGGTTGTTACAGTATTTAGCATCATTTTTATGCCATCGAGGTCTAACAGACTATCACTTAACCCAACCACTCTTTCCTAGGATCTTGGAAGGTTAAAAGGAACTAAAGCATATCCATAAAAAGGATGCTAAATATTCAATCAATTAATGACACAATGGCCAGGGCTGTCCCTAATTTTGAGAGTAGAAGGTTGAATTTTCGAAGTAAAAGGGGTTTGAACAGGCAAACCAGAAACAATCTGTGGTGAATTTTATTGTTTTGAAAAATAGACTGCATATTTGTGTCTTGAGGCCCAAAAATGTAGTCTATTAAAAAGTAAAAATTTGCAGTTTGTGCCACATTTAACTTCATAATTAAAACAAATGTTTTTAACAGTATATCCACAGCTCATAGTAGCTGATCATAACAAGAATTGTCAAGTGAAATAAAAATAAGAGCCTCACCTTATCGTTTAGTGTATCGTTCAAGGCATTAAGAGGTGCCGCAGCTCGAGTTGGGCCATGGTGTTCCAATGGGGTCACATCGTCATCATCCTGAAAGAAAATAACCATTAGCACCAAAATATATATTTCACTGTTTCTTTCACTTTCTTGCATACCGGATAGGATATCTGCATTTTTACTTGAGCTACATAGTTCTATCTCACCATAAAGCCTCGGTAAAATTCCCTTGCCGTTAATTGGAACTACCCATGCTAATTATATTACATAAATTATATAATTTCATGTTATAGAAGCCATTGTGGTAAAAAGTATAATGAATTAAATTAAAATAATTAAACAATGTATTTGGCAAGCAAGAAAAATAATCATTCAGAGTGTTTATTTAGGTTCAAAGCCTCATTCCTGCCAAAACAGTTAATCCTCAGGACAGACTTTTCTATTCGAACCTCAAAACCAATGCAAGATTCTTATATTATTGTTCTTATAATAAAATCCTAAGAAACTTTGCTATTGCTTTTCTTAATTTGACAGAAAGTCCATATCTTTCTCGTGATAACACCCAAGATAATCAAGAGGCCCAAGAGGGCCTGAGGACGCTCTACTGACTCATAGTGGCCATAGCACATTTTGAAATTCTACTATGCAATAGAAACATTGGGGCGGGTCATTTTTAACTCTAGGGACACCATTTGAACAAATCTAACAAAACTATAGTTTATAGTTCATTATTACATAAACATTTTGAAAATCTGTTGGACCGTTCATGAGAAGAAAATTTTTTAAGTTTTGGACTATTTTAAGTAATGGCGACCATCTTGAATTTTAGATAGAAAAAAAATCTTTTGTATATTCTCCTATGCAATAGAAACATCCATGTGAAGTTTCAGTTTAATTGGCCTAGTGGTTTCAGAATAAATGAAATAAAAAAGAGTATTTTCTGTTTTCCCACGGTATCCCTATGTAAAATTCTCTTACAGGGCCCCTATATATTTTAGCCGCTAAATTCTTGTCTGCAATCAAACCCTACACATAGGGATAATTTATATCAAATATGTACAAATCTGACATACGGGTTCTTAAGAAAACGATTTTACTAATTCCCAATTTGTACCCTTTTGGGGCCCCTCCTGACCCCTTTAGACATAGGAACCCAGTCATTTTTACAAATCATAACCTCCTTCACCTAACAATGCTTTAGTGAAGATATAGGCAAAATCATTTCCATTTAAAAAAAAATATATATATATATTATATAATGTTGACATGTGTCCCCTAATTCTAATTGAACTCTAGGGGCAGGGTCATTTTTGACCATAGGGACACAATTTGAACAAATCTAACAAAACTATAGTTGGTCATCATTACTACATAAACATTCTGAAAATCTGTTGGGTCGTTCATGAGGAGAAATTTTTTTAAGTTTTGGACTATTTTTAGTAACGGCGGCCATCTTGAATCTGATCGAAAAAAAAAATCTTCTGTATACTCTTCTATTCAAAACAAGCACCCATGTGAAGTTTCAGTTTAATTGGCTCAGTGGTTTCAGAGAAAGTGCTGCTAACAGACGACGGACGACAGACAAAGCGCCATCGCCTTTGGCCAGTAGAGCTAAAAATGGTGACTGAACAATGAATAAAAGCACATTCATAAAAAAACCTTCATTTCATTATACATGTTTAGCTTTTTCCCCATGTTTCTTCCAGCAATCAATTTCTGACTATTATATGAAGCCTCATTTCTGAGGGAGGATTTCGGGCATTTTAATCACTGATTAACATAGAAGTTCAGCAAGATATTTTATTTATGTTCACTGGTTCTCTACCTGTATGTGAGACTGATTGCTTTTTTTCCCCTTCAAAGGATTGCATGCCTTCAAATGCCTTGTCCGAATATGGCACAGTAGGAGTATGTTTGAACAAAAACCTGGACAAAATCACACCGTGAACTAACAGAGGAACCTTTGGTTCTTGGAGCAAGCATGATAGACCACTCCCTAGCTTACATTATGTGTTTATTGATAAATATTTCTAAGTATAGATTTACCTCTGCATCTTCGGCAGGAATATATGTGTGATAACCTTCGTATTTGCTGTGTGTGGATCCATATATATCTGTATCAAAGTGACCTCCAGCACCAAGTCCAACTCTCTGTTTCTCTGGTACATCTTGATTTTCTTTGGAATTGAGTGCTTGTTTCTTTGCCTGTATGTTTCTTACTTGCTCCTCAATACCTGTTAATACAAAAGAAGAGGTTAAATTACCATTTTTTGCTGAATTACATACACATTATGGAAACAGAACTTCATTTAATAAAGCAAATCTTAATTGCTATGATTAAACAAATAATAATGCTTGATATCTTAATTTGAAGAATTATATGAGAAAAGTTGGTAACCAAATGTTTAAAAATAGATTAGCATTTTATGTGTATTACCAAGTTTATTTCCCACTTGACTGTGTTTGTGTTTAAATCCAAAATGCATATGATTTCAATATGATGTCTCCAGCGACTGTTTCTGAAACTTGCACCTTTTAAGTGGAAAAAAGCACACACCTCAATACACACTTTCTATAGGGTATTAGTACTGCTTGATACTTACATGTAGTAATTATATTGTTTGTCACAGGTTAAAACATTGATTAATCTCCGTCAGACTTCTGATAAATGAACCCAGAAGTGGGTGGGGTAATGTTAATACAATCACAGGTCCTATCTTACTATAGCTTTTGGATAGATATATTATAGTAAATTATCCATCATTTACTACACATCACTATCTCAAAGCTATAGTACGATAGGGTCTGCGAGACTTTGACTACATTGGAACATATTAACTCGAATTTGGGTGTTATTGGTTTGTGTTCAAATTAGATTTGTTATGCATGTCACGAGAAAACACCTTTCCTGCTTCAAGACCTGTGCACTTTTAGACATAGGATAACAAGAGGCCCTATATGATAGCATATGTAATTGCTCTACTAATTCAATTTGGTGCGAAGATTTTTTTTTTAATATATAACAGCAAATGACATTGTGTAAAAAAAGATTACTCTACTCTTATACAAGCTGTATCTTCTGTAAGAATCAGATTAAATTAAAAGTCAAAGGGAAAGATGCATGAGCGTACATTGAAAAAAGGACTACAACTCTGCTAATTTTTGCAGAAAAATATATGGTGCAAACAAATTTTGAGCCAGAGCCAGCCCTGGCGAGGGAAGAATAAAATATTATAAAAGTCAGTACATGTTTGAATTTGTCTGTAGACCATCGAGTGGGATAAAGCTTGTTCTTTTATTTGGGATAAAGTATGTTTAAGGTTTATAGATCACACTATGATAGCCAGTCGCTCGTCAATATGATGGAGCTCAAGTTGCCTCCAGTTTAAATTAGTCAACATCTTGGTGACAATGAAAGTGCATCAATAGTCCAGACAGCAGCCCTTCTTTGTATGGACTGGAGTGTGTCGACCAGACAGGGGAGCAGTACTCGAGCTGGGAAGTGTGCATTTCTATCACAACCTATTGAATTCTGCAACATGTAGGGATCATTTGTGAGGCACGAAATCATTTCTTTCCCAGTTATACATATTTATTCACATATATGTCATATATTATCTGTAGTGTAGTACATTACAGAAAGATATTGTGAGCAGTGCCTGTAACTTGTTGTTTTAAATGAAAATGTGCTGGAAATACTACTTGGCAGATTGGTTACTTGAGAATTTGTACGGGCCAAAAACCAAGGACTTGTATAGAAGGATAGAAAAGCATCTGCTGACAAAATTTTGATGAAACAGCAAATGAAGGATTCATAATTTGCAAATTAATCATTCATAATTCACAGGCAACTGATTTATAGTACATAAACTGTAAGTTGTATGTAATCTTAGATATTTAAACATGTTTCGATCACGCAAAATTATCTTGATTTAAAGATATATTGAGGTTTGAAAGAAAAATAATCATAATTTGTCATTATTTTAACTGCAGTATATACATATTTTTGTAGTCACATGTACTTCAACAATTCTTAACACAAATTTACGGGAATGGTATTGTTTTAATAATTTCATTCTGCAGTGTATATTTTGATCTGTGTTCCTGAGATGAATGGCAGTTACAGTAATTGAAAACAAGATTTTGTGTGAATATGCGAGTGTTCACAAAATCTCAATCAATTGCCTTTCCTTCTCTATATAATTCAATGACAAAACATAAATATCAAAATAAAAAAAATCATTTGATATTTTGGAAATATATGAAAACGAAACAGAACATAGGATCATCCGAAAATGAAAAGGTGACAATTTCACGACTTATACAATATAGTACTCATTCTATTCAAAATATGTCAATGTGGGAATGAAAAATTGAAATTAACAAACCGACGTTGGCACGATGTTATTTACTTCGGAAAATGGCTTGAAAGATGCACAAATTCTGGTCAATACTGAACGTCAGCTTTTGAAGATAACGCATTTAAATTCATTATATTGATATGCAAGAATTTAAACTGAAAACTTGATAGTATATATACTTTTTGAGCAGTATATTTTGATTTTAAACTTACCTTCGATGGTATTGTATGGAGCAGCCATTTTGTCTGTTTTTCGTATGCTCCCAGAGTTCCGTATTATTCGCAAGCAACCAGCATATATTCAAATTGAATCAAGCTGAGAACCAGCTTGGACGGAAACTGGGAAGACCGATGGTTCTATTTTTAGATTCCAAATTGATCAACCTTCACCTTGAACTTGAAAGGAGAAGTATGGCGCTACCGCTGACCAGGAACATACGGTGTTTTAACCGATTAAAAGAAACTCAAGAAAGTTTTATTAAACTTCAAAAACTAAACAGGTGAATTAATTTTTTATCTCATAACTGGACAGGTCGTTGGCTTATTATAATTATTGATTCACACGAAATTACACGAGAGGTGTCTGTCTTCATCTTAAATAATTTGACACTTCACTGAATGTATTGACAAACCTGTTACACAATGAATGTAACCATCATAAATGCAGTTGTCATTTGGCTCAAGTCAGAGACTGACTACTCATATTTTTCTTGTTGTGTTACAATATTGAAGAGCAAAATTCGATGAAATGACTCGTACATTTGATAAACATTTGTTATAAATATATGCAGATTCATTTGAGTAATAGTCAAATGCGACTGCATCGACATACGGTATTGATAGTTTTAAAGATAGTATGGGGAACAGAGATGCCAAAAGTTCCTCAGGCCTGTGTAGTTCCATTTGTCCTTTTCTTTAATTGATTTTAAAATCATTAAAATTTGTAAATCATGAAATGAAACTCATTTCTGAGGAAATTTCGTGAATCACTTTGTTTTACCTCTGTTATTTCCAGCGATCAATTTCTGATAATTATAGGAAGCCTAATTTCCGAGGGAGATTTATGCGCATTTCCATCACTGATTAACATAGCAGTAGTTCAGTGAGATATTTTATGTGCACATGGTATGACTCTCCCTGAGACTGACTGCTTTAAATCCTCTTCCATGGATTGCATGATCTCACAGTACCTAGCATGATAAGGCATTTGAAAAACCCAGACTTAACCCTACGGGGAATCGAACTGGGAACCTCTCGGTCTTGGGACAAGCATGCTGACCACTAGACGACCACAACTCCTTCAACAACCCAAGATCAACATAGAACTTCAGACATATTTTGCCTGAACTATGTATAATTCTCCCTGTACACCTGCTATCAGCTGCTTTACAAAATTGCCAAAAGATTGCATACTTTCACAAAAGTGCGACATACAGCAGGTTTGAATATCTCTAAGGAATCTTTCGATGTGTTTTTATTTTGTGTCTCCCTGGACACAATGGATGTAGCATGTTGGATATCCAAATAATACCAAAAACTGTTCATCCATGCCTTATTTGATTAGGCCATTTTCACAGCACCTTGCCTAATTATATAAGGCCTGCAAGAGATTTTTATAAATTTCAGAGGTGACCCCATGAAAATTAAAAGGGACCTTTGGGTCTTAACATGCTGATATTTACCGTTAATTGGACCTCAACTTTTAGATGCATCAAGCTCTCTTAGAAATATTCTCTTTGTTTATTTTCTTCCTTATATTCAATAGATACATATATTACTTACACAATGTTTTACCTAATAAAATAACTAGTTTTCATTGGCTAATAATTACAGATTATTATGGGAGACGGGGCTTTATGTTGTATTGAAAAGTCAGAACAATGCACTTGTAAGAAAGATGTAATTTGTTATTTTTTTACAATAATTTTAGAATCACTGCAAATAACTGAAACTTTATATTGAATGATATATATGCAATTGGAGTAATAATTGACATTGTATTTCAGGTCAGCATGTGTAGGATGTTTACAAGTAGTGAGACATAGAAAGCATGGGGCACTGTGGAGTTATCAAAATGATAGAACATTTATATCCTTACCAAAACTACCTTTTTCTGGATCTGGACAGAAGAAGAAGGAATACTCAGAAAGAAGAGTTCTCGGGTAGGACGAATAGCAGTGTTTTTTTCACCATTTTGGGAAGATGACCATAACCTTGGAATTGGGAATTTTAGCGGCATTTTCATTAACATTGGGAAATTTTTTTGCATTAAATATATTTATAAAAAGTGTACACTTGCTTATCAGGCCATTTAATTAATTAAATAATCAATGTCATACTAAATTCAGAATGGGGAAAACTTTCTTTATTTTATCAAGGAAGTATGGCAAGTTTCAATTTACATTTTTGAAGCTTTCAATTGGGAATTTTTACCATTCAATTGGGAAAAAAAGATACTATTTGCCATTGGGAATATGACCCAATAACGGCCATAAAAATGGCCGAAAAAACACACTAAATAGCTAACAGTGTTGTTCCTTTCTCACATTAATAGGTAAAAAATGAGTCATGATTCAACATATTCATATCGCTATAAATTTATTCGAGTATTGTTATTTATGAATTGTAAGTCAATCTGAAAGTAATCAATTAACTTATACATGTAAGTATCTTTCATTGATTTGATTTTGGATAAAAATCCTGTCAAGAGAAATAAAGTCTGTTTTGGTACTCGTTACCACCAAAACAGTTACCCTAAGGACGGACTTTTCTACTTGACTTAAAAAAACATGAATTAATCTTTTTCTGGCATATATATGTATATATTACGTAAATTTATGATTTTGTTTTAGAGTTTTGATAGCTGTTTAATCCTGGTCTCTTTTTTTATATTATTGCAGGATCATGAGAATAATATTTATGAATAATGTGCAGGGATTTACTGATTTATAAATGTATTTCAATTCTCACGTCAAGCAAAGTGGTGTTTTAGCACACACTTTCAATTTATTATCTCAAACATAAGAATTATTCAATCAGTGTTTTCTCTTTGCTAAATCAAGTAATAAAGCAAAATTTCATAGTGTATTTATAAGTTCACAGACCAGGTGTAAGTAATAAAATTGAGCCCATGGTCCATTGGTAGAGCGTGGAATCCAGGATCAGAAGGTCATGGATTCGATCCTCTCCCACCGCTATGTGTAGTGTTCTTAACCAAGACACTTTTTGTTTGCATATGCTTAGTACTGGTTCTAATCAGGAAGACTTTGAGCTACTTTGAAGAAGTTGTTTTAACTTGTTTCACGTGAAATCCAAAGAAAAATAGATAAGAATGTGATGTTGAATGAAATGCCCTTACCTGGTAAAATACTAAAAAATCCATGTCAAGTGTGCAAAAAAATGCATGTATATATAATTCTTATATGTATTGGGCAGAATTTCAGTGAAGGTGTCACTGAAAGTGATGCTGTTTTAAAATATACGGGTATTTTTTAAATGGTTAACATACTTTAAAAGATAGACTTGTGTTGGAAGTGAAATGTAACAAAGAATTAGAGTTTTTTTTTTTACTTTGTCTGCACTGAATATTTCATTTTGTATATAACCTTATAAATATAGCCCGATTTGGTTAGCTTAATCAGTAGTGGGTCTGACTATCAATTCAGGGGTTGTGAGTTTGAATCCCTGTCCTGACTTAATCTCCATGATAATTGAAATACGACATTGTGTCTCATTGTCAATTGTCTCACCACTGGTTCTAGTGGGAAAGTTATCGGTTACTTGTGAAGATTGGTGTGCTAGAGTAATGGTTAACCTTCAAGGATTTCAGGAAAGAATCTTAGGTTAACTGATCGTCTATTAGCCCACAATAGCATAAAAATGATGCTAAATATTCAAACAAACAAATATTCTTTGTAGATGATAGAAGATCTTATGGAAGATAAGTTTTAAATAAATGTGCCAAACTCTGCAAATAAAGCCACTGATCTTTCTTTTAAAGCTATTTCCATCAACTACATTAAAGTGTAAACCTTAATACAAATGAAATTTGGACCCATTCTGTAAGTGTTTCTAATTCTGTTCTTTCAACAAGCTTACCAGATTAATAAAAAAATCAAGAAATAATGAAGGGACAAATTGAATTGCTAAATCTTTTAAAGCTGAGCCTGTTGGTTCAAGCCCAGCTCTGTTTAGAAATATATCTTGGGAGAAAATGATATCTAATCTTTCCTTTCATGATTTATAGGCCGGGCCCGATTAGCTCAGTCGGTTACGCGTCTGACTATCAATCCAGGGGTCGTGAGTTCGAATCCCCCGCCCGGCAACAGTCTCCGTGATGATTGATATACGACATTGTGTCTCATTATCATTCGTCTCTCACCACTGATTCAAGTGGGAAAGTTATCAGTTACTTGCGGAGACGGGGTGTGCTCGAGTACTGGTTAATCCCAGGAAACAGTGGTTAGGTTAACTGATCGTCTGTTAGCCCTCGATGGCATAAGAATGACGCTAAATATTCAATCAATCAATCAATCATGATTTATATTTACAGCTACACAATGGAGCAGATGTACGATATAGTAGCAGAAGTGGACAAGTACAACAAGTTTGTTCCCTGGTGTACTCAGTCCACCATCACAAACTCGAGTCCCAGCCACTGCGACTGCAAACTTGCCATAGGGTTCCCACCCATTCAGGAGAGGTATAGTTCAAAGGTCACTTTGACAAAACCAACTGTAGTAAAGGTAATTTGATATCTATTTTCAGATAATATCTGCAAAACTTCATTATTAATATTGTCTCAGTGTGTTCGTAATCTGTTAGTAGAGTAATGCATGTCAGCAGTTTGGCTAGTTCAGTCAGTAGGTCCTAGATTGGATTCCGGAACTGGTTGCATATTTTTCTTGTCCTGTTACATTGGTGTTCAACTTGGGGCAATGATTTTTATTCCGAGGAACATTCATTCACATGATTCTCAGGTCTATATGGAAATTTAGGTACACATTTTATTTATGTGGTGGAATAATGTGTTCATAACCTGTTAGGAAGAGAAATGTAGTCAATAGTCTGACTAGTTAAGTTGGCAGTGCAATCTTTCTGTCAGTGATTAGGGTTAGAGTACAGGACTGACTGGGCATTTTTTTCTGTGTTACAATATTGCTAGTTAAAGCACAATTCTGCATTTCATTTTTCTTACTTAAAAGTGCTGGTTTTAAAATACAGTAAAAAATAGCACAAAGTACAAACACATTTATGCTAGAGACAAAAAGAAATTAACAGTTAAATGACTTAAAATTTGATGAAATGACTCTTGAAAACTTGGTTTCCAATAAATTACTTCTTAAGAGGTCTTTTTTAATTAATATTGGTGTGAACCTATATAATTATAAAATGTAGGTCAAGTCAGATATTTTTCATCCTCGGTCAAATCTTTACAGGAATTGTGGCCTCTGTTTCATTCAGTTTTTGGTAAAAAGTTTGGTTTTCGGTTAATAGTAAGGGCATTCATGCCAACAGACATATTTTTTGGTTTCAATATTATTTCATCATAGTTGCCAGTAATTTAGTATTTTTGTCGCATTTCTTATATTTTTGCATTTCAATACTAATTAATCATACATGTCTGTATTTTAGTCATTCAGTATCACTTAATCGTACATGTATACATGTACTAATATTATTTTTGTCATTTCAATACTAATTAATTACATATACCTGTATTTCTTTGTCATTTCAGTCTGTGTGTACTGACGGACGTTTATTTAACCACCTGTTAACTATATGGAAATTTAGTCCGGGACTTCCAGACAACCCAAATACATGCACACTTGATTTCTCAGTGAGTTATAATTACAAAAAATAAAAAGAAGCTTCAAATTTTACTTATGTTCAGGCCTCCTGACAGTCTCTATAACCCTTGAACTTACACTTACAGTCTCTACAACCTTTGAACTTACACGTACAGTCTCTAAAACCTTTGAACTTACACATACAGTCTCTACAACCTTTGAACTTACACGTACAGTCTCTACAACGTTTGAACTTACACGTACAGTCTCTACAATCTTTGAACTTACACGTACAGCCATATTGAAATAGTTATCTCCAAGTACTATTACATGAAACTTTGTATTCACCATTTTCTCAGCAGTTTTTAAATGTAAATAGTGTCAACACATTTGTTTTGAAAATCTTTAAAAATATGAATTTATAGTTCTTTGAATTTTTTTCTATCAATCAACAATCTTAAAATACGTTTTACACATTTTGTCAATGAACATGTGAAATAGAATGCTTTTTCATACGCATATTTATGACCCTTTTATAAATTTTTTTCTGTACTGAGCTGGACTTTTTTTGTACTTAGTCCTCAATTGTATGAGTTTTTATGCACACTGGAGAATTTATAGATTACTTTTGGATTTTGTAGATTGTATTATTTTGATATACAGAGATAACACAAATGAAATTTAATTAAAGTTGCTGCATGTCCCTTTAAAAAAATATTTACTGTTATGTTTCGAACATAAGCTGCTGATATAGCCCCTTTAAATTAATATTTACCATAATTTTTTTGAACATAAGCCGCTGATATAGCTTCTGGTTTGCATTTGGCTATACTAGATTTCTGATTAATTGTAAACAATATTAGCTTCACGAAAAAAAGGACAGCTAATATGTGACAACCAAGGCAGATCATTGTTTGTTGGTGTAAATCATTTTAAAAGAAATTGTGTGCAAGCAACCATACGTAGTTATCATCATGTCATTCTGAATGTATAAGTCGTATTTGAGGTTTGCTTTAGGAGGGTTTACAATTGGAGACAGCATAATTTTGCGATTTAACTCATTAATTGTTATAATGCGATATTTTCATGAATCTGGTTGAAAATATCAATTTGGGAGCCATTGAAAAAACTTGTGATAACATGTTTACATTTGTATCAGACCGTTTTATATCGGACCCGAGTGTATTTATATATAATAAAATTCTTTTGCTATTTTATATTTGCCATAACCTGTGATATTCGTATTTTTCTGTCAACAGTTATAATGATGTTGCTACCATTTATAATACCATAGCAACAGGTACAGTATCTCATAAAAGTCGAGTCATCCTGTGAGACTAGTGACCAATCAAAGACATTCAACCTTTGTGAATTGTTCTCTCATTCTTACGGAAATATGATGATTTTAACCATTTTCTATTTTGAATTGTCTCATGTGGGGGGAAAAATGGTGTCCTGTAAAAACATTACATTTGAAACACCATACTGATTGGTAGATGATCAGCTTCTCCACAGGCTTTTTAAGCACAGAGGCACCCCAGCGCTTGACTGTCAGAAATGATATTCTCCTAGCACTTGAATTCTTTAACAAAATTTTGCAAAAGTTTACTTTTCTCTAAATCATTTTATTTCTTTGCGTATCTTTTTTCATTTTAATGCCTAAAATGAAACATACTTAATACAATGACTTTAATTGATTAATGCAAGTTTTACTAATGGAATATATCTCAATGAGTGCCTTTCACAGTGCTTGAAAATGTGTTGAAGGTATTTACGCGCTCTTACCCCAATGCTTGCATTCCTTCCAGTGGAGAACCCTGCAATTATTTATCATTGTCGAAAAGTTTATGTTTTATATCCCAGAGCATAATGCACCTTTTTATAAAACATTTAGTAGCTAACTGTTAAATGTGATTTTTTATTTTGATTTTTAAAGCATTTTGGAATAAACATACTCTCCCTGTCTGATTAGCATTTACAAATTCTGATGGCCTGACTGTGATTTCAACCATTTAAACCCTTGAAAAGTCGTATGGAAACAAAAATTATGAATGTACAGTCTGTAAAGTATCAATCTAACGAAATCGTATCATAATATAATGACCGCTGTTTAACAGGAATTAAAATGCACCAAAATAATGTCAACATTATCTTCTGGTTATATCTGCATTGTATCATAAGACAAGATATGTGGTTAATATATGTATACCCAAGTTGGATTCCTGTCTCAGTATTTAAAAAATAGTATCGCACATGTTTGTCACCCAGCATGAAGACGACATTATTTAATTCATTCTTGCAAATGTTTATCTCATGAGTTTGTTTTGTAATTAATATATACACACCCGAATATTAATAGCATACTGCGAGCAGTTTTGTTTTTAAACAGAAAGGTGAGCATTTAATTTATTTCCCAAATAGATAAAAAATTAAAAAAGTATTTTTTCACATATTTCAGGTTGCTTTTGAATTTCGCTCCCAGCTTCACTCCAATTTGTCACACTTGTTTTTCGATGAGGTGGTTCGACAGATGGTAAATGCATTTCTGAAACGTGCAAAAGTTTTACACGGTCCGGCCTCCATAAAAGCGCAGAAGCCCACAGTTCTTGTGTGTAACTCTTGATGAAGACTTCAGTTAGACAAAAATTTTATAGTGAATATACTTTATTTTAAACTGAAATATTTTAAAAACATTTAGCAAGTTTTAAGTGATATTTGTTTTGTAATATTATTTATAATGTACCATGTACATATTATATTGTTTAGGATCAAAGACATTTTCTGTTTTGCATATTGTTATTATTTCATATTAAAGGGACTCATTTGATACATTTGAACTTAGGTCTTTTAACACTATTTCTGAATGCTTGGTATCTACATGGTGAAATTATGATAGGTCTTAAGATCACTTACCTTGCACTGCAAAGGCTGTGGGTTTGATATCTACCTTGCACTGCAAAGGCTGTGGGTTTGATATCTACCTTGCACTGCAAAGGCTGTGGGTTTGATATCTACCTTGCACTGCAAAGGCTGTGGGTTTGGTATCTACCTTGCACTGCAAAGGCTGTGGGTTTGATATCTACCTTGCACTGCAAAGGCTGTGGGTTTGGTATCTACCTTGCACTGCAAAGGCTGTGGGTTTGGTATCTACCTTGCACTGCAAAGGCTGTGGGTTTGATATCTACCTTGCACTGCAAAGGCTATGGGTTTGATCCCTACCTTGCACTGCCAAGTCTGTTGGTTTGATCCCTCCTTACCTTGCACTGCAAAGGCTGTGGGTTTGATATCTACCTTGCACTGCAAAGGCTGTGGGTTTGATCCCTACCTTGCACTGCCAAGGCTGTGGGTTTGATCCCTACCTTGCACTGCCAAGTCTGTGGGTTTGATCCCTACCTTGCACTGCCAAGTATGTTGGTTTGATCCCTACCTTGCACTGCCAAGTCTGTTGGTTTGATCCCTACCTTGCACTGCCAAGTCTGTTGGTTTGATCCCTCCCTACCTTGCACTGCAAAGGCTGTAGGTTTGATCTCTACCTTGTACTGCAAAAGTCTGTTGGTTTAAACCCTACCTTGCACTGCCAAGGCTGTGGGTTTGATCCCTACCTTGCACTGCCAAGGCTGTGGGTTTGATTCAAGCTTTTTCCAAAAGCTTCATTTTCAAAAAATTGTCAGATGATGTGAAAGGACTTGGATCGATGTTAGCCATTTATGTAATATTAAAGTTGAAAATGGCTTTAAAACCTGCCTTATAATACCAAAAGTGTCAGCCATCATAGAGTCCTCAATAATTGTGTTGTATTAGACACTTTCTCAGAATCACTTGCCTTTACACCATAGATGTTCTAAGTGTGATTCAAGCTTATTACAAACATTTTTATGTTTGGCATTTATTAAAGCAAGAATAATTTACAGTGCAAGAGTGTGAATAACCCTAAACACATTTGTTTTTAAACCTAGTGTAATATCTATTTTAATTCATTGCTTGGCATTTTCTTTATAACCCAGCTTCGAGACATAACATGCCATGCTCTTTTCAAGCCTACCTGAATATATAAATGATGTTGAATTGTCATAATAAAATGACATCAATTTGAGAAGTTCTATCATACAATGTCTCGTGTAATCTATATGCAATTTTTTCTCCCTCCTTCTAGAGATAACATGATAAATAAATGGCCAATGTACCATTTTCCTGAGTTAAAATGGATTTTTCATTCGTGTTTATTTCTTTGACAAATATGACTTTATGCTTGGCAGAGCTTCACATAATATTTTTTGGCAATTAATAAATGAACACTCATGTAAGATCCTCTATCGCATCTACGATCTTCCTCCATCAATAAAATTTGTTGTCACATACCCAAAATTAAAACCTTTTGTTGAAAATGGCATTAAGTCCATTCATTCATTTGAGAAAAAGAATGAATGGGTTTAATGCCATTTTCAACACATGACCGTATATATATATATTGTGTATTTTTAGTGGAGTTAGACCTTGGAATGAATCTGATTACCACCAGTAACTGATAAACCTTCTCATATAAAG
This sequence comes from Panopea generosa, assembly GCA_029582155.1. Classification (NCBI taxonomy): domain Eukaryota; kingdom Metazoa; phylum Mollusca; class Bivalvia; order Adapedonta; family Hiatellidae; genus Panopea; species Panopea generosa. The sequence goes on along the minus strand of CM055909.1, from coordinate 23,587,056 downwards.
TTCAGCTGGGCTCAAACCCACAACCCCGGTGATTAAAGGTAAGTGGTCATTGGATGTCAGATCCTTAGATCACTTGGGCACACTACATTAATAAAAAAAACTATTACCAAGTTATATTTATATTTGTATATATATGTGTGTGTGTGTGTGTGTGTGTGTGTGTGTGTGTGTGTGTGTGTGTGTGTGTTTCAGTCAAATGTATAAATATGATTTTTAACATTGATTATTATAAGTTTATTAAGTTTGAATTTTAACCATCATTTCATTTTAACTACCTGCATTTCAAATTGAAACTCTTACTGTTTGTTGTTTAAATGTTTAAGTTGCTTAAAAACAAGTTTTAAAAGATTTTAGAAATGCCTGAATATTTTTAAGAGATTGAAATGAACAAGAAGATTTCAGTATAGTTAAGTATTTCTGTTTATTTTCTTTTGTTTAATGTTATACTTAGGTGTAACATTTATTATATTTTGCATTTAACAGTGTGGAGTTCAGTATGTTAAATATGTTTAATAAATAACTTTAATGCTCTTCCACCTATCAAACATGAAACAGAAATTGAAATTTTTCTGCGAGGATCTCCAATTTATTTAAGCGAGGCAATAGTGCAGTGAATAGAGTATTCACCACTCGCACTAGAGGTTTCAGGTTCGATCCCAAGCTTGAATTGACGGCCTCTCAAAAAAACCATTTAGCACTACCCAGGAAATTGACTTGGTTCATTAAAGCTCAGACTTTACGTCACAGTAGAGTAGAATATATTAGTTAGTATAATCTTATTTTACTTTTAGTTACCCTCTAGGATGTCTGAAAACGAGCAAAAAACATTTTCAGCCAGTACATTATCTATATACATTGTACTCTCAAATAAAGAAAAAATCAATGGTGAGGTAACACCTGAAACAGATTTAGATGAAAATCTAGGAATTAATTTACTAAAGCCTCATGTACTATTTTAAAACCAGTTTCTTTTCATTCTCTGCAGAGGCCTATGAATTCTTCAAATAGTTGTCATGGTTACTTTTATCATTGTTTATCATGTTCATTATTATTGTTAAACTTTCAACCACTGTGTAGTTTTAGGATGTCAAATGAGTGGTGGCAAGTATAGGGCATTTATTTCTTGCATATCAGAGAAGGGCATCTGCATATTTACTGGGTTTAGATATTCTGTCACTTCCTAGGGCCGAGATAAAATTCTATCTATGATGTAACATATAAAATTTATTATGTAAATCATATAATTTATGTCGCAAAAGTAACTGTTGCAAAAGATATGATTATGCATTAAGTTGAAGTAATTAATTATTCAACGTGTTTGGTATGCAAGAAAAGGGAATCATTCATGGTTGCTTCGGTTCGGACGAAATATTCGGTCCCTTGGGATAACTGTTTTCGCAAAACCTCGTTCCTTCCAAAACAATTGCCCCTTGGGACGGAATGAGTATTGGGTAGGATTTTCTTCATTTGTTGATGTTTTTTATTTCAATCTGGATGAAAACCTGTTGTATTTTGTACATGAAGAGTGGGCCTGTAACTTTTCTTCCTGATGGCATATGAAGTCTTCTTGGCATGTCATGAGACCCCCAATTCATTCAGTAACTCAGAAATTACACAAAATTTGGTTTGATACATTTTACAAGCACCACTCATTTGAATTTTATAAGTTCCTAGTGTATACAGTAAAGTATTGTTGCAACCGACTACCATCCAGTTTAGCTGGACACAAATATTGTAACATGCAATTGAATTTTTTTGCTATAAAAGAAAAGATCAAGTGGCAAAAGGAAAAGAAATTGTATTGAATTAATGCAAATTTTCTTCAAACATACTTAACTTGAAACAATTATAGCTTGTTCCACAATGTTATAATACATTTAATAACTGGTATTTGAAATAGTTTTTTTTATCAGCGAACTTAATCTCCAATTTAAAAGTATTTTCATGGCTGTATGGTCAGTGAGATCTTATTGTAGAGCATCCGACCCAGTACATGTATATAGGTGTGTTATTTAACGTTTTTCATGCTCAACTCATAATTCGGACTCGACCACAATTTCTAGGATTCGTATCAAACAAAAAATTAAAGCACAGACACTTGACTAAATCTCAATATTTTAAATATTAACGCCAATTTGAAGCAGACAGTTACAGATATTTGCATTCATTTTGTTATAATGAGTTCATTCGTTTTTTTAGTCGAGTTGAGAATGGAACAAAGATTTATACCCTCGGACTATGTTACTATGCAGGAAGACATTGAGCTTGATTTGTCAGAGGTGTAAGAAAGTTTCACAGTCAATGTAAAATAAATAATCTTTATGTTCTTTTAGTTATAAAAATATGTTGATATTTGTTTTCGTATACTGCAGTGCTTTTGTTTGGTTACTCACCAATAACTGTTATTGATGCTGTTGTTATTGTTAAGAACAAGTTAATTACCTGGTAAACTAATTAATAATCTGCAAATGTTGTGAATCATTATTAATTATTAATTAAAAGCTGGCCTTTTTCAAGGTAAATATGTATATAGTAGTTTGTTCTAATTAAAGTCCCATTATATCTACAAGAAGATAGTGATTTCATCGAATGAATGAATTTATCAATGAATGGGGTGAAATGTTGATTTCAACACGACATGTTATACGTATTGCATTAAGTCTTTGGAATGAGCTGTCAAAGGTTAAACTCACAATATCAAGCTGTGAGTTTAATGACAGCTACATAGACCGCTCAGCCACAGAGAAACGGCTACGGATAAATGCATGATATTTACAAACAAAAATCATATCAAAGCATAACAATATTCTATCGCTTAATTTTTTTTATATACATGTAGATTATTATGTATTTACCATTTGGAATCAATAGAGTATTAATTATATACCATATGAAATCATGTTAGATGTGTGGAGATTTGTCTGCAGTGGGGTAGCTGCCTTTACGCCACAACATCCAGACTTGGAATTTTCTTGCATCATTATATTTCCTGGAAATGCCCCCAAAATGCAGGAAATGCGTTGTAAACTCAATTTTTTTTCCAGACCTCTCTTGAAATTGCTGGATTTACACATCATTTCAGGGTCATAGCGCCACTGAACATTCTGTTACAAATGCCATATACTAGAAAACTTGAAATTAGAATAGTGATTTCATTTATGTATAATTACACTTATGTTGTACCAATATATACATTCACTTTAAAAAGTTAATTAATGATGTTGTAAATCCACATCATAGCACATAATCATCTCTCTCTCTCTCTCTCTCTCTCTCTCTCTCTCTCTCTCTCTCTCTCTCGTTCCATCCATCCATCCATCCATCCATCTATCCAGTTTTATTGGTCAAGTAAGACATCAGAATGAATGTGATTAAAACCACCAAAAACTGGCAATTTTTATAAAACTTATCGAACCAACCAGGTATCAAACCCATGCTATCAGCAGTGAGAGGTAAATGGTAGTTGAACGACAGCACCGTATGCCTCTCGGCGAGGATCCCACCCCCACCCCACCCCCTCCCACACCCAAATATATGATCAAATTTAGGTTAAAAAAGTTTTTATATTTGTTAAAATTAATGTCAACAAAATGTTTTAAAGGAATTTGCCTGAATATTGATATTTAAGACTGCAATAGTAATATACAAAATATACTGATAAAGAATGTATGTGTAGATCAATAATAGAAAAAAATCTCTATTCTAATACTACTCTCATTACAATTGACTTTGACAATCATCATTTGTTTTTTATAATGCAAGGGAAATAACTAATTTTGCCTTTAAATAAGTAGTCCTGAATGATTTGTTTCCCTTTATAATATTTTCGAATTATAATCTAATTAGAATACGAACTTGCTTTTTGGGTCATCTAAGTATTGTTTATAGAAACAGTTACTAAAAATAAAAAAATAATAAATAGCTTAATACATATAACTTGGGTTTCCCTTATGATGACCTGATGAATTTTTTCGTAGTTGAATTGCATATTGTCAATAATTATTGCCTTGTTGCTGTGGTCATTCTGCTCAAGGTTAAGGTCATAACGGATAGGGTTTCTCAAAGTTATTAAGCGTTTTTTCAAATGACATTGGCCTCTTGTGAGTTTTATTATTGCGTTCGTGCTGTTGTATTGATTAAATTTTTTGAAGCAACGATATCCTGTTATGATTATTATATGTACCAAGAACTTGTATATCAGTATTGGAAACTTGCACCGCCTGACTAAATGTTAATAAAACAGCACACAAAGGGTCAATTATTTAGAAAATTAATCATTCATACTTCACAAGCAACTGATTTCTTCTACATAAACTGTAATTTATATGTAATCTTAAATGTTTAAACATGTTTTGATCACTCAAAATGATATTGAATTAAAGATATTGAAGTTTGAAGGAAAATTCCTCGTAATCTGTCGTTATTTTAGCTGCAGTATACACATTTTGTAATCAAAAGTACTTCAACAATTTTAACACAATTTTCTGGGAATGGTATTGTTTTGATGAGAATTTCATTCTGCAATGTATGAATTTTGATTTGTGTTCCTAAGATAAATTTTTTTTGCTGTTGTAGTGGCTGTATTGTTTGTAGTGGCTGTATTGCTGTTGTAGTGGCTGTATTGTTGTTGTAATGGCTGTATTGTTTGTAGTGGCTGTATTGCTGTTGTAGTGGCTGTATTGTTGTTGTAGTGGCTGTATTGTTTGTAGTGGTTGTATTGTTTGTAGTGGCTGTATTGTTGTTTGTAGTGACTGTATTGTTTGTAGTGGCTGTATTGTTTGTAGTGGCTGTATTGTTGTTGTAGTGGCTGTATTGTTTGTAGTGGCTGTATTGCTGTTGTAGTGGCTGTATTGTTGTTGTAGTGGCTGTATTGTTTGTTGTGGTTGTATTGTTTGTAGTGGCTGTATTGTTTGTAGTGGCTGTATTGTTTGTAGTGGCTGTATTGTTGTTGTAGTGGCTGTATATGTTTGTAGTGGCTGTATGCTGTTGTAGTGGCTGTATTGCTGTTGTAATGGCTGTATTGCTGTTGTAGTGGCTGTATTGTTTGTAGTGGCTGTATTGTTTGTAGTGGCTGTATTGCTGTTGTAATGGCTGTATTGCTGTTGTAGTGGCTGTATTGTTTGTAGTGGCTGTATTGCTGTTGTAATGGCTGTATTGCTGTTGTAGTGGCTGTATTGTTTGTAGTGGCTGTATTGCTGTTGTAGTGGCTGTATTGTTTGTAGTGGCTGTATTGTTGTTGTAGTGGCTGTATTGTTTGTAGTGGCTGTATTGCTGTTGTAGTGGCTGTATTGTTTGTAGTGACTGTATTGTTTGTAGTGGCTGTATTGTTTGTAGTAGCTGTATTGTTGTTGTAGTGGCTGTATTGCTGTTGTAGTGGCTGTATTGTTTGTAGTGGCTGTATTGTTTGTAGTGGCTGTATTGCTGTTGTAGTGGCTGTATTGTTTGTAGTGGCTGTATTGTTGTTGTAGTGGCTGTATTGTTTGTAGTGGCTCTATTGCTGTTGTAGTGGCTGTATTGTTTGTAGTGGCTGTATTGTTTGTATTGGCTGTTTTGCTGTTGTAGTGGCTGTATTGTTTGTAGTGGCTGTATTGCTGTTGTAGTGGCTGTATTGTTTGTAGTGGCTGTATTGTTTGTAGTGGCTGTATTGTTTGTAGTGGCTGTATTGTTTGTATTGGCTGTATTGTTTGTAGTGGCTGTATTGTTGTTGTAGTGACTGTATTGCTGTTGTAGTGGCTGTATTGTTTGTAGTGGCTGTATTGTTTGTAGTGGCTGTATTGTTTGTAGTGGCTGTATTGCTGTTGTAGTGGCTGTATTGTTTGTAGTGGCTGTTTTGCTGTTGTAGTGGCTGTATTGTTTGTAGTGGCTGTGTTGCTGTTGTAGTGGCTGTATTGCTGTTGTAGTGGCTGTATTGTTTGTAGTTGCTGTATTGCTGTTGTAGTGACTGTATTGTTGTTGTAGTGGCTGTATTGTTTGTAGTGGCTCTATTGCTGTTTTAGTGGCCGTATTGTTTGTAGTGGCTGTATTGTTTGTATTGGCTGTTTTGCTGTTGTAGTGGCTGTATTGTTTGTAGTGGCCGTATTGCTGTTGTAGTGGCTGTATTGCTGTTGTAGTGGCTGTATTGCTGTTGTAGTGTTGTAGTGGCTGTATTGTTTGTAGTGGCTGTATTGTTTGTAGTGGCTGTATTGTTGTTGTAGTGGCTGTATTGCTGTTGTAGTTGCTGTATTGCTGTTGTAGTGGCTGTATTGTTTGTAGTCGCTGTATTGTTTGTAGTGGCTGTATTGTTTGTAGTGGCTGTATTGCTGTTGTAGTGGCTGTTTTGCTGTTGTAGTGGCTGTATTGCTGTTGTAGTGGCTGTATTGTTTGTAGTGGCTGTGTTGCTGTTGTAGTGGCTGTATTGCTGTTGTAGTGGCTGTATTGTTTGTAGTGGCTGTATTGCTGTTGTAGTGACTGTTTTGCTGTTGTAGTGGCTGTATTGTTTGTAGTCCGACATAGCGCAAGTCTTTTAAAGGAGCCTTTTAAAGAAATTTTATATTGCGTTTTCCGAGCATGGACAGCAGATCGGATATCCAAATAATAAATTCACGCCTTATATATCAGGCTGCATTGTTTTTAACAACATGTCCTTGTCGGCATGGGCCTACATTGTATTCTTTTAAAAATAATTCATGTGTCTACGATATGATCCAACTATACCTGTTCTCTAAGAGAAAATGATGCAATTCGAACAAAGCAGCATGACTTTCTGCGACAACACATGTTTTTTTTTAAAAAAATTATGATTGCGTTGTTTAATGCCATTTTCAACACACAGGTTACATATGGCATATCAAGTTTCTTTGTTGAAGATATCACTCAGAATGACCGACCTTCCGCAAGTAACTGGCTAACTTTCTCATAAAGTTTTTATAGCGAGCGGGACTCGAAATTCTTTCTTTACACAATGAAACTAAAAAAAAAAGACAGCAAGAGTACTTGGAATTTTACTGCAATGCTTTTATTTAAAATCATTTTGCATGTTTAAAACTTCATAAAACATTTAAGGTTACATACAGCTTAAAGTCTATGATAAAGAAATAACAATTGTCTGTGAAACTACATGGTTATTTTGCCACATTATTAATTATTCACATGCTATTTTATTAAGTAAAGAAATGTAAGTTTCTTATTCTTCTTTTCTTCTTCCTGGTGAAATCTATAATTATCCGTCTATGTAAGTCCTTAGTAATGATTGATGTCGTATACTTTGGAACGAGGTTCGATAAAGAAGACATTGCATCTTCTGATCTCTGGCCCCAAATCCATGAGTAGAAGCAGAAATAAAGACTGTGTTTCGGAACATAAAGATAATAGAACTTAGCTTTATTTATAAAAAAATGTATTATAATTAACATTATTTAATAGTTTATCGTAAAAACATCGGTCTTAAAGGTGATTGATATAAAGAGAGGAGTTATTTTTTAGTTATAAATGACGATCTCAGAGCGTATTTAAATGACTAATTATGCATATTGTATTGGTGTATTTGCGTACTGATAGTGAGTATGGAACGTACCGTCTGGTTGGCAACATATACATAACAATGGGATTTTCTCTTTGATCAAGATGATATTTTTTTGTAATGATCGGAGGGTCGTGTGTTTAATCCTCCTTCACGGCTATATGTGGTGTCCTTAAGCAGACACTTTTCCGTATATGCTTAGTACTGGCTCTTACCATGAAGACTTCGAGCGTGATTTGCCAGAGTTGTTAGAGCGCTTCCCGAGAAAATGTTTTTAAATTAGAAGAAAAATGTTTTGTTCTCATGCTAAATGTCATCCTCAAGCTTGCATTTTTTCATTTTTTATACTGCACATAAGTAATGTTAGAAACAAAAATAACGATTTTAAATTTTTTTAAAAATCATAACTCGTCATGCCGATCACTCGGACCGACAACAGTCTCGATGTTTTATAGGTAAATTACCACTGATATATTAAGTTTGGAAGAAATTGGCACATAGCCTTCGCAGTCTTCAGTTTTTATACATAGTTTGAGTTTTTATGTTTTCACATTTGCTGACGAATTGTACACATAGGTGAACATGTGTATGTCTGGATACGCGCCTTGAAATTTCGGGTGGCACCATAAGTATTTTTTTTTAATAACTCTTTGAATCAGTTTGAAATTACTATAATTTTGGTACCGGGGTAAAGCTGATAAGAATGCTTACCATTTTCAATTATTTAATATTTTTCTTCTAAATTTAAATTATTACGGTTTGAAAATAATAAATGTTGAAATATTTTGAGAATTATTTATATATATTTTAAACAAAAAACGATAGTGTATTTTATTTAATACACCATAGATATAATAAGATATATAGAAAGATAATGAAATAAGTTGTACATCGGTGGTCAAAAATTCATATAGATATTTGAAGACGTTTTTTCTTATTTCTTACTTAAGAAATTGGCTAAAAACAAAATAATAACTGCAATCGTGAACATTCTACATTTCTTAAAATTTATAAAAGAATGTTACAATCCAATCCTTTCCTTTAATACTAAAATCACAAACATGTGTTGGTTGGTTCAGAAAGTGTTGTGGTTCCTAGATTTATAAAACACCAAAATGTGCCACCTGACAAATGTCTGCAATCTCTGTTTATATTTATCTCTGGTAAGTTTTATGATTTCCGTACGAACACATTGTGACACCCAGGAACATTTCATTTGCGCGGTACTTTTTTTCTTCAAAGTTTAAAAAGAATAGTATTTAAAAGGCCAGCGAAAGTTCGTGAAATGACGTGAGTGAATCACTAAATGCATTTCCCGATTTTTTTCATAACATCAAATTTTACACTAAGAAGTTAGTAAATTTGTAAAAAGTTGGTCATATATTTATAGAATTACTGATGGTAGATAACTGTAACTATAAATACACACAGTATTGCAAGAGTAGTCGATCTTGGAACAAAACCGCTTGCTTCGATTCTTGAAAAAATTAGAAAACCCTTTTAGACGGGTTAAAATACATAACACTTTGATAAATAAACTGTTATATTAGATACAAGTTAAAGGCTACAAACATATTAAAAGTTAAACTTTGTGATAAAAAAAAAACTGAAATAATGTCGTAACAGCAACTGTTGCGATTCTTTTTAATATTTTTCTCTTACATATGATTTTTTCACATACCTAATGACATCAGAAATTCCCTTAGAAAATCTGCAATTTTCTCCATCATTAAAATATCTCTGATATCTTCATACATCAAAACATCTCCAATTTCCTCACACATCAAGACATCACCAATTTATTCACACATTAATACATCTCCAATTCCTTACACATCATGACATCTCCAACTATCTAACATATCAAGGCATCTCTTATTTCCTCGCACATCAAGACATATCCAATTCCTCACACATCAAGACATCTCCAATTCCTCACAAATCAATACACATCCAATTTCCTCACACATCAAGACATATCAAGCTTTCGCACACATCAAGACATCCACATATCCCCAAACATCAAGGCATCTCCAATTCCTCACACATCAAGACGTCTCCAGTTTTCTCACACAACAAGACATCTCCAATTCCTCACACATCAAGAAATCTCCAATTTCTTCACACACAAAGGCATCTCCAATTCCTCACACATCAAGACATCTCCAACTTTCTCACACATCAAAACACATCCAATTTCCTTCACACATCAAGACTTCTCCAATTCGTCACACATCAAGTCATCGCCAACTTTCTCACACATCAAGGACATCTCCAATTCCTCACAAATCAATACACATCCAATTTCCTAACACATCAAGACATCTCCAATTCCTCACACATCAATACATCTCCAAGTTCTCACACTTATCATCAAGACATCTCCAGCTTACTCACACATCAAGACATCTCCAATTTCCTCACACATCAAGACATCTCCAATTCCTCTCACATCAAGACATCTCCAATTTCCTCACACATCAAAACATCTCCAATTTCCTCACATATCAAGACATCTCCAATTTCCTCACATATCAAGACATCTCCATTTTTCTCACACATCAAGACATCTCCAATTTCCTCACACATCAACACATCTCCAATTCCTGTCACATCGAGACATCTTCAATTTCCTCACACATATTAAGACATCTCCAATTTCCTCACATATCAAAACATCTCCAATTTCCTCACACATCAAAACATCTCCAATTTTCTCACATATCAAGACATCTCCAATTTTCTCACACATCAAAACATCTCCAATTTCATCACACATCAAAACATCTCCAATTTTCTCACACATCGAGACATCTCCAATTTTCTCACATATCGAGACATCTCAGATTTCCTCACATATCAAGACATCTCAAATTTTCTCACACATCAAAACATTTCCAATTACCTCACACATCAAAACATCTCCAATTTTTCCCACACATCAAAACATCTCCAATTTTCTCACACATCGAGACATCTCCAGTTTTCTCACATATCAAGACATCTCAGATTTTCTCACATATCAAGACATCTCCAATTTCCTCACATATCAAGACATCTACAATTTCATCACACATCAAGACATCTCCAACAAATTGGGAAAGTTTGCCTGGTGAGTTACTGGAAAGTAAGCAGTTCTATTAAGATTCATACTGAGGCCTTCCTCCACCAATAAAAACTGGACATGCCATATATTACCTTTCGTGCATTGAAAATGGTGTTAAACCACCTTAAAATATACACATTGTATCTTTCCAAACTAATTTTATAAAAAAGATGTATGTATGTATTATTTAATGCAACACTTGTTGAACTGTTCTATTCTAGTCCATGTTACTCAGTCTTTATAGGAGGCTGGTGTAGACACACGACACACAAGGAGTATCGTTTACTTTTGTGAAGACAAACATTTTGTTTCCTGTGAAGTAAAGGGGTATAATCCAAGGCTTGATATCTTTATGGAATAACCACTTAATCTTCTTCCCTGTTGGAGAAAGCTTTATAACATTACTCTGTTGAGATGTTTTATGGCCACACCCATTATAGACACAACCTTCATCATCAATAGCAAGTCCCATATAAACATCATAATTGACATCTTTATATTGAGACACAACTTTACCATCCAGTGTCAGAACTATACAGCCATTGTTTTGATCTACAATATAGACAAGATCTCTTGTTTTATCTGAACTATGGCTCATAAAAGTTGGCTGTGTCACCAGATGATTATTTAGTTTTGTTGAACTTTTTATAACATTCCCATTATGATCAATAATCTGGATATAGACCTGTCGAGACACATCACAGGATAGTGTTAACAGTTCTGTGTCTGAGTACTTGGTAACACACCAGTTATACAGTTTTGTTGGTAGACATCTGCCTAGTGTCATTATGTCATTGTCGATACTAATCACTTGTAGACTCTGTTTTCTCTTATCTCGGACAGCAACTACTACTTCTTTGCCATTCAACGCCTCCATACTGAGTGTTCTGCTTGGAACAGTAAGCTCACCCAAGAAGACTTTACTTGCACTGAACAGTTTTAGCTTCATGTTTATCGCATCTAAAAGTAAGTATCTTCCATTTGATAAGATTTTAAAAGACGTAATTATATCTTTTTCAGAGAGTTTTGCTGAAAAAAACATATCCTGGAAGTCCATTTCCAAATCGTTATTCTCTTTTGCCACTATGATTTTTCCTAGACTTTCCATATTTGACAGTTCATGATTGTCTGTGAAATTGATTGTTCTTGTTGAAATTGATTTTGTGTCCTGGAGGATTTCCTCATATGTTTTCAAGTCACGTGATGCAGATTTCTTAGCCAGAAATTTCTCCTCCACTGTTCCAAACTCAATAATGTTCTCAAGTTTTGTTAATGTTGAAGATATAAGTGGATGTGAATGTTCAATAATTTCCAATGTTTGATCTATATCTTTTGTTTCCGTATCATAAATATCTTCAATTTCTTTTAGTGCTTTTTGTTCCAATTTATCATATTGTTTTCTTTTCTCTAAGACCGCATCAGCTGCTTTCTTCTTTTCATTAAGTAATTCTGCCTTTTCAGTCTCTTTTGCACTTTTGATGTTTGCGAAGTGTTTCTCAATGTATTTAATGTAGTCTCTTAAGTCAGTACATTCATTTGATTTTGTTGAAGCAATTTCTCTCAGTGACTCAATATTTGTGCATTTTCTATGTTTTACTATTTTACAAGTTTTGCAGACTGCTTCATCATGCTCGTCACAATAAAACTCTAACTCTAAATCCTGATGTATTTCGCATGTTGGCAGGTTATTTCTCCCAGGACATGTGCTTTCTTCATTCTCAGGTCTCGATGTTGACAGATCGTTGACACCTAAGATGGTGTGAGTTTTAGTTGTTGCTACTCTACGATGATATTGTTTACACACAGCACACAGATACTGACCACAGGTGGTACAAAAGCCCACGGCTTCTTCATTATTATTGTCCTCCTTGCAAATGTCACAGAATTTACTTGCTCCATGTTTAAATCGTTTATATTTTCTCCCATCAACTGCCCCGGCCATGACTGAGCCTTTAACTGACTACAAATTAGTAAAGTTGTTATTCAAAACAGATTAATGGAGTTGTTGAATACCTTGAACTTTTTATCAATTGTCTGTTTTGACATAATTGTGATAAAATGTTGCTCAATACACGTATTTGTGTTCCATATAACATTGTTCAAACTTTGTGTTCCATTTACTTGTGTATGTTATTGTTAACTTTGATACACACTTCAATATACAAACCATATAATGTGGTAGACCGGGTTGGTAGGGTTGTTGTTCTTTCAATCTGACCATACACACTGTGAGTATGTATCCCGGTATATTTATTTTCAGTTGTTAACCCCAACCATATAGAGAAGTATGTACATGTGTGTATATATATTGGCCTCCTCTGTCCCATTTTCTACTCATAACATAAAATGAATGATTTAAATATAACATAATATGAATCACCACATACAGATGACATGCGGATTGCAACAACCAGGTATGTATCTTAAAGGTCAAGGTGAAACTAAGGTGTCAGTCATCTAAAGTATAAACCTATATATCTTATTTGATGACGAGATAGGAAACCTCATTTAGTTTATACTAATTTAATTTATTGCGATGAAAGCTCAGAGCTTATTTAAACTGCTCTCGAGGCCGCTTCCTGGGTATCACCAGTACTGAGTGTTATTTTATGAGAGGCATCGGGGAATCGAACCCGCAGCCCCTGGCGTGAGAGGCCCACACTCTATCCATGACACTACCGCCCCGCTTGATTTGTATTTACACTGCTTCCACTTGAGATTTCCAAGGGCCATACTACCCACTTTATTGAAGCGTCACACAAAGTATTGATACTATGTTTAGAAATCCAGTCATGGAGGTCAAAGGTATTGATTTAGTTTCCTTAAAATAGTTGGTAATATCGCCCATCAAGTACTGAGACGGTCCAGCTAGTTTAACTAAGTGGCTGGCTGTCAATCCAGGGGTTGTGAGTTCGAAACCCTGTCTGGACAAATCTTTATAATGATTGGTTACGTTGTCATGATTCTCCCACTTCTGAATATTTGGGGAAGTAATCAGAGCAGGTATGAGGTGTGTCTTGTATTGGTTAACAGCCTGCCAGTTCCCAGGAACAAACTTTATGGGAGAAAGTTTGCCAGTTGCTTGCAGAAGGACAGCGGTTCTACTCTGATTCCTTCTGAATCTCCCGCTCCCAAAATAATTAGATATGTCTTATAGTATAACTTCATGTGTTGAAACATGTGTTAAACTCATTAAACATTTTTTTTAAAAAAAAGTTAATTTTATTAAAATGCACTGATTGTCAAGGTGGACCTTTATTAACATTAACAAGTGGGTCTAATCTATTTGCTTTCAAATTTTGTTGAAAATATCAAATCACAAATTTTCGAAACATTATCAAATCTTCAGACTTTAAATGAAGAACAGAACTGTAGTTGGTTAAAGTTTTTGAATTGCTTGAAATATGATCATGGGACAGAGAACAAAGAGTTGCACAAATATGAATAAAACACTGATATCAAGTTTAACTTCCTGTGCGTATAATACGGTTCACTCAGTAGTTTCTATTGACATGTTGTACACAACAAAACTAAACACACATCCAACTTTGATATCAAGTTTAACAAGGTACAGATTTGTGTAATAACTGGTTGTGTTGAGACAAAACTCTTCCTTATTGCTTTTATTATCTTTTGACATGTTATACGAAACAGTTACACATTTTATATATTTGTAAAACCTAACCGAGTCTTAAATACCGGTTTTTAACTCTCTCTGTATGGGTTGTATTGGACTTTTTATGTTATTGATATATATATATATATAAAGGGAGGCAATTATACTCACAACAACAGAATTTACGATTTTTGGGATCTTTTCAGATACTCATTCACAATGCATGATATATATATATGGAGATAATTATTTGTGAATAATTAAGACATAAATGTACAGACCAGACTATGGCGAGCGCGCCTAGCGACAATGCAAACCATAAACACAATATATGGCCTCTGCCAAACCAATAAATTTGGTGTCGACCATGACTTTTATACTATGGA